>CM019067.1:252248952-252586452 GCA_009667805.1 Leptobrachium leishanense
CAAAGGACGCTGAGTGTAACTTGTGAGAGATTACTGGGCTAGGGAGTTTTACCCTGGATGAGGTTTGCAGAGCTGGAATTTCCAATTATAGATCTCCTAAGGGCCTTGCCTTGAGTCTCTGTTTTGGGCTTTACCAGGCCTGCACACCTGAGGGTGATTTTCCTTTCCAGTGTATTTTCTCTTTCAACAGTAGTTAAGCTAACAGCTGAATTAATAACTCATTCTGCGCAGACTTTCTTGCCTTTTAAGCCACATGCCATGGAACCTTTACTTTGATATAAACTTCACAAACTTGTTTTCTCATTGCTGAAGTTAAACTGCCTTTCCATGAGGTGAAGAAAGGAGGGGGGGGCAGCCAGACTGACTCATTTAGCTTTTAAATGCAAAGAAAAATGTCCTTTAGGAAGCTGGCTTTTAGATGCAGCTGCATAAAGTGAAGGCCAAACAGTCTTTCATTGTATCAAAGGGTAAACAATCAAATGGAGCTTGGGAATGAATCTATCCAGCCTCTTCTCACTTTCTGTTTTCACGGTAGCTTTGCAGAAAACAGCAGTGATAACTCCGATAAAGGGGTATTTTACATACAGATTCTTTATTTCCAGGCATCCTAAAACAAAACTTACAGTGTTGAAAAGATTCATCCGGATAACTCAGTCTGTCCCTTCATACGGTGTGAGAAGAGGGTAACTTCTCTCCCATGCTGAGAGAGTGTGAGAAGCTGCCTTCTGGAGAATTGGAATTCCTAATGGAGGGCTTTCTTCTTACCAGCATGCAAAGCACCTCAGCACCAATCAGACACATAGAACTGGTCACATGTCACAGAACTACATTTCCCTGAAGACATTGCCCTTAAAGGGATAGCTCTTAAACATTATAAAGCTGTCTCTTAAGGAGACAGTAGCCAATACTGACTATTCTCAGGCTGCTCTAGTCAGCACACGCAGCATTCCAAATTCATTACCCCCAGCCCCAGCTTTCCAATTTAATTCACCCCACAGCCCTAGCATTCCAAATTAATTCACCCCCAGCCCCAGCATTCCAAATTCATTAACGCCCCCAGCCCCAGCATTCCAAATTAATTCACCCCCAGCCCCAGCATTCCAAATTCATTAACGCCCCCAGCCCCAGCATTCCAAATTCATTAACCCCCCCCAGCCCCAGCATTCCAAATTAATTCACCCCAGCCCCAGCATTCCGAATTAATTCACCCCCAGCCCAGCATTCCAAATTCATTAACCCCCCAGCCCCAGCATTCCAAATTCATTAACCCCCCAGCACCAGTATTGCAAATGAATTCAGCCCCAGCATTCCAAATTCAATAACCCCTCAGCCCCAGCATTCCAAATTCATTAACCCCCCAGCCCCAGCATTCCAAATTAATTCATCCCAGCCCCAGCATTCCAAATTCATTAACCCCCCAGCCCCAGCATTCCAAATTAATTCATCCCAGCCCCAGCATTCCAAATTCATTAACCCCCCAGCCCCAGCATTCCAAATTATTTACCCCCCCAGCACCAGTATTGCAAATGAATTCAGCCCCAGCATTCCAAATTCAATAACCCCCCAGCCCCAGCATTCCAAATTAATTCATCCCAGCCCCAGCATTCCAAATTAATTGGGAGCTGGGAGGGAGATGCACATCCTGTCACAGGGAAGATCCAGACCATACACGCGCCTTAATCCCAGACCGCATGTGTGTGGGCGCTCCCTGTGACGTAATCGTAGGCAGCCGGCCCCACTGATAGCATCTCGCCGGCCGCCCTCCCTCCCTCCCTCTTTAGGTGACTAAAACTGCCTTGCTGGGCCGACCAGCAAGGAGGAATAGCGGCCGCTCAATGTGCCAGCAGAGATGGACTCGCGTGCCACTCCGGGAACGCGTGCCGGGGGTTTCCGACCCCTGGTATATACTGTACACATCGGGTTGAAATTGAATTTGCATTGCGGCGGCCCGGTGGAGGCTTGCCACCCTGCCCCCCAGGCCCAGTCCGCCTCTGCTGGTACAGCATCACAATCTGCCTCTGTCGCAACCGGCGTGCACACTGTGATTTATTGACAGGGTAATAAAAGCAGAGACTACACAAGGAAACCCTCTCCCTTCTCCATCCCATCATGCATTCACAATATTTGCATATTAAATCACGAGCGAAGGCTTTTTATTGGGCCGGATGTGACTTTCCATCCAAGACGCCCGCCGTGCTCGAGTTATAAGGGCGAGTAATAACAATACATTAGGAGGGATGGCTCTTAATTAAATTGTAAAAAAAAAAAAAATCACTTTAACTGTAATAAATCCATTTCTTCAGGCTTTAAATACTTCCTGAGAGCTGCTCAAACCTTTGCCTGGAAGGTCCTCAGTGGTCTGAGGTGCAGGCTAAGGCTCGTGTCAGACAAGCGCACCCACTGTGGCCGTGTGCCCACACCCACGGGCAGTCGCGTGATGCAGCGATGGGCGCCGGCCACACGCCTGCACGAACTGCATGCGCAGCAAGCGTCCGTCTAGGAAGTGAATCCGTTGATGTGCTAGAAAGCGCGTCAATGGATTTGCACAGCCGCAGCGAGAGTGTAAGGAACTTACACTCTCACGGACATTCAGTCCGCTCTGCAGTGCACTCATCTGACCGCAGCAATAGACCTGTATCTGTCTAGCGACAGAGTGGTTCGAATCCACCTTCCGGGCATGTGCCAAAAATACATTTTTCCCACCAAAACCTTAGACGATAAAGCAGTCACAGTGAACACTAAAAGGGTTATTCAGAGGAAAATAGGAAACTCTAAGCCGGGCTATTCAATAAGAGCCGAAAGTGAATTACACAATACGGTGCAGTTCGCCTCAGATTGCCGCAATTCGGCAGTGAAATTCTCCATAGAGAAGTAATGGTTAATATGCCCTGATTTTCGGTGCTTCCCTAATTTTTATGCCACCCCACAGCATGTATAATCCATACGCTGCAGGAAAGAAATCAACAAGGAATCCCAGGTGACCCGACTCGATTTCCATCCTGCAGCATATGGATTATACATGTTGCAGGGCAGCACTACCCTGCACTCTTCCTCTGCATCAAATAGTAATATGTGTCCAGGAAAATATGGCCGATCTGGCTGCCCTAGGAACACCACACCATTTATCTCCATCTGGTAGGGTGGCCAGATAGGCCAGGTTTTCCTAGGAATATATGATATATTCAGGCTGATACGCAATTCATGAAAAATATAACACTGCAGGATGTGTAACCCATATGCTGCAGGTCAGAGTTCGAAGTGGAATCCGAAGCAGGTCACTTAATAGATAAACAGTTGTCACTCTCGCAGTATGTGAATCATACTATATAAATAGTAGAGCAGAGCTTGCCGACTGCCAGCACTGGGGAATGGCCCCAAGCGGTGTCCGAGAGAGCGGCACCTGGTGTTTTCACGAGGAGCCACCGGGTTTAAAACAGGGCGCGAGGAGTTGCCTCGTCGCCCTGTCGTTGAGTTCTGTTCCCGCATCACTAACTGATTCTATGCATTGATTTTTTGTTGAAAAACCCGTTTCTGGATACGATCCCTTCTCCTGCTTTTTGACCCGGCTTGTTTTGACTATTCTAATCGCTGCTCGATTACGATCGCCTGTGTGGTGCCTTGCGGTGTAACCCCATGTTTGCCGCTGGACTGGTTACACGTTACTGGCGTGTTGTCCCATCTCGTTTGTGGGTATCGTCTGTGGCCGCGTTAGGTTCCTATACCCAGGGCCGGATTTACCATTAGGCAGAGTAGGCACGTGCCTACAGGCGCCTGCCACAAGGGGGCGCCTTGCTCTGTGTGTAAAAATAAAATATATATATATATATTTATTTACAATTTGCAATAATGTAGACCACTGTATCTCTGGAGCCCTAAGGGTTAGAGGGACATATGAGGTATCATTGGAAAGGTCAGCTTATAGCCTTTCCAGTGATACCAAATATATATAGGTAAGATGTATGTAAAAATAAAATATCTATTCAAATACTATTTTCCTCATTTGTTTCTAACACGGCACTATTATTCAGTTTACAATTATAAAGTGAACAGTGATACTGCACTAACTCACCTCATATACCATACTGCCAGCAAGTGTGTATCTGGTGAAGCAATGCATTGTTTAATTTAAAACTTAGACCGTGGCACTGCAGTGAGGAGGGACAGTGGGTCTTTGGAACCTGCATCCCTGAATTGTACAGCACACAAGGTTAAGTGAGGTGTCATTGGAAAGGTCAGAGTCTATTCTTTACTATGATACCAAACATGACCATGTAATGTGTAAAAATAAAAAATAAATCAAAAAAGTAAATGCTAAATATATTTTTTCTGTTCTACAGCAGAGGCAATATATGCTTTTACATATAAAAACAAACAATGCTGCTGCATTCACTGCCTTCCTCCTTTAACCATTCTACCCCATGGACTTCATCACTCCCTGCCCCCTCTTCTATTATGTCTTCCTTTTCTACAGTCTCGGAGGAGGATGTAACAAAACTTCTTATGTCCTCCTACCTGACCACCTGTCCACTTGATCCCATCCCCTCACACCTTTTTCAGCCTGTCCTACCAGTTACGGTCTCTGCTTTGACTCATATTTTTAACCTCTCCCTCTCCTCTGGAATCTTCCCCTCTGTATTCAAACGTGCTTTGATCACCCCATTCTAAAAAAGCCATCTCTTAATCCTACCTCCATCTTGAACTACTCTTCCCATCTCCCTGCTCCCCTTTGCCTCTAAAATCTTAGAACGTCTGGTCTATAACCAGCTCACCAGTTTTCTTGCTGCTATTTCTCTACTCGATCCGCACCAGTCCGGCTTTTGCTCCCAACAATCTACTGAGACTACTCTGACCAAGGTGACTAATGATTTATTTGCCTCTGAAACCAAAGGTCACTTCTCCCTCTTATTCTTCTTGACCTTTCTGCTGCATTTGACACTGTTGATCACCCTCTCCTGCTCCTAACGCTGCGTCAACTTGGCCTCAGTGACATCACTCTCTCCTGGTCATCTTCCTGTCTCTTTTTGCTCCTTCAGTGTCTCCTTCACTGGTGTCTCTTCACCACCAGTTCCTCTTTCAGGTGGGGTACTTCAAGGCTCTGTTCTGGGTCCCCTACTGTTCTCGATCTATACCACCTCTTTGGACAACCTCATCTCTTCCTATGGATTCCAATATCATCTCTATGCTGACGACACCCAAATCTGCCTTTCCTCTCTCGATCTCTCTCCTCCGGTGTTGGACCATGTTACTGCCGGCTTATCGGCTGTCTTCGACTGAATGACTTCCCGTTTCCTAAAGCTCAACCTCTCAAAAACTGAGCTTCTCATCTTCCCTCCCTCTAAAACCTCCATTCCTGCACCAATTTCTCTTCAGGTGAATGGTGTCACCATTATTTCTACCTCTCATTGCCTCAGGGTCCTCTTAGACTCCAATCTGTCCTATACTCCTCACATTCAGCCTCTAACCAAATCTTGCTACTTCCACCCCCCAACTTTTGCCTTCAGGACTCTCTTGAGCTGCCCTCTTTCTATGGAACTCTCTCCCCCGCAACATCAGACTCGCCCGTCTCTCCAATCCTTCAAGAAGTCTCTGTAAACGCATTACTATAGAGAAGCCTATCAGCTCACTCCAATGATCCCCTCTGTCATTTCCTGCTCCATCTTGCATTCAGTCCTCATGCACCGCGCTACTTCAAATACCCTATTCATCCTCACCTAATGTGTCACCCCTCTCCTCTTAGATTGTGAGCTCTCGAGCAGGGTCCTCCCTCCTTCTGTTCAGTGTTGTTCAGTGTGTGTAACATATGTACAGTATATTTGATATTCTGTTGCTCACATTGTACAGCGCTAAGGAACTTGTTGACGCTTTATAAGTACTTGTAACTGTAATTAATTCAACTAAGGCAACAGATTCTGCCTCGTCTTTTGATTTGAGCGCAGAGAAAAAACTGTTTCAGTTTTTTTAAATGTATTTTTTTAGTTTTTTTGCCTCAAAACACAAATTTAAATAGTAATTTTGGCATGTTTATTTTTTTTGTTTGGGGGGTAGGGGCGCTCCGCATTTCTGTGCCTACGGGCTCCTGAGGTGCAAATCCGGCCCTGCCTATACCCAACCCAGGGCTCATGTTTTCTGGCCACACATTTCTGTAACAACTGCAATCGAAAGGTACTGTTTGTATGCAGCTCATGTTCAGTGTGTACTCATTGCTAAAGATACTCGATACTGTACCACCGATAGGCCCCGATGTGTATGTATTGCCAGGGGCGGACTGACAAGACTCAGGGCCCCCGGACCAAATAAGGCAAAGACTCATTCTACATGGGTAGATTTGCCCCGGCTCACATTGGGTAATTTGCCCCGACTCACATGGGTAGATTTGCCCCCAGCTTACATGGGTAGATTTGCCCCGGCTCACATTGGGTAATTTGTCCCCAGCTCACATGGGGTAGATTTGCCCCAGCTCGACTCTCACCTCAGCCTGCTCCTCTGCCAGGTGCCGCCGATGTTCTTGTCTTCTCTCTAGGAGGCGAGCGGCCGCTGACATGCAGCTTGGCCGGGAGCCACCTGACCAGCCACGCAGCTGCGTTCTCGCAAGATCACGCGCTGGTCACGTGGTTCTCATCCTAGGCGAGTGACCAAGCTGCATGACAGCGGCCGCTCGCCTCCTAGAGAGAAGACAAGAACGCTGGTGGTGTTTTTCTCGGGGGGAGGGGCGGGCAATTGCCCTGTTGCCCCCCTCTGGATCCGCCCCTGGCGCCGGCCCAGGAGCTGCAGCAGGGTGATGTCGGGCTGACCAGCAGGCAAGGCCCGGGCCCTCAGCTAGGCCCGGGCCCTCGGCCGAGGTCCGATCGGACCAACTGGTCAGTCCGCCCCTGTGTATTGCCTCTGAATATCATAAAGTACCGTTGACCTGCTCCAGATCATCAGAAAACGTTAAAGCGGCACATTTCCTGACTGCCCTGCAGTCCGCACAATTCACCAACTGTCTGACGTATCTTTGTGTTTCTGAACGTGCTCTAAGTTGACTATCGGTCTCAAAAAGTTTAGTGCTTTGTAGCAACTCAGTGGTTTGCTCATTTCAAGCATATAAATCTGAAAATACCAAGAATTGTGCTAATCTCAAGCAGATATTTCTGTCCTTAAAGATCTCAACCACGCTACTCCTGTGTCAGCGCTACGGCGCCCGATACACATACCAATTCATTCCTCTTCCCCCCAGCATACCAAATTCATTCCTCTTCCCCATACCAATTAATTTGCCCCCCAGAATTCCAAATAAATTCACCCCCCCCAGCCCCAGCATTCCAAAATCATTAATCCCCCAGCCCCAGCATTCCAAATTCATTAACCCCTCAGCCCCAGCATTCCAAATTTATTCACCCCCCAGCCTCAGCATTCCAAATTCATTAACCTCCCAGCCCCAGCATTCCAAATTCATTAACCTCCCAGCCCCAGCATTCCAAATTCATTAACCCCCGAGCCCCAGCATTCCAAATTCATTACCCCCAGCCCCAGCATTCCAAATTAATTCACCCCCAGCCACAGCATTCCAAATTCATTAACCCCCAGCCCCAGGATTCCAAATTAATTCACCCCAGCATTCCAAAGTCATTAACCCCCAGCATTCCAAATTAATTCACCCCCCATAGAAACATAGAAACATAGAAAAATGCCGGCAGATAAGAACCTTTCGGCCCATCTAGTCTGCCCAATTACATGGATACTTTACCTGGATTTATCTTTTGTTTAGGATAGCCTTATGCCTATCCCATGCTTGCTTAAATTCAATTACTGTTTTGGCCTCTACCACGTCTACTGGAAGACTGTTCCATGTATCCACCACCCTCTCAGTAAAATAATGCTTTCTGATGTTACTTTTAAACCTTTGCCCCTCTAATCTAAGACTATGTCCTCTTGTTTTGCTATTTTGTTTCCGTTTAAATATACTCCCTTCCTCTACCTTGTGGATTCCCTTTACGTATTTAAATGTTTTTATCATATCTCCTCTGTCTCGTCTTTTTTCCAAGCTGTACATGTTAAGATCATTAAGCCTTTCCTGGTAACTTTTCTCATTCAAGCCGTACACCATTTTAGTAGCCCTTCTCTGAACTCTCTCTAAGATGTCTATATCCTTCTGGAGATACGGTCTCCAGTACTGCACACAGTACTCCAAGTGAGGTCTCACCACTGCTCTGTACAGTGGCATGAGCACTTCCCTTTTCCTACTGCTAATACCTCTCCCTACACAACCAGGCATTCTGCTAGCATTATCCTGCTGCTCTATTACACTGACTACTTACCCTTAGATCCTCTGAAATAATAACCCCTAAATCCCTTTCCTCAGATGTTGAGGTTAGGACTGTATCAAATATTCTATATTCAGCCCTTGGGTTTTTACGTCCCAGGTGCATTATCTTGCACTTATCCACATTAAAACTCAATTGCCACAACTCCGACCATTTTTTTAGTTTACCTAAATCATTTGTCATTTAGCTGATCCCTCCAAGAACGTCAACCCTGTTGCAAATCTTTGTGTCATCAGCAAAAAGACATACTTTTCCATTAATACCTTCTGCAATATCACTAATAAAAATATTAAAGAGAATGGGTCCAAGTACTGACCTCTGAGGTACCCCACTGGTAACAAGACCTTGCACCGAATAAACTCCATTTACCACAACCCTCTGTTGCCTGTCACTCAGCCACTGCCTAATCCATTCAACAATATTGGAATCCAAGCTCAAAGATTACAATTTATTGATAAGCCTTCTATGCGGAACAGTATCAAAAGCCTTACTGAAATCTAAATAAGCAATGTCTACTGCACCACCTGTGTCTATTATTTTTGTTACCCAATCAAAAAAATCAATAAGATTAGTTTGGCATGATCTCCCTGAGGTAAACCCATGTTTTTTCTGATCCTGTAATCTATGTGTTTTTAGATGTTCAACAATCCTTTCCTTTAACATGGTTTCCATTAATTTCCCCACTACTGACGTAAGACTAACTGGCCTATAGTTCCCCGATTCCTCGCTACTACCCTTCTTGTAAATGGGCACAACATTTGCTAATTTCCAGTCTTCTGGGACGACTCCCGTTAACAAGGATTGGATAAATAAATCTGTTAACGGTTTTGCTATTACATCACTGAGCTCTTTTAATAATTTAGGGTGGATCCCATCAGGCCCCATTGACTTAGAGAAACATAGAAACATAGAAAAATGTCGGCAGATAAGAACCTTTCGGCCCATCTAGTCTGCCCAATTACATGGATACTTGACCTGGATTTATCTTTTGTTTAGGATAGCCTTATGCCTATCCCATGCTTGCTTAAATTCAATTACTGTTTTGGCCTCTACCACTTCTACTGGAAGACTGTTCCATGTATCCACCACCCGCTCAGTAAAATAATGCTTCCTGATGTTACTTTTAAACCTTTGCCCCTCTAAAAAATATTACTGGAGGATGCGGGCATCGATCCCGCTACCTCTCACATGCGAAGCGAGCGCTCTACCACTTGAGCTAATCCCCCACCTTAAAGACTTATTTGTCTTTACTTTAGACAGCTGCTGTAGAACCTCCTCCTCTGTAAACTCTTATGAAAATGTCTCTTTAGTGTTCTCTCCTGTGGTCCCTTTCCTTCCTTTTCTTCTGCAAAGACTGAACAAAAATATTCATTGAGGCAGTCAGCGAGACTTTTATCCTCTTCTACATACCTTCCTTCCTTTGTTTTTAATCTAACTAATCCTTGTTTTAGTTTTCTTTTCTCGTTTATGTATCTAAAAAATGTTTTGTCCCCCTTTTTTACTGACTGAGCTATTTTCTCTTCTGCGTGTGCTTTGGAAGCTTTTATAAATTGCTTTGACTCTTTCTGCCTAATCTTATAGGTTTGCCTATCTTCTTCACTCTGAGTTTTTTTATAATTATTGAATGCTATCTTTTTGTTTTCACTATTTTGGCCACTTCTGCAGAGTACCACAGTGGTTTCTTCCCTTTTTTGTTTTTGGTAACAAGCCGAATGCAATTGCCTGTGGCCTTCAATAATGCCTCCTTTAAATAATCCCATTTCTCCTGGACTCCCTTTAAACTCCTCCAGTCTGATAATGACTCCTTCACACAAAATCTCATTTTAGAAAAATCTGTTTTTTTAAAGTCTAAAACTTTTGTTTTTGTGTGGTGCGGCTCCATCCCTGTTCTTATATTAAACCACACTGACTGGTGATCACTAGATCCCAAATTTTCACCTACAACAACGTCCGATACCAAACCTCCATTTGTGAGTATTAAATCCAACATGGCCTCTTTACGGGTCGGCTCCTCAACTACTTGTGTTAGAGATAATCCCAGTAAGGAGTTTAGAATATTTGTACTCCTGGTGCACCCAGCTATTTTGGTTTTCCAGTTCACATCAGGAAGATTAAAGTCCCCCATGATAATAACTATCGGTCATTTCCTGCTCCATCTTCGCATTCCAAATTCATTAACCCCCCAGCCCCAGCATTCCAAATTAATTCACCCCCAGTCCCAGCATTCTAAATTAAATCACCCCCGGCCCCAGCATTCCAAATTCATTAATTTTCTCCCCCATACCAATTAATTAATGCATTCTCCACCCACACCCCCCGCATACCTCATGGCTGGCAGTGGGCTGGTGACTGTCGCGTGCTGGCTGGCGGGTGCTGGGAGGGAGATGCACATCCTTTCACAGGGAAGATCCAGCCCACACACGCGCCTTAATCCCAGGCCGCATGTGTGTGGGCGCTCCCTATGATGTAATCGGAGACAGCCGGCCCCACTGATAGCATCTCGCCGGCCGCCCTCCCTCCCTCCCTCTTTAGGTGACTAAAATTGCCTTGCTGGGCGGCCGGCTATGTCGGCCGGCCGGCCTACCAGCAAGGAGGAATAGCGGCCGCTCAATGTGCCAGCAGAGATGAACTCGCGTACCTCGGTCATTTCCTGCTCCATCTTCGCATTTAGTCCTCATGCACTGCGCTACTTCAAATACCCTATTCATCCTCACCTAATGTGTCACCCCTCTCCTCTTAGATTGTGAGCTCTCGAGCAGGGTCCTCCCTCCTTCTGTTCAGTGTGTGTAACATATATGTTTTTAGGTTATTCTGTTGCTCACATTGTACAGCGCTAAGGAACTTGTTGACGCTTTATAAATACTTGTAACTGTAACTAATTCAACTAAGGCAACAGATTCTGCCTCGTCTTTTGATTTGAGCGCAGAGAAAGACAGTTTCAGTTTTTTTAAATGTATTTTTTTTTTGTTTTTTTTGCCTCAAAACAAAAATTTAAATACTAATTTTGGCATGTTTATTTTTTTTGTTTGGGGGGGTAGGGGCGCTCCGCATTTCTGTGCCTACAGGCTCCTGAGGTGCAAATCCGGCCCTGTGTGTACCTCCACCCTCTGCCGGTCCCTCCATTGGCCTCCTGTACATTTCAGGATACAGTTTAAAATACTGACAATCACGTTCAAATCGCTCAATAACTCATCTCCTCCCTACATTTCTTCATTACTCCACAAGCACGTCCCATCCAGACAACTCCAGTCAGCAGGTGATCTCCTCCTGTTATCTGTCTACACATGCACGGCCAACTCTCGCCTCCAAGACTTCTCACGGGCAGCACCGGTCCCGTGGAATGACTTGACTCGCCCTATCAAACTCTCCCCTACTCTTCAGGTCTTAAAGAAATCCCCCAAAACCCATCTCTTCAGATTAACGTACCACATCACTGATGCAACTCATCCCTCTGCTCACCTACTCACATATGAAAGAAGCTGCTTCTATAGCCCCACCATTCCCGAACCACTGGCACTCATGATCCTGCTATCTATTAAAATTCCTCTTGTGTTCATCAACCCCAATCCCTCTCGATTGTAATCTCCTATGAGCAGGGCCCTCTACACCTCTTGTTTCCATCATATACCCGTTGATCTCGTTCCCTTTGGTAATTGTAAAGTGCTGCGGAAACTGTTGGCGCTATATAAATGATGATTTTTCTAGGCATTTTTCTGGATTTATTCAGAGAAACTGGACTCGTTTTTTTTTTTTTAATGGCTTTTTTTTTTAGTCTGTAACACACCTAAATATTGTTAGTCATAGAAACTTTTATATTATTACATGCATTATTTTTGTTTAAAACTCTTTTTAAAATTTGTAATATTTCACCCCTTTTCGGCAGCTGGTTGGCTTCTTCCGGCAGTGTTTGGTGGTCTGTTCGTTGGGTCGCCGGCTGTGTACAGCGGTTTGAGGATGTGCTCGGCGGTCTGTTCAGTGGGTTGTCGGCTGCATTCGGCGGGTTTGCGGCTGGGTTCAACGGTTTATCAGATCAATTTGGCAATTTTTCAGCAGCGTTCAGCGGATCAATTCTGCACATGTCAGGGATCTTGCGGTGAAGGCTGAATTCACCGCAAGGTCGGAGAATTGAGCTTGCCGAAGTATGCTGAATAAAAGAGCAGCAAAATCTTGGTGAAATTTCGGTGCTCTTTGAATAACCTCTATAGTGGCAACAGTTTCCGCATCCTCCTGAAACTGGCATGGATTCTAAGTGAGGTTATGTCTCCAGAGCTCAGAACTAATATCAGGTTTAGAGGGATAAAGTGAGTAAGCAGAAGGTAGACACTCAGTAAACTTACTGTAAGTGTCCGTAAGTGTAAGACCCCCTCTTTACCGTACTTCTGTTACGACGGGGGTCGGGGACCTGACGTGACATAGCAGGAGGGGTGTGAGCCTAAGGAGCAGTGAAAATAGACAGAAATCCAGAACTAGAAAACATATATATTTATTCTATGAACCATGAACGAACAAGGCTGAACTTAAACCTAGAACAGGGATCCAGAACACAATAAACAGAGCCTTTAAACAAAAGGCAAGAAATATAAAGAAAACCAGATAATAACAATGAAGGTCCAGAAATCAAGAACATAAACAAACAAAATAGGCAGAACTAAACATGGAATAAATGCAATACATAAACCTGAAATCAAAGCTGCATGACATGGGGATTACAGGGAACAGAAGTAGCATAAGAAAAACACAAACCTATACACATAAATCCTGCAGGAAAGCAGGAAAAACAGGACTGACCTAGACCAGGGCAAACCAGACATAAATCCTGCAGGAAAGCAGGTACATGCAAGATAACAAAACAGGACTGACCTAGACCAGGGCAAACCAGACATGAACTTGTTAGACAGAATGAGACCACGCCCTTCTAAGGGAGCAGTCTCTATTTATACAGAATGGTCCAATGTGAACCAATGGAGTCCAGGTACTGACCAGGCTTGTAATCCAAAAGTCAATTGAGGCCAGAGGTGGCGCCAGAGACCCTCAAAGTCCAGACATGAATGTTCATTTCAACCAGAGGGGGCGCAGGACGTCACAACTTCTCCATGATGTGCCCTACTCTGCAATTTAATTTTGCTACCTGTGATGGAATGCCATTTGACATTATGAACTGTAGTAAAATCGTGCTACAGTGTCAAGGAAGCAATAATGTAAGGTGACATATTTAAGTTGACATTTTTATGATGTAGATATTGTCAGTGCTTTTTTTTTGGAAAAATAGGTGGGGTACTCTCACGTCTGGGGAAAAACTGATTATTATGACTATTTTCATGTCCTAATAAACAATAGTTGTAGCTCACTTAATGGAAGACACTGTAAAAGGAAACCATATTTTTTAATACTGGGTTCCTTTAAATGAACTACAACTATTGTTGTAACCCTATGGGGGTTATCCACTAAGTGCCTCTGTTGCAAGAAAAGCCTGTATTGCAGTGCAGTTAGCTGTTTTATCTTTTTTGCAAGCTGGCACTGAGTAGATAATCCCCTAGCATTTGTAAGCACCACAGCAATGAAACTCACAGTTTTGCTGAGTATGTATGAGCTCCACAGCAATGAAACTCACAGTAATGCGCAGAATGTATGAGCTCCACAGCAATGAAACTCACAGCAATGCGCAGTGTGTATGAGCTCCACAGCAATGAAACTCACAGTAATGTGCAGTGTGTATGAGCTCCACATCAATGAAACTCACAGTAATGCGCAGTGTGTATGAGCTCCACAGCAATAAAACTCCTTTATCCACCAAGTACTGTTTGAATAAAGTTGGGGGACTCCAATGAGAGAGTGCTTGAGAACACCCCCACATGGTGTAACAGCAGGACCAGGTGAACATACTTGTGTTGCCAGAGCTGATATTTTTAAATGCTGTTTGAAGGGTATTTGGAAGCAGCAGCAGTTTTTTTATTTGTTCTGAGGCCTGCCTGTCACTGAGTCCCTGCAGAGAAATGCAGCCAGGACTTAAATTTCTACCTTCTCGTCTTCCAGGGTGCACCACACACTGTCTGGGAGGCTGGGGGTAAGGCGGCAGTTACGACTTCTTTTGGCATGCCCTCCTCTTGACATCATCAGAGGGGGCCAGGCACCAGCAAGGAGGAAGGGAGCAGGAGGAGAGAGAGTGCAGGCTTCGGTATCCAGCACCGTGGGGGAGTCTGCTCTCTGACCTGGCAGATACAATGTAGCTCGCTGGGCCCCGGCTGCATCTTAGAGGAGGAGCAGCAGGGACACAACGCCAGGCAGATAGTTTAAAAATTTGGATCTCTGTCAAGGCAAGTGACCAGGGATTCAAATTGTTTTTGCACCCCCTTCTGGTCTTGCACTCCTAAGCGGCCACCTGTACCACCTTACAGTGCCAGCTCCACTGATCACGACACTTGCCTGACAATCCGCAGCTCTGAGATGTGTGTAAATATGCTGCACCCCCCCATGCTGTTCAAAGTTTCAGCGGCTGCAGAGTGAGGGGGGTGCAGCATGTTTACACACATCTGCCAGAGCTGGGACACTGAAGAAACAGAGGGGAGATTTTATTTAACCAGCCCTCCCTTGTCACTTACTGGGAGAAGAGGGGGGTTATTGGTCCCTACATACACTCCTGACAATCGGAAGCATTCAGGAGCAATATGAGCTGCCGATTGCTTCCGATTCTCTGCCTGCCAATGCAGGAGGAGGAGGGAGGAGCATCATGCTCTCTCCTGTTAGTTTGGGGTGGTGGTGAGGTGCGGGTACTGAGTGGTGAGGTGCCGGTACTGAGTACCGGCGAGTACCCCGTGAAAAAAAGCCCTGTATATTGCCATGAAACAGCTACTGTCACTCCAATCTAGTTTGTGAATGATTATGCAATCCATTACTTTGATCATTTGAACAAAACACATTAAATATTTTCTGTATTCTTTTTTAATAACCAGTACGTTTGCTGATTTTTTAATTATTTCTATAATTAATGAGAATACCGAGTGTAATTCAGTTTTAAAGCCTGTTTATTTATAAAACACCAGTTCTGTACAAAAGCCAAGTACCACATGGCTCTGCTCATAACGTTTTACAGTTTAAAGAAAAGAATACGCCAAATAAAATGTGTTGAGCTCATTAAGTACATTTTGAACATTTTCCCTCTAGTAACCCTACTCCCTTTTTTAGCTACGTGTAGCTGTACATTGTTGTATGAGGTTTATTGATGAAATCCGATAACATTACCACTACTGATCGAGTTGAAGACAATCAAACCTTATCGTAGATGAGAAAATCTGAATTTCTTCATTGCCGCAGTGAAAGAACATTGCTAGATGTAATTAAAAAAAAACAATGAACAGAGGAGAAGATTGTAAGCGTAATTTAATAGAGCTGTATACAGTGATGGGCTCATGAAGTAAAACATTGTTGTCTGTTTATTGTCAAACTATGACAGAGTAATCTGCAAAATGAGTCACTCAACACTGATAAGCAACATCGCTGCCCTATTAAAAGTGTGATCACTTACAACTTCAACAAGAAGAAATACGACTGACGTAATACAAGAGACATCCCGTGCAAAGGTATATTTAATGTATAAATTCACAAAAGAATGGGCAAACACGCCTGAATTTAGTCTATGTTTGCATACTAGATATCCAGATATCAGGGAGAATTCTGAAAAGGAGGACTATTAGAAAAATAACTGAGCTGCGAATGAGTAAAACGCCAGGTTTTACTACTGCAAAATTCCATATGGTTAGAGAAGTCACTTGGATCCGTGACCTGGCTTCATAAAAGGGGTTATTCATAGAGAGCCAATCTGGCTCCGAAATTGCGCCAAACTGGGAATTTCCCCGTACGGTGACAATTCAGGGCCGTTCGGCTATTCAGAGAGCAGGCAGTTCGCCAAATTTTAGCGAATTGCCTGCAAATACAGTGTCTGTTCGACGGCAGTGGAATCCCCCATAGACACACAGTGGTTAACCTATTCAGAGAACATCGAACAGCAGTGAAAAGTTGTCAAAATGCCCTGATGTTCGGTGCTTTCATTCAGAAAGTTTAATCAGGAAAATCCCATAGGTTTCAATGTTAAGAATACTCCCGTTTTAATCCAATATCTAATAACCCGTTTATTCTTTTAATCTGCCGCAAAAAGTCTCTTTATTTATTTTGTAGGATGTTTTAGGCATTTTTCTGGGGTCTTTTAGCAAATTTTTTTTCAGATTTTTTTTAATAGTGTTTTTTTTTTTCTCTGTAACTCAACTTTTTATGTGACGCACCGTCCCCAGCATCTGCTCCATGGAGTCCATAGGACTCCATGAAGACTTCTCCTGCCGGGTCACATGACCGACTGCCTGGTCGGCGGAGGGATTGCGGAGGGAGACTGGGGACTTTCTTTCCCCAGTCTCCCTCAGCTCCCGGTGGCCATAAACAGCGGATTGGGTGGCCGTTCTTGCCGTGGGATAAGAGGTGAGTATGTGATTTTTGGGGGTGGGTTTGAGCTGCAGGTAGCGGATTCTGCAGCAGCGCAATCCATTACCTACACCTCAAAGCTGGTGTTAACTTTTTTAGTTAGTGCTAGCTCTTAGTAACTAGCGTTAGGACCTTGTGATCTTAACCCTAGTTAATCTATTCTTTCACTTTGCGCTCCCCATGTTAAGTATAGGGAGCGCAAAGTACAGTAAACTCGCTCTACAAATCGCAAATTAACGAATCTGAGGCAATCTGTGCAGTGCGCTATGACCTCCTTTAAGCTACCGCTAACGTTAGCACTAGCATTAGCTTGAAGGAGGTGATAGGGCCCCAGATGTTTTAGAAATACATCTTCCATGATTCTCAGCCTCTCGTTAGGTTTCCTGAGCCTCATGGGAAATGTAGTTCCAAAACATATGGGAGGCCAAGGTTGCTGACGCCTGTCCTATGGAAATGTAGAAAGTGTGTTGTCTCTGCTGGGCTATGTCTAATTTAATTTGGATCAAATCTTTATGATCTCTCACGCTACTACTTACCTCGTTCATTCTGACACTCTCTATTTTGCAAATTGTCTCTTCTTTTATTGTTGTTGTGATATTTTTGTTGCATGTGGGTATCTATGGCAACCTGCATGTTTGTGGTTCACGTCCTAGTTCCCGGTAATCTTTTTGGTGGTTTCCACTTGTTTTAATTCTTTGTCTTTGTGTATATTGTTCGGAATATGCTACTTTGTTGCCTTGAGAAAATTCCACGGAGGACTGAAACATCAATGTGTGTTCAATACCCAGGACATACTTGAAAACGAGAGAAATCTCAATGTATCCTTCCTGGTAAAATACTTTATAAATAAATAATTAATTAGCATTAAATTTCTACAAAGTCTCTGAAGTGCACTACATTGTAATGCTATATACAGTATACATTATTTAAGTCAATATATGTTGTTTTTGTTATTACATATAAAATAGCCGGGCTTAGTTTTAAGTTGCAGTCCTCGATATATACAGAAACCATATTTGTGATGTTGTGACACTTGGGCCAGTTTAGCACATTTTTTTGTGGCCACAAACAGTGTGGATTGTCAACATGCATATCAACATGGAAACAAAGTGGATGTTTTTATGCTACATATCAAATTTAGCTGTCACTTTCACGGCAGAAAGTACACTGTCTTGATTTTATATCCTCTCATCATCAGTTTTAAAACTGACAGATAACATGTTTGCACACAATGACAAAAAGTGAGCAGAGTTCTGTGTTCTTTACCACAAGCGGCATTTAAACTATTCCTGATAAGCATGCCATTCCCTCGTTGTTAGTATTAGGATAGGACAAAATAAGGTTGATATCTGTCTTCTGGTGTTACAGTGAATGGGTGGCAGCTCCTGTGGCTGTCATAATTTAAATGAAGCGCTGACTTTGAACATGTGTCAAAAATCCATGTTATTTATACTGAAGTCTATTTCAATGAGTCATCTCATGGTCGGGTGGTGGAATTTTACTTTTCTTCTAAATTGGCAAGACTTCAAATAGAACGAAAAATGTTTTTAAAGACATTTTCTGTCTGGAAATCGTTGATGCATTCAAGTTTTTTATTTTTAATTTTTTCACAATATTCTTAAGAGGTTAAATTGGAGTGGCTACATACCTGGATGTTTCTAAATCAGTGATGGTGTACATTAGGACCCCAGATGGTTCTGAATTACATGTCCCATGGTGCTTTAAGTATCATGGGACATGTAGTTCTGAAAAATCTGGGATGCCATGGTTCGCCATCGCTGCTTTGTATCTTTCAGAGCAGGCAAACAGCAAAGAGAGAAACATTGTCAACGTGCATCCTTATCAGTACTGTCATCGTTTAAACATTTTTCCATTGTTACAGTGATCATGTGGCAGAAATTAAGTGCAATTAATTATGTCCAATGCCGCTGATGATGATGGCATTGCTAAATATGTGACTGTCCACTTACCCCCTTGACCATCATAAGAAGTGCTAGGATTGTCATCATGAGTCAAGAGTTAAGATGATTTTTTTCATGATACTGTTGGCATGTCATTTGTCATAAAAGGTTAAAAGCTTTTTAAATCGTTTTATTGTACAGTGAATTGAATGCATTTTGGGCAAGCACACATCCTCACTTGTCACTGAAAAAGTTAATAACTGTCTCTTTGTAGGTTTTCTTAAAGGATATGTGAATGTGGGCTCAGCATTTATTTTCTCTCGGGGGAAAAAGATGCTACTAACGTCGTATATAAAGAGCTACCAGAAGGAAGGATTGGCCAAATGACTACCCAACAAACATCAGGACAGACCAAAAGAGGCTCCATATAAAACAAGGCAGTGGTTCATTTATGTAGGCAACTGGATAAACTGGCTACATCAACTTTTTTTGTGCAGAATCATAAAATCTTAATTATTTGAAATCTTGGATACAGATTGGGGAAATTGAATGCTGATCGTGCTGGCATATTCTAGAGAAAACTAATAATCATAATACACTATAACAAACTTAACACTCTAGCGCTCAAATAAGTGAGCGTTACCGCTAGCTTAAGTGGCCCTAACGCATGACTCCCCTATTACATCCCAAATGCTAATGAGTTTAAAAAAAACATTAGCATATCGGGGATTGCGCTCGCTTCCGCGAGCTTACTGTACTTTGCGCTCCCTATACTTAACATGGAGGGCACAAAGAGTAATTAGCTTTAGGATTACAAAGTCCTAACGCTAATTACCACACTGCTGCAGCTAACTGAAAAGTTAACCACAGCTAGAAGCTGGTGCTAACTGATACTGCTTCTGCGGAATCAGTTGGCACCAGCTGAAAAACACCCAAAAATCAGATACTGTAATGCCCCGCGCCGCGGTCCGACCGCGGCTGCCATGTTGGGACACACAGCACACTTACCCAGGGTCCCTCGTGGCACGTCATTCCACGATTCCGGTCCACAGCTCGGAGGAGGAGACATGGGGTGCGTCCCACGCCACCAACGGAATCCAAGTGAGGAGAGATGAAGCGCGCACGTGCGATCGCCTATCCCCTTAAAGCACGAAGACCTTGGTACTATGGCCCTCCGCTGGTCAATTAAGGGTACTGCATTACACCTGCACTGGAGATCCTGGCATGCCCCCAATTAACCTATCAAGTACCCAGGTATCCCAACTCCACCTACGAGTTCCAGGTGAACGATATTCTTATGATCCTCTGAACCCTATTTAAACCTGCCACCTTTCTCAGTTCATTAACCAGATTATACTGTGGTTCACCGCTTCAGTTATACAGTGTTCCCTCTTTGTTCCTGTTCCAAGTGAATCCTGAGTTCCAAATCCTCTACCCCGGATTGCTTCCACGTCCACGTTGCCAGCTCCGTCTCCAGGCTTACTTCCACGTCCACGGTGCCAGCTCCGTCTCCAGGCTTACTTCCACGACCACGGTACCAGCACCACATCCTGCATCCAGGCTTACTCCACGACCACGGTACTAGCTCCACATCCTGCATCCAGGCTTACTCCACGACCACGGTACCAGCTCCACATCCTGCATCCAGGCTTACTCCATGACCACGGTACCAGCTTCAGATCCTGCATCCAGGCTTACTCCACGACCACGGTACTAGCTCCAGATCCTGCATCCAGGCTTACTCCAAGACCACGATACCAGTTCCAGATCCTATATCCAGGCTTGTTCCCACGACAACGGTACCAGCTCCAGATCCATAACCCGGGCTTGTTTCAAAGGCCAAAGCCCACGTTACCATCTTCTACTACCCATCGTTCTGGACTTTGTATCACTTCTAAACCCAAAGACCCAGTACTTGCAATCCTCCGTTCTGGACTTTGTACTAACCAAAAATACCTTTTGACTAATAGCCTTTTGTTCTGGACTTATATTTCATTTCATCTCAGTAAATATTCAATTGCTTATATACACCTCCTGGTCTCCTTCTTCGACGGCTTGCCATTGGGTTCCATATGCACAACATTATACAGGGGTCACAGCCCCTGCCCTTACAGAAACTCACCTTTGTATCCCGCAGTGAGAACAGTGGACCGATCCGCCTCTTCTGGCCGCCGGGAGCAGAATGAGACTGGGGACAAATAGGAGGTGGTTGTAACGAGGGTGATCCCTGTCCCCATGCAGTCTGCTCCCCAAGACCAAGTGAAACACAGGAGATCCTTGCAGGTTGAAAATCAGAGACTGAGTTTATTTATATTTTGCAACTGGTTAAAATACACACACAGGGGATGGTACAGAGGCAATGGAAAGACGCCCAGCCTTGAAACAAAAGATTCGGTTTAATCTCGTTGCTGGTGGGAGGGGGTGGGGTGATATGGAAGCATGTGAAAACCAAAGAAACGAACAGCACAGCATTTACAGTATACAGTTACACCACAGGAGACTCCACAATAAATGCATAAGGGAATATTAATACAACACAGACATCAGGGTATAGGGTACAGAAAACACAAACACCCTTCCATCTAAAATTGTAGATACAGGGTAACTTTAACAAAGGAAAGAGCAGGAAAACAATATGAAACATCAGGCCCGCACCTCTCAAATACATTTCTAGGCGCATGTACTTTGAGTCCAAAGTGACGCCCATCACAGTGGTACTCCAAGAGTTTCCAGGGGGTTAGTGCTACATTATGGGGCAGGCTGAGGAATCAGCACCTGCCCCATAATAGGGTGCGAGAACGTGGACGCTAAGGAGAAAACAGCAGGTGCTGGTTTTCCACCTTATGTCACTTTCCACCCTCTGAACCCCTGAACATGCATTCAGTATCTGCAACCAGATCTCATTGCAGCAGCCATCCTGGAACCCCCCTGGTGGTACATTTCAAGAACTGCTCCTTTATGAACCAGCACTGGTTCAGAAAGTATACAAACTGTTAACACCACACACCTAAATAAAGACACCACACCCCCTCCTGACTTTGCTTCATCGTTGTACTTCATCCCTCACAGAGAGAAGTTCTGTGCTCTGTCGTTCCTGAATACCCCAGCCTGGTCTTGGATCCCTATCCCAGTATCTGCTCCTGTGTTTCCATTAACTTCAAACCACTCACCATATTCTTGGATTCCTGCTCCTTCAACCGCACTCACCATCATCTGTATTGGCAATCTGGTCAGTCTGTTTATTCATCCACCTCCACCCATATATGTATCTGTGCAGTATACCGCACCTTGGGCTCAAACTCCCCTTATACTCTGGTGCCACCCCGGTACCAGAACGTGACACCTTAGCTAGCATCTCCGTTTTAGCGGTAAGAATGTAGTATAGCACAATGTCATTTAAAAGGCTTACCTAAGTAAGTTCAGCAACAAGCTTTTCCTAATTTACATTCCTTATTTAATTCCTATCTTTAGGAAAAAAATTCTATTTTACAGTATAGTCGGAGGATTTCTCATCCTGAACTAAACACTTGTGTTCCAAATGGAATGACCCTGAAGCACTTCAAAACTCATTTAGTAGCACATGGCAGAATCAGGAGTCACAGGAGGGACTTAGGGGTTATTAAGGTACCACTGGAGTTTGTCAAAGTTGCAGACACCGGTGAAAAGTGCCAGTGTGGCAACTACAAAAAACGCTAGAATTTCTCATAAGATAAATTTAAATGGCGTCAAAAGTGCATCTTCTGCTGCTGCTCTTTTGTTTTAACGTTTGTGACATGATTTTTACAGAGTTGCTATACCTGTGATTTTTTTTGCCAGTATTTGAAACTTTGACAAGCAGTGACGTTACCTGTATAATTTCTAATCCTCTGTTGAGAGTAAAATGGAGACACTAAATGAAAAAGCTGGCACAAAATACCGGCTCCAAGATAGAAGAATGAGTTACCGTGGAATAGCTCATTCTTTTATTCCGGGTTGCAAATTAACACCCCCCTACAAGGTATAGGAGACGTTAATGAAGGGATGTCAGGGCCGCCATCAGGGCATTATGCCCAAAGTTGCAGTAAGGGGCCCGGTGGCTGGGCGGCCCGGTGGCCGGGCCCACCGGAGGCCCGCCATCGGCGGCACCATAAAAAAATTTTCAGCTCCAGTATCGGACTCAAGGAGTCCGAATCCGGAGCTGTACTGGCCAGCAGCTTCCTGTGTGGGTGGGCCAAGCAACGTGCTTGTGCCTCCCAAGCACGTTACTTTGGCGCCGCCCTCTAGCACGTGTGTGTGACTCACGCACACAAGGAGAATCTGGCTGCGACGTCTGAGAGGAGAAGAAGAAGAGGAAAAGAAGAGAAGAAGAAAGAGGAAAAGAAGAGAAGAGATAGAAGAGGAAAAGAAGAGAAGACAATAGAAGAGGAAAAGAAGAGAAGATAGAAGAGGAAAAGAAGGAGCAGAGGACCAGGACAGAAGATGGCTGAGCGGTGAGCCAGGACCCAGCCAGACCACAGGCCCAGCCAGACCCCAGGGTCTAGCCAGACCCCAGGGCCCAGCCAGACCCCAGGACCCAGCCAAAGTCCAGCCAGGGCCCAGCCAGACCCCAGGTCCCAGCCAAGGCCCAGCCAGAACCCAGGTCCCAGCCAAGGCTCAGCCAGACCTCAGGTCCCAGCAAAGGCCCAGGCAGGTCCCAGCCAAGACCCAGGGCCCAGCCAGGCCCCAGCCAAGACCCAGGGCCAAGCCAAGCCCAAAGGCCATCATACCCAGCACATTTCAGTGAGTTTTATTGCTGTGAAGCTCTGTGATAGGCTCATACAATGCACATTACTGTGAGTTTTATTGCTGTGGAGCTCTGTGATACACTCATACACACCGCACATTACTGTGAGTTTTATAGCTGTGGAGTTCTGTGATACGCTCATACAATGCACATTACTGTGAGTTTTATTTCTGTGGAGCTCTGTGATACACTCATACACACTGCACATTGCTGTGAGCTTTATTGCTATGAAGCTATGTTATGTCCTTTTCTTGTTTTGGAAGAGGGAGAAAACCTGTTAGAGGTTGAGGGAGTGCCGGGGGGGGCATCGTGAGGTTCAGTAAGGGGCCCCATTATTTCTGATGGCTGCCCTTGATGTTGTATGCTCATGTCACAAGCAGAACCTGCGGCAAGAGTTGAAGAACGATTCACGATGATAAGGTAACTTCTGGAGAAGCTAAATAATATGAGTCCAGTAGTTATCTTGACGACAACCTTGGAATAGCACCCTCATTCTGTTACATACCCTGAGCCATATTACATTAATAATGCTAACGTTAGCGCTCACCTGTATGAGCGTTAACGTTAGCTCTGGTTGCCCTAGCGCGGTCGGACCATATTACAATCCGTACAATAACGGATTAAAAAAAACGTTAGTGTTTCGGATCTTGCGATTTTCAGCATGAGCTTACTGTACTTTGCACTCCCTATACTTAACATGGGGAGCGCAAAGAGTTAATTAGCGTTTACCATTACAAAGTCGTAACGCTAATTACCATCCTACTGCAGTTACTGAAAAGTTAACCACAGCTAGGACCTGGTGCTAATGGATCCGTTATCCTGGCGACGCGGGATCCTGCAGGTCATGTGACTGGCAGCAGAAGCCTCAATGGAGACCTATGGACTCCATGGAGGGGATGCTCGCAGCGGTGCTTAGCGCTGCCGCGAGCATCCCCAAGCTTTGCGCCGTGTTACGGTGCAGGCTGCTGATTTAGCGCCTGCACCGTAATATCACACTAAAACGGGGATGCTAAGGAGAAACCTGCAGGCGCAGGTTTTCTACCTTAGCCTCCTTGTTTTAGTGTGATCAATCTAATATAGCCCCATGTGTTTAGGTCTGGAGCGAGAAGTCAATTAGAAAAATTCTTGTTATAACATCCTACTTGATTTAAATAAAGTTAAAAAACTGTTATGTTGCCCCTTAAATGTAGAAGATCTTGATACAGCTTGTTGTCCTGCCCCATCAATATAAGTTGACATTTATGGAGGATTGTTGAACATTTGGCTATTTTTTTGTTTTTCTGAATTGCACTGGTGAGTGTCGGTGTGTTTCATTTTTGATTGTAGTTTACAAGACTTACAAGGTCAGTTTTAGATCAGCTGAATATATATTCATTTAAATATACAGTTGATCCTTGTCAATATTTATTCAGAGATGGTATCACTAGTAATGGAATCCAGCCCAAAGTGGTCCCTCTATAGTTATGATATCCGCATGATTTAACTGGTGCAGTACAAAGAAAAATAACCGTTTTCGATAATAGTTTCCTCCTATCATTACCATAACAGATCTTTTCCTTGTGAGAGGAGGTATTAGTCTAAAGTTCTGACCACATCATTCGACTTACTTTTGCATTGACCTTTTATGCCCTGTGCAAACAGTACTTTAAATATATTCATTGAAAAATATAATAGAGCTTTACTTTTAATTAACAATAGTGTCAGAAGGAGTTGGAAGGTGATCACCAATCATCCATAGTTGGCGGAGAATATTAAATCTCCTGTGTCATCTGGTGTAAGTTGACCTTAACGTGAAGGTTGTGAAATATAGAAAATGAGTAACGGTCTTAAGTACAACAGCTTCAACTTTTGTATTTTAGTTTTATTAGGTGACATTTTGTATCAACACAGTTTTAGGTTTTTACTATAGTTTCTTTGTATCGTAAGCAGCATTTTAATTAATAATCTAAAGTCCCACTGTATATATATATATATAATAAAAAGTCACACGTAATGGAAGAAAATTAATTGAAGGTTATTTTAATTGCAATATATTCTTCCGCAGTTTCACTTCATGAAGTGCACTCATACCTCAATTTATATTGGTGAGACCAACACATGATTCAAACAGACATTATTCAAAGCCTGCAGACTGCAGGACAAAAGTGCCCTTGGATTCCATAGCTCTATAGAAAGATAAAAAAGAGGCAGATAATACGTAATGCTCACTAGAAATTAAATAGTATAGAATTAATTTCCCCTTTGTTCAGTGTTTACATATAAAGGGTCCATTCCAACTGCAAATGTAATAATCTTCGAGTATAAGGTCCCCACACACTAGGTATAAAATGTCTGTGCCAAATCACAAGGCAATATTCCAACAGCAAATTAGCAACTTACATATAACAGGAGTGTTAGAGGGCGAAACAAAGGGGTGACCCCTCCCCAACATTTCAACAGTAATTTCTTTATCCTCCCTTGGCACTCTTCCAAGCACACAGCCGCTGTTGCAAGAAGCAGCAAAAGCTGTTACTGTGACCATCGACGAGTGCACGACTAACACACATGCAGTCATTCGGATGCTTTTCCATGCTTTTGCATAGAGAGGCACTGGATAACCAGCCTTTCACAACCTTTGTAAAACTGATGGTAACACTAGAAGGCTGTCCAGCGAGAGTTTATTGACATCCCTCAAGGAGTAGGGAAGCCTTCACAGGGGGAACTCTGCACTACGGCCATTTAAATAGTCCCTTTAAGGAGTGGACCACTGTCCCTAAGGCCGGGGTCACATAAGTGCACTGAGTGTGGCCATAGTGACCCCTCCTCCCAGCGTCCGTCGTAGTGTTATGACCGCTCAACTGGGAGAGCCACACGTTGTGACGTGTGTAATAGTATCGCACGTTACAACGGGCGGTAGTTTTCCTCCTGTCGATTCGCTACAGCCGACGTTGGACGGGTCTACAAAGTGTGATCTTCCATAGGGCACTCACACTTTGTAGGGCTCAGCGCACTAATGTGCACTCAACGAGGTGGTCACAAAGGCATCCGAGCAGAAAGAACGTCCGATACTTGTAATCAAAAGTAGCATGGCCAGCTCTTTCTGTCTGCAGGGAGCATTGTGGATGCATTCAGACATCTGGCCAAATCAAAGTGCTATAGAGTTGTTATGAATGTGCAGACAGTGGGAAGCCTGACATGCTTTTGTAAAGATACTACCGTTCACAAGTCAAGGCAGGACTTACAGGAACTCTACTGCAGCTGATGATATGTTTAATGATTGTTGCATCTGCATTTCATTTCAGCTGTTATCTGCGATTCTTGTTGTCCACAGCTACTGTTTCTAGTTATCTGCATTCTTGCCTTTCAACATCTCCCAAAGCTTGCCAGAATAATGAAAGGCAAAACATTAAGGATAAGAGACCTTCAGTTATTTTTGTTTTGCTAAAAAAAAATGAAGAGCTTTATTTTTGAGGCCTGTATTATTATTTTTTTGCCAATGCTTTTAGTATGCTCATGTTGCAGTGGACGGAGGACCACTTTTGGCTTGCAGTGGCTCAATTCATTATTTCACAGGGAAAGCCAGTATACATGTTTCTGTTGGGATACAATAGGTATCTTTTAATTACATTGTATTCAGATATGGAACATGGATGTAGTAAGATATGGATGCATGGTATGGCCTCTTCTAAACGGTTTCTTTGTTCTTTTAGTTCACTGGTATAAATGCAACCAGCAGAAGCTCATCTCATGTTTTGAGACTTTTCTGTCTGCAGGTGTATGGCTTGATTTTAGATTATAGAGAGAAATCACTATACAGTGAAATAGGAGCGCTAAAGATTAAACAAAGATCACATGTATCTCAATATATATAAATGAGAAGACAAGACAAAAGGAAGGTCTATTTTTCTTTCTTTCCCTTGTTCTTATTTCTTTCAGTGGAATAATAAATCTGTTAAATGGCATCGACTTCTAAAAGAGACAAAAAGAGAATCTCATTGCATAGTATCAGTGTACACCAAAAAATCAGAAAAAAATAAGATTTTTCACTCACAAACAGGGAGTCTGCAAGACTCCAAATGTATGCCTTTAAGCCTCTTCTGGGGGGCTCCACCCATCAGCAGGAAAAGAGATTCAGGAAAAGAGATTCACAATCCTTATTCTTACAGGCTTGATAGTAGCTTTGAACCGGAGGTATACTTATGATCTCGAGAAAGGAATCAATAATAGTGTAATACTGTAAATTAATGGAGAAAGAAAATCCAGAGAGGGTTACACTCACGTGTTACAGAGCCTCTATTGAAAGTGGCTCTGTATAAGCGCCTGGGACCGCTAATCAGAGGGGGTCCATCCTCGGTACTGGATTTCCGCTGGAACACAGCTCCACCGTAGAACAGTTCAACCCAATGCACAGATGTGGCAAGTAGAGAGGTAATGGCAAAAAATTAAATTAAAATGAAAATAAAAGTAAAAAATAATAATAAATAAAAATGGCCAAAATATAAAACAATGAAAATTTATTAAAGGACAAAACACCAAAGAAAGGTGTATAAAGTGCGAGACGCGTTTCACCTGCTGCTGCAGGCTTCCTCAGTCAAAAAATTATAATATTTTATAATTTTATAATTTTTTTTTTTTTTTTTTTTTTTTTTTATTATAATTTTTTGACTGAGGAAGCCTGCAGCAGCAGGTGAAACGCGTCTCGCACTTTATACACCTTTCTTTGGTGTTTTGTCCTTTAATAAATTTTCATTGTTTTATATTTTGGCCATTTTTATTTATTATTATTTTTTACTTTTATTTTCATTTTAATTTAATTTTTTGCCATTACCTCTCTACTTGCCACATCTGTGCATTGGGTTGAACTGTTCTACGGTGGAGCTGTGTTCCAGCGGAAATCCAGTACCGAGGATGGACCCCCTCTGATTAGCGGTCCAGGCGCTTATACAGAGCCACTTTCAATAGAGGCTCTGTAACACGTGAGTGTAACCCTCTCTGGATTTTCTTTCTCCATTAATTTACAGTATTACACTATTATTGATTCCTTTCTCGAGATCATAAGTATACCTCCGGTTCAAAGCTACTATCAAGCCTGTAAGAATAAGGATTGTGAATCTCTTTTCCTGAATCTCTTTTCCTGCTGATGGGTGGAGCCCCCAGAAGAGGCTTAAAGGCATACATTTGGAGTCTTGCAGACTCCCTGTTTGTGAGTGAAAAATCTTATTTTTTTCTGATTTTTTGGTGTACACTGATACTATGCAATGAGATTCTCTTTTTGTCTCTTTTAGAAGTCGATGCCATTTAACAGATTTATTATTCCACTGAAAGAAATAAGAACAAGGGAAAGAAAGAAAAATAGACCTTCCTTTTGTCTTGTCTTCTCATTTATATATATTGAGATACATGTGATCTTTGTTTAATCTTTAGCGCTCCTATTTCACTGTATAGTGATTTCTCTCTAGATTCTGGTTTTGGAGTGAAGGATACACTCAACTAGTGAGCTGCTTAAAAGTATATTGCTTTGCTATTTGATCTAACTCTATAGCGCCTTCACACTATAACCTCCGGGTTTTTCTTCTTTCTTGATTTTAGATTATATTTGTGTCTTCAAGTATCCTGACATTGTCTAGTTTATGTAACGGCAATTTCTCCTCTTCGTGGTAGGTTTGTACATTCTAAGGACTTGTAATAATTGTCTCACCCTCCTTCCAACTTATTATCAGTACAACTGGTTAAACGTTAGGTGAAGGGTCTACACAGTGCTGGCTAGGTAAGGCCTTCATGAAGATTTTGGTGGCCTTCTTCCCATTCTCCCTCGCCCACATTCTGCCTTTTAACTACCCCTTTCCTTTGTCTATTCTTTGTTAAAAATGCCACCATCAGAAATATGCTTCTGTTGGGCCAGTTTTTGGGTGTCCCTTAAAAAAAAGCTTGTGAAAACTAACTTGTTCTACATCTGACTGTTTCAATGTATGGTGTTTTCTATTATGTGGGGTCTATTGAGAAGATCTTGTTTGATACAACCATCCAGCTTCTGAGGTTGGTGAAGGTTAGCCTATTAGGGTCATCTATCAAGTATAAGCTGACAACTTCAGCTTTTTTTGTTTCCATTACCTCCTAGAGTTATGACACGAATCGTCATTGGAAGGTAATAATATATAGATAATAATAATAAGAAGAAAACAAAATTGAAATGGAACAAAAATAATATATTGCAAATTAAAATAATATAATTAATAAAAACAATAAAATTAATAAATAGATATATAAAAGATAGAGAGAATATAGTAAATCTGTCCATGTAGAGTTGTTTTGTTGTTATTTTTTTTCTAAAAATATTTTATCACATAAATCACTATTGCTGATTCATTCATGATATATTAACCATATATTGTGCTTATTTCTCCTTTCAACATGGCACTTATATTGATTCAGTATGTATTTTATAGCTCTAGAGGTGTTAGTATAAGGTTTACATCTTTTCTCTAATTGTATAATTGAATGAGTGATTGTTTTATTGATCTTTGTATTTATAGATCACTACTGTACAGTCATGTTAAGGCTTGAAAAGGGTCCATGTGTCAGACTGAAATGTCACCTTCAGTCACCTGTTATGCTGAATAAAATGGATTAAGTTTAAATTGCAAGAGTGCAGAACGCTTTATTATTATTTTTGGCATTGTTTTGCAGGCTGTGGCAGAGCCAGGTGGTTCGCACACCCATTGCTGAGTGGACATGTTCCTCTGATTGAGCTCTGCGCTCATATTTATACCCTTGCCAAAACTAGTCAGTATCAGCTTGTCACTACAATATATATTTTTGCTTATTTTATCTTTTCAGGTGTGTTTATCTGCAGTAATAATTGTTGGCATGCAAATTTCAAGATGGCCGCTCGGCACTTAGTAGGATACCATGTCATAGTTGTTTCTTTTTAAAAATAAATTGTTTGAAGGACTAACGGTTCAATTATTCAACCGAATACTGCATTTCACCAATCCCCCACCGTTTTCCTATCTTTTGTTTTGTGCTGTACTATTAATATCTACATGCATTTTTAACTTTTTGAGGCATCCTGCTGTCGCTTATTGTGCCATTTTGTCCTTTTTCTTGTAATCAATTGCTTCCTTGCATTGTTCGGCGTAGCCCAACAGCCATAAAAAACACTTAGGGAGGTTAGAAAACTGAATGATTGCAGAAATTAATGTAACCTGTGGGGAATGTATTCGTCACTATGAAAACAGCCGCCTTCCCTATGAAGATGACAGTAATCCGGAATGCGTATGTGTTACCCTATTGTTGTTTAAAGGAGAATAGGATTAAACATTAATATGTTAGTATTCAAATGCAGTATAATGACTTCTGGCATGCACACCATAATTTCACGTATTTGTGAAACAACTGGTGGAACATCTCTAATGTTGGAATCCTGTCATGACACACCAGAAAAAACTCTGAATGAAAGTAGAGGAATTGTACCACACAAAATCCACCTAGTGGACATCCTGCTAAGGGTTGGACTTGATTTGCCCTTTTGTCACCCTAGACTTTGACGCTTGTTTGTAGGAGGGAACATATTATAATGGGAAGAAAAGAGCATGTACAGTATTTGTGACGGTAAGGAAAAGTTTGTGGACTCCACATTTGAATAGAAATGAGACCTGCCATGTCACACAGTTTTCCTTTATTCCTCCCGATCACCCAATTTCCAGAAGGAATAAGGGAAAATGCACCTTGAGCTCTGTTTATTGGTGCTCAGATTGTTAAAATCAGAGTTTTTTAAACCCATACAAGAGCGCTAATTCAGCACTAGTGAGTGACCTTTTTTTTAATATTATAATATTATAACAAGTGACCTTGACATCACTCTTTATTTTCCGGCGTCAGCAAATTAGAGCTTCCTATTGAAGTATAGGAAACATTAATTAAAGTTAGCTGGCGCAACACCCAAGACGCAAATGAAGTTTGCGGCTCAGCTGGAATTGGATAGGAGTCATTATGATTAACGAGGGACCGTTATATATAAAGTCCTAGGGCAATATCACAATCTTAACGCTAACCTGATTGTGCTGGCCTATTCTAGAGAAAACAAATAATGATAATATAAACTTAAAGCTAGCGCTCAGCTATGTGAACGTTAGGTTAAGTGGCCCTAACGCAGGCTGCCCATATCACAATCAGAATGCTAACGGGTTAAAAGATCCATTAGCTCATCGGAGATTGGGCTCGCTTATGCAAGCTTACTGTACTTTACGCTCTCCATGTTAAATATAGGGAGCGCAAAGAGCTAATTAGCGTTAGGATCACAAAGTCCTAACGCTAATTACATTCTGCTTCGGTTAACTGAAAAGTTACCCACAGCTAGGAGCTGTTGCTAATTGATACTGCTTCTGCAGAATCAGTCAGCAGCAGCTTAAAATCCCCCCAAAAATCAGATACTCACCTCTCATCCAGTGGGGTGAACGGTGGCCTGATCCGCCTCTTCTGGCCACTGGGAGCACAGTGAGATTGGGGGAAAAAAGTCCACAGTCACCCTCTGCAATCACTCCGAGGACCTGCAGGATCTCACAAGAGGTGAGAACCTGCAGGTCAGCTGACCCGGGGGCACAAGCCTCCATGGATTCCTATGGACTCCAGGAGGGGATACTCGTGGTGGTGCGTTAGCGCTGCCGTAAGTATCCAAGGGCTTAAGACTGCATTACAGGGCAGGCTGCTGAATCAGCGCTTGCCTCGTAATATGGAGCTAAAACAGGGACGCTAAGCAGAAACCTGCAGCCGCAGGTTTGCTACCTTAGCTGGCACTATGTAATAGTGCCCCAAGTCATTAATCATTCTGGCTCACATGGAAAATTGCCCACGATGTACCAAACGTAACATTTAAAAGGCATGCTAAACTGAATGTAAGTGAACATCATTAGGTGTGTTTGCAGGACCATGAACCTGTGAAAACAAATCTACAGCTGTATGAGACATAATCCCTAATTAGCGATTCCTCAGTGAACTCCTAGTTATGTAACTAATTAGATGGAAGTGAAGCCCTGCTGAAATCACACTAATCAATGAAGACAAAACAATCTTTATCAATTTATAGCTTTCCAGCAGGAAGACTGTAATATATAAACATATTTGTAACACAGTAGACTCCGGGCACTCCACCCAAACATACATCTAAAGATTTAAAAACACCCGGAAAACATTTAAAAACTCCAGTATTGGTGATCGCAAGCTAACCTGGTTTCAATCGTATGTATCTGACCGATCACAACATGTGTCCATTTCTGGCAGCTCCTCCCTCCCCCTCCCAGTAAACTTGCGGTGTACCCCAATGCTCGATACTCGGCCCCTTGCTATTCACGATATTCATAATTGATCTGCCCAATGTCTGCAAAGCCTCAACTGTACACATGTACGCAGATGACTCCGTAATCTCTATCAGCAAACCAAATCTTCCGCAGCTGGAGGCCGTGCTGCAAGAACAATTCACAGAGGTAGAAAAGTGGATTGCAGATCACAATCTTTTTTTAAAAACTAACAAAACTGTCTCAATGCTCTTTGGAACAGCACCTAAACTACATAAATTGCAAACTCCCCTTCTATGTGTCAGGACAAAATCAAATGGCACGCTGACCGCAGTCACTTCTCTCAAATAGGTATGTGGTTAGACCCAAATCTATCCTTTGGCCCCCACATCGAAAAACTCTCATCTAAACTTTACCCCTAACTAGGTGCCCTGTATAGAAACAAATCCTGCCTGAGCCCCACGGTAAGAAAGCATATTGTACAACAAATGCTTATGCCGGCTATTGAACACGGAGATGTAGTGTATGCAGCGGCCCCGCAAATGCACCTTCATAAACTTACTACATTGTATAACTCATTCTGCCGCTTTGTGCTACAATCTAACTACATGACCCACCATTGTGACATGTTAAAAGAGCTAAACTGGCCGTCGCTGGAATCTAGACACACTCTTCACCTTTCCAACCTGGTGTTTAAGAGCTTTTCTGGGAAGCTACCACCCTACCTGAATAGACTGCTTCCCCCAGCAGTTCCCTCCTCCAATAACCTCAGATCCAGGACCAGCACCTTACTTATAATACCACAATACAAAAAGAAAGTGGCTCAATCCTCATTTTCCTACAGAGCACCGCAATTATGGAATAACCTTCCAGATGCCATCAAATCTTCCCCCAGTACATCCCTTAACCCTTTCGCTGCTGAGCCTTTTTTCCCACCTCTGTGCTGAGCTCATTTTAACCGGTTTCGCTCATCATGTTTAACCGCGTTTTGAAGCCTTATTTTAATATATGACCCAGACATATTATATATCGTTCTTTCCGGCAGACTGTGCAGATTCATAATATGTCATTATTATATGTATACGTTATGTCATGTCTGTATATTATAACAAAAAATGCAATAAAATTTGAATTTTCAATAATTTACAATGTGTAAAGTGTTTTTTTTCACATTTTAAAATGCGATCGTTTGCGGTTATATTTTCTATGGGCTGCGCTTGTTAAAAAAATTAGAAATGAGGAATCGTTACTTTTTTTGGGGAAAATTACGTGTTTTTTAGCAAACGCCCCCCCATAGAAAAAATCGTTAGTGCAGCATTATTGTTCACATTATAATTGAAATGGGAACAATATTGTTGCACTAATAAATCTAAAAAAAAAAAAAAAACCTTTTTTTTTTTTTTTTACATTTTACATGGTCATGTTTGGTATCATTGGAAAGGCCACGCTCTGGCCGTTCCAATGATAGCAAACATTAACCCCTAGCTGTCACGGATCGGGAGATAGGGGGTTCATTGGAACCCCCTATCTCCACTATAGGTGGCAGCAAGGGGTTAATTTCAAAACTGGCGCCATTGCGCTCTGCGCGATGACGCCAGTCATTAGGGGGATATCCCGGAAGCTTGGCCGACATCCAAGATGTCAGCCAGCTCTGGGAGGGGACCGCGATACGGCGCATGTTGGCGCCATATCGCGATCCAGCCCCCTAGGGGTTAAAGACAGCCGCCGCTTGGAAGGGCAGGCTGTGCCCATCCAGGCGGTGCCTGCCTTTAATCGCTGGCCCTCGGGGAAGGGGAGGGGGAGAGGTCCGAAGGACCTTCCCCCTCCCCTTCAGGCACCTTCCCTGCAATGGTGGGGGGGGTGCCTGAAATAGACGTCATCGCGCATGCGCGATGACGCCTATCGTGCCCGCCGGGGTCCCGGAGGCTGGGCTGACATCGATGATGTCAGCCCGCACCGGGGGGCCGAGCGATCAGGGACGCTCAGCGCATCCTCCTCAGCGAAGTACCAATGCGGTTGGACGCGCTGAGCGCGTCCACCGCATTGAAGTGGTTAAAAGATCCATGTTAACATACCTCAATACAGAATGTACCTGTAAACATGGTAACATAGTGAATATATTAGATTTGGATCTAACCACATACCTAGATATTTGAGAGAAGTGACTGTGGTCAGCGTGCCATTTGATTTTGTCCCGACACATAGATGGGAAGTTTGCAATTCATGTAGTTTAGGTTTTGTTCCAAAGAGCGTCGTAACAGTTTTGTCAGCATTGTTGTGTTTGATCCACTTTTCTACCTCTGTGAATTGTTCTTGCAGCACGGCCTCCAGCTGCGGGAGATTTGGTTTGTTGGTGTAGATTACGGTGTCGTCTGCGTACATGTGTACAGTTGAGGCTTTGCAGACGTTGGGCAGATCATTTATGGATTTTGTGAATAACATAAAAGTTAAGTTATTTATCAATATGAGCTGGCTAGATCAGCACTAGTTCAAACCAAACAACTCCTCTGTAAACTAGATCAGTCACTATTGAAGCATTCACATTATTATTATAGTGTTACTGAGAGAATAGCATTCAGCATTCACCGAAATGTGCCGAAATTGATCCGCCAAACGCATTCAATAAACCGCTGAATCGATCGGATAAATCGCTGAAAAACTGGTGGAAAAACGCCATCTCGATCTGGAAAACCGACAAATTGCCGAACAGACCGCTGAACGACTCCAACCAGCCGCCGAACACCGCGGAAAAAGGAGTAAATAAATAAATCAAACCTCAACTTTTAAAAGGCGTTTTAAAAAGAAATAATGCATGAAAATGCATGGAAATAATGTATAAGGTCATATGAATAACAATAATAACAGATTTAAAAAACCCACCTTTTAAAAAATATTTTGCCAGAAAAATCCAGAAAAATGCTTAAAAAATTCTAAAAAAATTAATTAATAAAGAGACTTTTTGCTGCAAATGAAAAGAATAAACAGTTGAATAAAAAGTTTATAAAAACGGGGAATTTTTTTAACATTGAAACCCGGGATTCACCTGTTTAAAGGTGTCGAATGAAACCACGGAAAATCTTGGCAGTACGCCAATTTTCCCCTGCTTTTTGGTGTTCTCTGAATAGATTAACCATTACTTCTCTATGGGGAATTTCACTGCCACCGAATTGCAGAGTGTTTTGCTGGCAATTTTCCAATATTTGGCGAATCGCTTGGTTTTTGAATAGCCAAATTGCCCCGAAATTGCACCGTACGGGGAAATTCACCGTTCAGTGCAATTTGGTGGCAAGTTTGGCTCTCTTTGAATAGCCTCTATAGATTTTGGTTCCTGAGGAACCCAGACTTTAAGCTGTGCTGGTTATGGTGCCTAGGAATTACCCTGGAAATACAATTGTATATTGTTTTGCCAGCCATGCTAACTTTCTTACGTGTTTCTTTCAGGTAACCATCTTCCTGCTCATCTTAAACAAGGACCCAAGAGAGAATATAAATTCAACATGATGTAGAACATTTTGAAGCCAGTGGATTTTGATTTCCATACAGAAAAAAGACACTGCTAAAACATTGCCCTTTTTATTGGGCTTTAGCACATAATCTGTCTGAAGCATCCATCATTTTTACAGGATATCCTCGACATGGGAAACAGCCAGACTGTATGAAGCCATGCTGCATCATAGCCGCAGATAAGTTATTAGACTCCATGAGATCTTAATATGACAACCAGCAGTCGTTCATGTCCGGTACCAGCTGTGAATGGACATATGAATCACTATCCAGCCGCACACTACCCTTTCTTGTTTCCACCGGTCATTGGCAGCCTTTCCCTACCAGCTCTGCATGGATTTCAGGGCCCCCCTCCTACAAGCGGGTGCAGTACCCCCTCTCCAGCAAGTAAGTGACACTCAGCCATCCTTCATTTATAGAAGCGTATAATTAATGCGAAAATGTTTTGGGTATCAGTGTGAACAAAACATGTCGTTCTTTGAGATTCTGTCCATTAATCGCTTATTGGGATGTTGATTGGATCTTGTTGATTTCTTACTAGTGCTTTTTATAGTTCTCCATCTGATCTTTGCTCAGTGGTTGGAAATCATAATAGTAAAAATTTTCAGAGCCTTTTGACCCGCATCCTCTGTCTTTACCCTAGTAGTGTATCCTTCAATACTCACCTTCTCTCCAGCGTTTTTTGGCCCCTAGACACAGCTTCTATTGAGGTTGTGTCTGTCACATGACTGCGATGGCCTGGATGCTCACTCGAGTGTCCAGCCAATCCAATGGCTCTCAAATGTAAGTGCATTGATAGCCAATGGCTGGTAAGTTTATGTATATGCGTAAACTCAGCAAAATAAGAAATGTCCTTTCATTTGCAACTGCTTTTATTTCCAGTATACTAAACATATGTAAATATCTGTTAGAGTATAAAAAGATTCCCCAAATGAGACATAAACTGAAAAGGATGAGGTATTGTGTATGTCTGGTGTAAAGATGTGTAGGTAGGATGTATTGATGCTGTGCAAGTATTGTCTGCCACTGTGAGGACAATCAGCTGTCCCCTCATCTCCTGGTAGTGCTATCTTAGGCTAGGGTCAGACGAACGCATTTTTCGCGTCGACCGTGGAAAAGTGCGGTCGAACGAACGAACATATTTTTTCACGGAATACGCGGTAGCGGTTATACGATGCGCCTTTTCGTCCGTGATTTTGTACGGATCATCAATAAAACACTTTTTGTGTCTGGACGTTATGTTGGCCGGACATTAGCAGCGTCTGACGTCTCCTAATCACACACACACGCCGCTATGCGGCCGCAGCGCACTCTGTACGTCAGTAGTAGCGGTTTGACGTTCTCGAAAAAATGCGTTCGTTTGCCACTTGCGTTGCGCGGACGAACTTTCGTGCGGCCGTACTTCGTGTGTTCCCCGGCATTGGACGTCATTTGCTGCTAGCACGGCCGTGATTTTGTGCGGCTAAACGCACGTTAAAGCTGCGTTCGTCTGACCCTAGCCTAAGACGTTGCACATTATAAACATTGCAGTTTATTGCCTTGGCCACATTGCAGTCCTCATGCCTCCAGGGGTCAAGTGGAGCAGGAACCTAGTTCCTCCATTATTTTTTCAGGAGGAACGGAGTTACTGCTTGAACCAAACTGAGAAACCTTTGTTTAGGTAATAAATCACATGTTTTCTTTGCTAATCCAAAATTAATCTATGGTGTTGATCATGATTATCATAATGATTACCGAAAACCCAGCTCCTTTCTATGCCTGTATATATATAATATATATATACAGTGGCAAGAAAAAGTATGTGAACCCTTTGGGATTACGTGGAGTTTTGCATGAATTGGTCATAAAATGTGCTCTGATCTTCATCTAAGTCACAACAATTTGAAAAACACAGTCTGCTTAAAATAATACAACACAAACATTATCAGGGTAATTCAAAGAGATCCGAATTGCTTGACAAAGGTAACCGAACGCTGAAAATCAGCATTCGGTTACCTTTCTTGGCCATTCGGCTATCCAGAGAGCAGGCAATTCGCCAAATCCTGGCGAATTGCCTGAACATACGGTGCCTGTTCGGTGCCTGTTCGAGGGCAGTGAAAACCCCATGAAAAAGCACTGCTTCGGCTATTCAGAGAACACAAACCAGCAGTGAAAGGTTCCCCTAATGCCCTGCCATTCGGTGGTTTAATTCGGCAAATTTATTCAGGAGTATCCCATATGCTTCAATGTTAAAAATATTCCTGTTGTAATTCAATATCTAATAAACCATTCATTATAAAATTCTGCAGTAAAGAGTCTCTTTATTTATAGATTTTTTCTGATATTTTAAGCATTTTTCTTTTTTTTTTTTTAAAAGTCCGATTTTTTTTTTTAAAGTTTTCTTCTTTTTTCTGTAACAGCCCTCTTTATTATCATTCCCTGGACCTCATATGTAAATTTAAGACATTTTCGCTCAGTAGTTTCTTTGCAAACAGTGTTTCACTTTTCAATCATTCATACAAACTGTTTTCCTAATTTATTCACTGCCTCTTCTGCTGTGTCGAAGGCTGCGATTGGCTCCTGTTCGGGTTTTTCTGTGGTTTTCGGTGGGTTAATCCAGATGTTTTTGAGGGTTTTCGGCGTGCATTTGCCGGGTTTTGCGGTTAGTTTTTGTCAGGTTTGCGGCGGCCTTTCACTGCAATTCGGGGGCCCTGTGGTGTTTGCTGAATACACCGCAGGGTCACCAAAATGGGATCGGCAAAACAAACAGAATTGAAGAGAACGAAAAGTCACCGAACGTGCGGTGACTTTTCGAATCTCTTTGAATTACCCTGTTCATGTTTTCATGTTTTTATTGAATAGAACATGTAAACATTCACAGTGCAGGGTGGAAAAAGTATGTGAACCTTTAGACTTAATGGGACACTCTAAGCAACATGACCACCTAAGCTATTTTAGGTGGTCATGATGCCCGGAGTATGCTGCCCTCTGTCCCCCCTCCCTCCGCTCAGCGGTTCAGCAGTAATTGCTGAAAACAGCTGAGAGAGGCGGAGAACTTTACTCCGCCCTCCCAGCTGTCAGTCAGCAGAGCGGGAATCATATTTCCCGCTTCTGCCGACTTTTGCCGAGTAGGAGACGTCATCGCGCTTTCAGCGCGATGACGTCTCCAACTCACCGCAGAAGCTGGCGGCTCCCTCTGAGGGTTAGTGTTGCGCGCATCCTCTTGCGCGCAACACTAATCCTCAGAGGGAGCCGGGAGGAAGCCTGCCGATTGGCTGGCTTACGTGAGAGGCACGCATGCGCGCTTCTCACGTAAACCAGAAGGCAAGTCGGATGGAAGAAGGACGGGAGCGGAAGAGGAGGGAGGTGAGTATAAAAAAAAAAAACACCGCTGGAAACAAGAGGATTTTAGGGTAAGTATTACAGTAACAGAAACAAAAACAAAAAATAACTATTTATTAAGGGAATAGGGATAGGTTAGGATTAAAAAACGGGGGGGGGGTGATTTTTTATTAGAGTGTTCCTTTAATAACTGGTTGACCCTCCTTTGGCAGCAATAACCTCAACCAAACGTTTCCTGTAGTTGCAGATCAGACCTGCACAACGATCTGGAGTAATTTTGGACCACTCCTCTTCACAAAACTGTTTCAGTGTAGCAATATTCTTGGGATGTCTGGTGTGAATTGCTCTCTTAGGCTGGGGTCAGACGAGCGCAGTGTTAACGTCCGTGTTGCCCACACATAAGTACGTCCGTGATAGCATACAATTGTGTTAAATGGAGCCCCACACACGAAGTTCGTCCGCACAGAAGTGCGGAGGCTGACGGACTCTGCAAACGGACGCAGGTTAGGCAAGAACGTAATACTGCTAGAACGGACGTGCGGAGTGCGCCATGTCTGCCACTTCCGCATAGCTTTGTGTGTGAGTGATGGAGCGTGGTCAGATGGACTGCATTTATACGTCCAGTATTTTTGACGGACAGAATGTTTTTTCATTGTAATTTATCTTCCCTGCTACATCAGTCAAAAAATACGTCAGTGAAAAAAACGGACTGTGTGGCCACTACCTTGTCGTCAGTCAGAAAGTACGTCCGTACTGCACGGACGCACAGTCCGTACAAAATGCGCTCATCTGCTGTGTGGAGGCTGAGGCTGAGGTGGGAACTACCGAGGCCTATGAGAATACTGCCGCTGATGGGAGAAAAGCTGGAGCGTATGGTGGCCTGGATGAGAAGAGGAACCTGACACCTCAACCTCGGCCCCCGAAGACTGCAGTGTCCTTGGGCGCTGGAGCACTGTTGGCGCCCTGCGGCATCCGATGTAGGGATGCTGCCGCTGGATCGGTTGGGGCTGCCCCCCTTCGGAGGCCTGCAGAGGTGGGAATACCTAAGTCGGTGGCTGCGCCCGTCGGTGCGGGGCTGTGGATGATAGATCTTGATATGGCGGCTGATATGAGCGGCTACGGGCTCTGGCGACAAGATGAGCGGGGTGCCTTTTGCGGGCAGTCTGGGGCCGACGGGGTGCGTGGATTCGCTTTTTGGCGAGATACGGGCTGAAGGGGTCTGATCTTAACGGATTCCTGCCTGCCTAACCCGGTGCATGATCTCACTACACTGTCCTTTGTCCCTGGCTCTGGATGTCCCTTCCTATGCTGTGCACTCGAATATTTTGTTGCTTTGTGAGTTTTTTCCTTTTAATGAAACATACTGCGGAGATCTTTGTTTTTATTTTTTGTCCCTTTATTTAGTTTTTCTTTATTTTATTTTTCCCTTAACATGCAGTGATTTTTGATGTCTTTGTTTTCTATGAGTATGCCGAGTTCCCTCTTCAGCTGACTTCAATTTTCTGAGTCCCCTCCCCCTTCCCTGCTTAATGCTGTAGACCCTCTGCTATTTTTGGCAGACTCAGATGACTCTTTGATATTCCCCCGGCTGGGGACACAATTTTTTTATTTTTTTATTTACCCCTTCCCCCACATTGTGCTATTTAGATGGTTATTTGCGAGACCCCCATCCCCTTATGCTCTGTGTCTTAGGCTAGGGTCAGACTGAGGCAGTGCGAACGCGCGTTCTGGCGCACTTAATCACGGCCGTGCTAGCAGCAGATGACGGGCAATGACGGCCAATATACGATGTACGGTCGCACAAAAGTCCGGCTGCGCAACGCAAGTGGAAAATGAACGCATTTTTTCGAGAACGTTAAACCACTAGTACTGACGTACAGAGTGCGCTGCGTCCGCTAGCGGCGTGTGTGCGTGAATTGGAGACATCAGACGCTGCTAATGTCCGGCTAACATAACGTCCAGATGCAAGAAGTGTTTTATTGATGATCCGTACAAAATCACGGATGAAACTGCGCATAGTATGACCGCTATTGCGTATTCCGTGAAAAAATACGTCCATTCTTCGAACGCACATTTTCACGGACAACGTGAAAAATGCGTTAGTCTGACCCTAGCCTTATGTCTTTATGGCCCTGCGAGGCCAACTATGATGGTCGATCTGTGACCCTTAGTTTGAAAATAAAAACTTTAAATATAAAAAAAAAATAATGCGCTCATCTGACCCTAGCCTAAAGGTCATGCCACAGCATTTCAATCGGGTTGAGGTCAGGACTCTGACTGGGCCACTCCAGAAGGGGTATTTTGTTTTGTTGAAGCCATTCTTTTGTTGAATTACTTGTATGCTTTGGGTCATTGTCCTGTTGCATCACCCATCCTCTGCGGAGCTTCAGTTGGCGGACAGATGGTTTTACGTTTTCCTGCAAAATGTCTTGATAAACTCTGGAATTCATTTTTCCATCAATGACAACAATCCGTCCAGACCCTGAGGCAGCAAAGAAGCCCCAAACCATGATGCTCCCTCCGCCATGTTTTACAGTGGGGATGAGGTTTTGATGTTGGTGTGCTGTGCCTCTTTTTCTCCACGCATAGTGTTGTGTGTTTTTTCCAAACAACTCAATTTTGGTTTCATCTGTCCACAGAATATTTTGCCAGTAGTGCTGTGGAACATCCAGGTGCTCTTTTGCAAACTTCAAATGTGCTGCAATATTCATTTTGGACAGCAATGGCTTCCTCAGTGGTGTCCTCCCATGTACTCCATTCTTGTTTAATGTTTTCCTTATTGTAAATGTGTCAACAAAAATGTTAGCATGTGCCAGAGATTTCTGTAAGTCTTTAGCTAACACGCTAGGATTCTTCTTTACCTCATTAAGCATTCTGCACTGTGCTCTTGCAGTCATCTTTACAGGACGACCACGCCTAGGGAGAGTAGCAACAGTGCTGAACTTTCTCCATTTGTAGACAGACTGTCTTACCGTGGACACATGAACATCAAGGCTTTTGGAGATACTTTTGTAACCCTTTCCAGCTTCATGCAAGTCAACAATTCTTGATCATAGGTCTTCTGAGAGCTCTTTTCTACGAGGCATGGTTCACATCAGGCAGTGCTTCTTGAAACCAGTAAACCCAAAACTGGTGTGTGTTTTTAAAGGGCAGGACAGCTTTCAGCAACACATCCAATAATATCACACTGATTGGACTCGAGGTTGGCTCACTCCTGGCTCCAATTAGCTCTTGGAGAAGTCATTAGGCTAGGGGTTCACATACTTTTTCCACCCTGCACTGTGAATGTTTACATGTTCTGTTCAATAAACACATGAAAACATATAATGTTTGTGTTGTATTATTTTAAGCAGACTGTGTTTTTCAAATTTTTGTGACTTAGATGAATTGGTCATAAAATGTGCTCTGATCTTCACGCAAAACTCCACGTAATCCCAAAGGGTTCACATACTTTTTCTTGCCACTGTATATATATATATATATATATATACATATACATATATCAGTTTGAATGGGAGGTGTTTCAGGTTGGCTTGAACTCAAGCAGTCTTTCTGCAGCCAATGAGGTGATCGATGTGTCCGCTGCGTTGGTGGGCCGGAGGAGGGGCCCATTGCAGCAGTCTGACACCGAGGGTGCTCGTACACCCCACCAGCGTTGGCACCCACCCACCGGGCACAATCAGGGGTAAGGGGTAAAAACTAACAGCTGGACGTGTTAATTTTTCCAAAGGCTCCAGCCATTACCTTAACAGCTAGGTTGTAATCAGACCCATGTAAAGCATTATTACTGCAAGACACTAGAAACATTACCATGAGGAGCCACAGGAAGAAAAAAACACCAGTTGCATACAATAGTAAAACAATCCAGGACATCAAGGGTTCACACCCAAAAACCAAACACTGACAATTAATGAGGTTTAACCCCTTAACGCCGCAGGACGTACATTTACGTCCTGCATTAGGCGGGCTTTGCCGCCGCAGGACGTAAATGTACGTCCTCGGCGTTTAGAGCCCCCCCGGGAGATACTCACCTTCTCCGGTCGCTTCCCACGCTGTTCTGACTCCCCCGGAGTCAGATCAGTGTGATCCCTCCTCCGGCGTTGTGACGTCATCGCGCCGGTGGCGTCACTTTCAGGCGTCCCCCCCCGCCGGGGCAGGGGAAGCGTCTGGAGGGGAGGGATCCTTCGGATCCCTCTATCTCCCGATCGCTTGGTCCCCGGCGGCTGTGGCCAGCATCGCTGGAAGGGTCACAGCCTGACCTTTCCAGCGATGTATGGGGGTTAACCCCTTAGCTGCCAGGTCGCGACCGGGCACTAATTTGTGCCCGATCGCGGCCTATTTCCGGTGGGGCCGCCATCTTGGATGGCAGCCCCCACCTCTGGGTCACCCCCCTGTCAACTGACTCATCGCGCCATGCGCGATGATGTCAGTTAACCGGGGAACCCCCTAGCTGCAAAGGGATTTCCCATGGAAATCCCTTGCAGGAGATAGGGGGGTTCTTTGAACCCCTTTATCTCCTGATCGGTGGCAGCTAGGGGGTCATGTATGATATTGCTGGAAAGGCCAGAGCATGGCCTTTCCAATGATATCAAACATGACCATGGTAAAAGTGAAATAAAAGTGTAAAAAAAGTTAAAATAAAATAAAAAAATAATAAATTAAATAATAAAAAAATAATAAATATAATAATAAAAAAAAAATTTGTTTTTTTTAATGCAGCACTATTGTTCACATTTCAATTATAATGTGAACAATGATGCTTCACTAATGATTTTTTTTTGGGGGTTTAGCTAAAATCACGCAATTTCTCCCCAAAAAAAAAATGGGTTCACCGTTCTAATTTTTTTAACAAATCTACCCAATAGAATATGACCGCAGAGCCTCGGATAATAAAATTTAAAAAAAAAAACACTTTACACACTGTGGAAGATTGAAATTTTATTGAAAATTCAAATTTTTTTACATTTTTTGTTATAGCATTTTGGCAGGGCATGACATATACATATAATAATGATATATTATTAATCTGCCGAGTCTGCCGGAAAGAACGATATATAATTTGTCTGGGTGGTATAAGAATACGTGACTTAAAAATGGTCAAAATGAGCTCAGCAAACTTCTACTTCCGAAACAGCGCCGAAGTTGTAAAATTACTCCCGTCCTTAAGGGGTTAACTTCAGCTATTAATTTCTAGTCCACAGAAAGTTTTGAAAACAGGAAAAACTAAATTTATTAATAACTTGAGACGTCTGTTTTATACAATTTTTTTTGTAGTGGTTCACATTGATTTTAAGGAATACTTAAAGAATACTTCTGGACAGTCATGACAGTTTCAGGATATACCTCCTTTATTAGGAGTTCTTGTTAGTTTGTTATCTATAAATAATGTTATTTAGTAAAATAAATAAAAATCGTAACACAGAAACAGCTTCTTAAAAAGACTCCGGTCTTGTATTTGTTGTGCTCGAGTAATGTTTTATTGTATGTGCTGAAGTGCCGTGTTAGCTATCGGATGCACTGGGCTCTTCAAAATAAAAGCTAGATCTTTGATATTTACTTATGAGTTTCATAAATAAAACAGAGTTCAATTTTGTAAGTGGCCAAAGGGCATGTTCTATATAATCTGTAGTTGGCAACGTTGAGCTGCAGGCGAAAATTTCCTTTAAACTGTACCATGAATTTCCATTTTTTTTTCCTAAGCATTTAATATTTTCCTTTAAGCTTGATATTTCGATCCCACCTTTGGGATTATGGTGCAGACATGTCCAGCGGGGCTGAGAAGAAGAGTAGATGTCAAATACTCTTGTTTTATATGTGTTAGTATCTTCTTTTTCTCATGTATTTGCACCCTGTCTGTTAGTTAATGTGAATGTACAGGTTGGGGTTATTAATTGTCATTTTCCACTAAACATCAGGTTCCTAATACTTAATTAGTTCAACCTTGGGATTCGGAAGTATTTCAAGTTAGTAGACTGTCATGTCTATTCACTAAAGGTGAAACTCGGGAGAATTGGCAGGAGAAGAGAACAATTTAGACCAAAATAGCCGATTTGGAAAGTGAGATAAATGGGAGAATTTTTCTGGTCTGGATATTTTGACCTAGAATTCTCACGTCTCCTGCCAGTTCTCCTGTGCTTCACCTTTAGTGAATAGACCTGTATGAGTTGAAGTATCATGTAAAGAAGTATTCATTGAGTATGTGTACTAGTTTAAAGTTAAGGATTTGGAGAAACTTATTGGCACAATCAGCTGCCCTGTGCTAAAACCGGGACGCAAAGGGGAAAATTTTGCATTCGCTAACTTCACATTTGCGACCCAGCTTCCCCAGCAGATCGCAGGGCAGGCACAGAGTCCGGCAGTCTGCCCCTTAGTGATCGCTAAGCTTGTGGATGCTGGGGGCAGTGCTACAGCGCCGTCCCCAGCATCCCCTCCATGGCGTCCATAGGACTCCATTGAGGATCATGCTGCCGGGTCACATGACCGGCAGGATCTCGCCTCTCGCAAGATCTTGCTGGTCGGCAGAGGGAGACAGGGGACTTTCTTCCCCAGTCTCTCTCTGCTCCTGGCGGCCAGAAGCACTGGATCGGGCCACCATTCTCGCCAAGTGATCCTAACGCTAGTTAATCTGTGCTTTCACTTTGTGCTCCCCATGTTAGGTATAGGGAGTGCAAAGTACAGTAACCTCGCGCTACAAATTGCAAAGTAACGTGCGCTAGGAAGTTTTTTAAACCCAGTGTTTTCCAATTTAAAACATGAGCACTAGTCCTTGGAGAGCTTGCAATGAGGGCAGTGTGAGCCCGCTGGCGTTGAACAGAGAGGACGCCATTGTAGACACCTGTCCTCTATAGCTGCTACAACGGATCAGAGGCATCGCAGGAGTGTAAACAGCAGCATCTGACAGACCTCTATGCACCAATTATACGTGCCTGTCCTATCCTGAACCTGGTTTGTATAATGATTATTCTGGTTTTAGTATAGATACTGGTGACTCTAAGGACCGGCCTATCAGTTCAAGGATTTCTTTTAGAGTTTGGGGTGTGTGTTGTGCCCCCCACTATCTCGATTCTAGCAGCCTGAGTAGGCGAGATGTTGAGTTCAAGAAATGTAGTGGCAATATGCATGGTGCAGATTTCTTCCATTGTGCAAAGGTTGAGCACTCTGAGGCTTTCTCCAATATTGCTCATGGTGATACAAGGTCGAGAACCCCCTCATTCTCGCGTCTTCCCTGCGCAAGCTTATTTTCAAAAAGAAAGGAAAAAACTACGAGGTCAGGGTCTAGTCCAAGGGGTTTCTATGAACATTTCTCATAACTGGGTTCAGTTACCATGTAAGGCCTGTGGAGCAGTGATATAAATGAAGATATCGCTACTCAGTGTTACGAAGGAATGTAGCCGTGGGAGGATTCCAAAGAAGACTACAAGATAAATCAAAGGGTTGATCCAGATAGATCTTTTTTTCTGCATGAAGTTAAGTAAGCATACTAGACATAAACACAGAATGTGTTGCTTGATCTTTTTGATAAAACAATGTAAATGTGTGAAATGTATGGAATTTTATGTTTTCTGCTAAATATAGCCATTTGTACTATCATGTATCTCGTTCAGAATATATTACATTACCTTAAAGAAAAACAATCCCCTATGTGTATTGCATTATTGTAATACACCATTATTTCTTGTGGTGTTCTCCTGTGCATGAAAATCCAAGAAGCCGGGCACAAGCTCTAAACCCATCACACTTTTATTTATCAGCATTTCACACATGCACATAGAGATTGACACACTCGTTGAGTATCACACATACACCTAGACACACTCGTTGACTCTCACACATACAGAGATACACTCATTGACTCACACATACACCTAGATAGATACACTCAAGACCCACAGATACTGTACACTTGACTCTTATGACGGGGGAACACTAGGTGTTTTCTTTAACGCACAGTACGTGCGGTAAAACGCACAGTACGTGCGTTAAAACGCACTGGCGTCCACTCGACGCCCGCCTGCCCCCTCAGCACTGCAAAGCGCAATCCTCCTATGGAGGATCGCGCTTTTGCGGCCCCGTCGACGCGCATCCTAGCGCATCGACGTTGAGGATCTCTAGGTGTATACATGCTAAGCACGCACTAAGTGCGCGCGCACAAGCATGCGGCCGGCCTTGCCGCAGCATCACAACGCTGCGACAGACGCCAGTAAGTGCATCATAATGCACACTAGTGCGCAGAAGAAAACGCCTAGTGTGCACCCGCACTTAAGCACAGAGATCAACACACTCACCGACGCCCACACATACACATAGATGTACTTACTGACTTACACATACACATACAGTTGTGTTCAAAATTATTCAACCCCCACTGAAATTGAGTGTTTTGTCCAGTTTGACATTGATTTTGATCATTCAGTCATCTTGATTACAATTAAATCAAAGAGGCACGTGTAGGTCAGACAAATATAACATAACATTTATAATGAAATAACCACAAATGTCTTTTCTGTGCTCACATCATTATCAGTTTTATTCAACCCCCAAGTGACATTCAATCTTAGTACTTAGTACAACATCCTTTTACAGTTATAACAGCTTTTAAACTTGAAGCATAGCTTGACACAAGTGTCTTGCAGCGATCTAAGGGTATCTTCGCCCATTCGTCATGGGCAAAAGACTCCAGTTCAGTCACATTCTTAGGCTTGCGCACTGCAACTGCTTTCTTTAAGTCCCACCAGAGGTTCTCAATCGGATTTAAGTCAGGTGACTGCGATGGCCACTCCAAAATGTTCCAGCCTTTAATCTGCAACCATGCTCTAGTGGACTTGGAAGTATGCTTGGGATCATTGTCCTGTTGAAAGGTCCAAAGTCTCCCAAGCCTCAGGTTTGTGACGGACTGCATCACATTGTCATCCAATATCTCCTGGTACTGAAGAGAATTCATGGTACCTTGCATACTCAGCTCCTTCTAGACATTTACTGGTGTGGTTACAAACATGGTGAAGTCAAGAGAATGGTCCAGGAAGACAAGAGAAGAGGTGATTACTCTTCACAGGAAGGGCAATGGCTATAAGAAGATTGCAAAGATGTTAAACATACCAAGAGAGACCATAGGAAGCATCATTCGCAAATTCAAGGCAAAGGGCACTGTTGAAACGCTACCTGGTCTTGGCAGAAAGAAGATGCTGACTTTGACTGCTGTGCGCTACCTGAAGCGTAGAGTGGAGAAAAGTCCCAGTGTGACTGCTGAGGAACTGAGAAAAGATTTGTCAGATGTGGGTACTGAAGTTTCAGCTCAGACAATACGGCGCACACTGCGTAATGAAGGCCTCCATGCCAGAACTCCCAGGCGCACCCCCTTACTGTCTCCAAAGAATAAGAAGAGTCGACTGCAGTATGCCAAAAGTCATGTGGACAAACCACAGAAGTTTTGGGATAGTGTTCTGTGGACTGATGAAACAAAATTAGAACTGTTTGGGCCCATGGATCAACGCTATGTTTGGAGGAGGAAGAACAAGGCCTATGAAGAAAAGAACACCTTGCCTACTGTGAAGCATGGGGGGATCAATCATGCTTTGGGGCTGTTTTGCTTCTGCAGGTACAAGGAAGCTTCAGCGTGTGCAAGTACCATGAATTCTCTTCAGTACCAGGAGATATTGGATGACAATGTGATGCAGTCCGTCACAAACCTGAGGCTTGGGAGACTTTGGACCTTTCAACAGGACAATGATCCCAAGCATACTTCCAAGTCCACTAGAGCATGGTTGCAGATTAAAGGCTGGAACATTTTGGAGTGGCCATCGCAGTCACCTGACTTAAATCCGATTGAGAACCTCTGGTGGGACTTAAAGAAAGCAGTTGCAGTGCGCAAGCCTAAGAATGTGACTGAACTGGAGGCTTTTGCCCATGACGAATGGGTGAAGATACCGTAGATCGCTGCAAGACACTTGTGTCAAGCTATGCTTCACGTTTAAAAGCTGTTATAACTGTAAAAGGATGTTGTACTAAGTACTAAGATTGAATGTCACTTGGGGGTTGAATAAAACTGATAATGATGTGAGCACAGAAAATACATTTGTGGTTATTTCATTATAATCGTTATGTTATATTTGTCTGACCTACACGTGCCTCTTTGATTTAATTGTAAGCAAGAGGACTGAATGATCAAAATCAATGTCAAACTGGCCAAAACATTCAATTTCAGTGGGGGTTGAATAATTTTGAACACAACTGTAGATGCACTTACTGACTTACACATGCATATAGATGCACTTACTGACTTACACATGGATGCACTTACTGACTTACACATACACATAGATGCACTTACTGACTTACACATGGATGCACTTACTGACTTACACATGGATGCACTTACTGACTTACACATACACATAGATGCACTTACTGACTTACACATACACATAGATGCACTTACTGACTTACACATGCATATAGATGCACTTACTGACTTACACATACACATAGATGCACTTACTGACTTACACATACACATAGGTGCATTCACTCTCTGGTTTAATCACAGACTGCTTGCTAACTCGTATGAATACTGATAGACACATTCACTGACTCACACATACACACAGAAGCACTCTCTGGCACTATACCTTGCTCTGCGCTAAAACAGGGACGCTAATTGGAAAAATCTGCGCCTGCAGGTTTCCGCTTAGCATCCCTGTTTTAGCACCAGATTACAAGGCAGGCGCTGAATTCAGCAGCCTGCCCCTCAACAAGCACTACCCTCCTGAATACTCACAGCAGCGCTAACGTGCCGCCACGAGTATCACCTCCTGGAGTCCATAGGACCTCATGGAGGCTTGGGCTGCCGGGCCACGTGACCTGCACAATCTCGCAATTTAAAAAAAATAAAAAATAAAAAAAATTCGGAAAAAAATTTAGTCGGAAATATCCAGAAAAATGTCTAAATAAAAATCCAAAAAAATAAAGAGACTTTTTGCTACAGATGAAAAGAATAAACGTTTGAATAATTATTTGATGAAAAACAGGAATTTTTTTTACAGTGAAACCTATGGGATTCACATTTCACTGACATTTCGGTGTTCTCTGAATAGATTACCTTTACTTCTCTATGGGGAGTTCACTGCCGCCAAAGATCACTGTATTTCGCTGGCAATTCGCCAGTACTTGGCGAACTGCTAGCTTTTTGAATAGACAAGTGGCCATGATATTGCACCGTACAGAGAAATTCACTGTTCGGTGCAATTTCATGGCCAGTTCGGCTCTCTTTGAATAACCCTGGTAGTTACAGACTCTCCAACACACATTTACAGTATACACACTCGCTGACTCTCATTCATTACCAGGCAGAGCATTCCTACGGCTGTCCTAACTTTCTTGCCATTTATAGAAAACAAAAAATAACAGCTGAAAATAACAATTAAGCAGCATCATAGCAGACAATGGAGGCACAAAAGACAGAAATCTTGGCATGTTTTCTGCTTCACTGGGCATTCTATCAACAGCAGTTAATTTTTATTCCACTCTGGCTTGGCTTACTCACCTACATATACAACCATCATTAGGTCACGACTTCACTTAAACGGATCAGCAATGCCTCACCTATCAATCACACATCCAATTAAACCCTTTCCATGCTGACAGCAATGAAGTAGCTAACATTGTTGGGATTCTGCCCATTTATTCAACAATTACAGTGAGTCAAATCGGGAGATATCCAAGCAGGATTTAGAAATTTGCATATTTAAATAGTTATTGCTGTAAAACAATCACATGCTCTTTTTTTGTACATGTAATTTTAACTTAACACCATGTGGCTTTCAAAATAAGCGATGAGCCTCATTAAATCTCTGGAAAGACTTTCCAAATTGTACAATTTTTTATCTCTTTAGTTAAAAAAATTAATGCAACTGATGCTTTTTGTATGATGTAAAAGCGAGCCTTCTGTCATACTCTATCCCTCTGGGAACTATTCTCAATACCCTTCCTCTGCCTTTCACTCCTCCTCAGCTAGGTAAGGCTGGGGTCAGACGAGCGCAGTGTTCACGTCCGTGATTGCGCCTAAAAGTACGTCCGTTTTAGCATGACAGAAAGCCCATCGGAGCCCGACACACGAAGTACGACCGCACTGAACTGCGGACGCACAACGGCCGCGGCCCACGGACGCAAGGCAGGCAGGAACGTACAACTCCTAGAACGGCCGCACAAAGTGCGCTGCGTCCGCAACCTCTGCATAGCTTTGTGTGTGTGTGATGGAACGTGGTCAGACGGACTGCATTTATACGTCCAGCATTTTTCACGGACAAAATGGTTTTGCTTTTTAATTTATTTTTCCTCCTACATCCGTCAAAAAATAAACGTCAGTGAAAAAAATGGACTGTGTGACCACTACTGCGTCTTCCGTACTAACGTCCGTCCGTGTGCAAGGACGTACAGCCCGTAGAAATCACGCTCGTCTGACCCTAGCCTAAGTAGAGCACACGACACACAAAATCTGTGCAGAGAAACCCTTTGTCCTTTAACACAGCAAATGCACACCACACAGAAAACCGCCAAGTTATGCTGAATGCTGTTGAAGAAAAATGACTAACGCTTGGTACAGAAAATTGATATTTTAACTCCTTCGTTCCTAAGATTGACTATACTCGATATGCAAGGCAATTCCTGATGCTCCAATATCGAGTATAGTCGATAGAGGACACAGGAGCAATGTAAAGGAATTTAGCTTACTGCAAATGAAATTTGTTTGCATATGGGCTGCAGAACATGCCCCTAACGTTTTAGCACTGTGGGCATGATGCCCTAGTTGCTAACACTTTTTAAAACCAGCTGGGAATGAGTCTGAATGATATATCCTCAGCTGATCCTGTATGAAGTCCAGTCCTGCAGTAGCACCTTTTGGCCAGTAGATGGCAATATCTGCCTGCCAAATAGGTTATTACAGTAAGGAATACATTGGGGATATTCCCAAATATTTCTTACTGTATAAGTAAAAATGTTTTTAGAAAAAAACACTGGTTCCTAACAGTCTTTTTCTGGGAAATACCTTAGTAGGGAATAGGATAAATACCTAAAATGTGTTTTTTTTTATCAATCTGGATTGTTAAGACTTAATTCAAACCAAACCTTTAAGATGATTTGTATGTATTATTATAAGACACATATAGAAAAAGCTCATGCCCACCAGGGCGGCTGCCACAACAGGAGTAACCAACCCAGTTGATTTATAAAACATAACAAACAAAAAAAGTTGTCATCTGCGCTCATTTATATAGCTCCATGTGAAACAAAACACAATCAGAGGTTTTGGTTTACTTGAATGGCCATCGAAGTGTAAGCTCACCTGCTTCGTCAAGCCGCCTCCAGCAAGGCGAGTCCTACCTATTGAAACAAAACCCACTCCTCTGAGCAACTGCACACTCTCATGCTGCTTTTCAGCTAAGAGGCAAATGGTGGGTTTTATTTATACACTCAAATACTTCCACTTTGGAATTAAAAACAAAAACATGAAAGAGGAACAGCAGCAAAAATGACCTGACTGAGGTTACAACAAAATATACCTAGTTCATGTATAAAACATAACCCGAAAAAGAGTAGTAATCTGCACTCATTTATGTAGCTCCATGTGAAACAAAACACAATTAGAGGTTTTGGTTTACTTAAATGGCCATTGAAGTGTAAGCCCACCTGCCACGTCAAGGCACGTCCAGCAAGGCAAGTCTTGCCTTATTAAACCAGAAGCCGCACCTCTGAGCACCCACAAACTCTCATGCTGCTTTTCAGAGACAAAATGGGGGGGTTTTATTTATACACTCACCAAATACATCCACTTTGGGATTAAAAACAAAAACATGGAAAAGTAACAGCAGCAATGAACTTTTTATGTTACTTCTGTATGTTAAAAAACCCACGATATTTTACCGTACCTTTTCCTAAAGTATCATATATGGTGTTTAACTGGTATACGCTTTAGGAAAAGGCATTGTGAAGTATGTTCAATTGATTGTCTACTGCACTATGTGTATTTTATGCAGCATTGTGACCTTTTCTGTTAAATTCAGAATTTAAACTGCCCTTTGCCTGCAGCACATAAAGTTGACAATGCTCCCTTCTAATATAACAAAATGACCATATAATATTATTAATGTCAAAACACAGCTGCATTGATTTTCTGCTGTTTGAATCAATATGAAACAATGTATTGGTACATGACATGTCACATGGTTTCATGCAGAGAGCTGCGTAACCAAAGCGAAATCCGAACCTGAATTTCATTGGTGAACATCCTCTGGCTAGCCTAGCAATTTGCTGTACACTCTGTAGCATCTGATCGCAAGACGCGGCTTTATATTGGTAAATTTTCTTAAATGAAGTAAGGAATGAATATAGTGGTTTTCGAATTCGTGATTGGTTTATGCCCAGGAGTGCAATCACATTTATAGACGTTTGTGTAAATGTGTTTCAATTCTGTTTTCATCATCATGAATACATTTATAAAAAATCTCTGTCCTGCAATTATTTAGGTAATTTGTGAATTTTGTGCATTGTATTTTTTTCATATAATCATATCCAGATCCATGGGATTTCAGGGATTAGATTCAATCTTATTCTACTCATTTTTCTTTAAAGACAAGTAAAGGGATCACACTGTCAGTTCGGGAAGGTATACTGTAGGTTCTTCTTTTCTTTTATAATATACACCAAGCAGAGCATTCGTTGGTTAATTGGATTAAATAACACTTACAGGGTTAATCAGAGAGAGGTGAAACTCAGGAGAATGACTGGGGAAGTGAAAATTCTAGGTCAAAATAGCCAAACCAGAAAAATTCTCCCATTTATCTCACTTTCCAAATCGGCTATTTGGTCTAGATTGTTCTCTTCTCCTGACAGTTCTTTTGGTTTTCACCTCTCTCTAAATAGCCCTTACTATGTTTATTTTATTATTGCAAATAGCACATTTCTTCTCTACGTTGTGCATCTATTAAAATTTATGGGATGTGGAATCCTTACATATCTTCTTTATCTGACATTCTGAATTCTCTAATGAATGGAAGTGATTGGCTCAATATTTTTTAATTCTCAGTATCTCTGAAGAAGGACCACACTAAACTTATTTTCCTTCTGCCAATAACGAAGTAGTGATATGGACATTTTGATAGCGTTTCTTGTTTCTTTTTTTCTTTTTTTATTTTAAAGTTTTTATTTTCAAACAAAGGGTCACAGATCGACCATCAAAGTTGGCCTCGCAGGGCCATATAGACATAGAAGACACACCAATATGTATAAGCGTTCAGCAGAAGTGTATCAGAAAAGAAACAATAAACGTCCCCAAATAGGGGGGGTCTCATCTAAACAAAAAGGAAATGGAGTTTGTCAATAGGAGACATTACGTCAGCAGGGTAGTAATAGCAATAAGTCCACTTCAAAAAAGAACCTCTGATAACAGAAAACTATAACAAAACATGGGAGGGGAGAAGCAGGTGACACTGATCTCAGACTGGCAACGATGTGAGGGGAGGATAGAACAAGGGGAAGAGTGAGAGAAGGAAAAAAAAAGGAGGGGAATTAAAGAAGGAACAGCAGAGGCCCAGATCGTGACGTTCCCGGGTCGCTCCAGGAGGAGACCGTGGAAGGATAGTGTCACAAGGCCCAGGACCACGAGGGCCAACCATGGCAATCAGAGACATGGTATTTGCTATCATGGCGCACCCCGGAGCCACCCAATACAATGCCAAACAAAAAAAAAGGGGGGGAGAAGGGTACATCATCGCCGGTAGAGTCAGTGATGGTAAAGGGACCAAATGTCTCAAGTGCCAGCTTTAATAACGGGGTGTTGGGGGAAGGATCTGCGTTTAAATCACAAGGAAGAGGTGTAAGGAAAATATGGCAGGACGATGGGGGCAGCAGGATATGCACAGCGAGTAGTGGGGTGTAAAGTGGGAGGGACAGAGAATGTCAACCGGGTTCCAACAACAAGGCACGGGGCTCGTGCGATGTCGCCACAATACCCAGTCGGAGCAGAATAGCATGTGCCTCTTCCAGGGTCAATGCCGAATGGATTTTGCCATCTGAGGACACGTTAAGAGAACCAGCGGATCCCCATCTGTAATAGACTCCATGTTGGCGGAGCACAGCGGTGACCTCCCTGTAGCATCGTCTGGCTGCAAGTGTCAGGAATGGCAAGTCCCTAAAGATGGTGAGGCGGGTGGAGGCATAGGTAACTGCGTAAGTGGGGCCGGCAGCTGCGAGAAGATGAGTGTGAGTGGTCACATCTCTGGTCACGATGATTACATCTCAGGGGGCTACTACCGGGGCAGAGGCAGCCTTCTTAATACGCACCGCAGACAGGACCAATGAGCCCGCAGAGTCCCCACAGTCTGGGAGAAGATGTGCCACCAGACCTGTAACATAGCCGAGAAGCCCCTCACTGGACACCGACTCAGGGATCCCCCGCAGACGTAAATTACGACGTCGGTGTCGTGCCTCGAGGGACATCACAACCGAGCCCAGCCGGGTGACCTGTTTCTGCACCTCCACAATTCGGGTGTCTACAGTCGCTTGTGCCGACTCCGTCTCTAGCGTGCGGCTGTGAACATCGTCGATCCGTGACTGCAGAGTCTCCGTAGCAGTGCGTACCTCCTGCAGGTCCTGACGCCAGAGGGTACGAAATTCATCCATCACCTTATAGAGGTCCACGGCAGTAAGAGGAGGGACAGACTGCTGCAGTTCCAGAGTCCCCTCATGTGGGGTGGAGGGCAGTAGCAGGTCGCTCTCATGTGGTACTTCTGAAGGGGTAGTAGCAGTGCCGCGGCGGATCTTCATTCCCCCATCACTGCCCACACCCAGTGACAAGCGGATATCGGGGAGATGAGGGCCCGCTGTCCCATCACTGGTCTTCGTTTTCTTCCCCATGTAGACAGGAAGTCAGACCGTGAGGCAGGGAAGGTGACGGGGATCAAACTGCAGGCTGCAAGATGGCCGCCGCCAGCGGGAAAAAGGTCCGAAGTTGGGGAGAAAACGACAAGACCAGATAACCAGAGGCACCGGCGGAAACCCGGGGTCAAGCACTTTAAGGCCGAGGTGAGATGGTCTAAATCAGGGTGTCAATTCAGCCACAAACACCTGATTATCAGGCAGAGTGGCACGGAGCTCAGCAGGAAGTGACCAGTCACCTCGGCGTCCAGACACGCCCCCGCGTTTCTTGTTTCTGATGGAATTAAGATGGAAAACAGAATTTGGTTAAGAAAATTTGAAAATATTTTAGGAGAACATTGAGGACAAGCGCATACATATTCTTTCTCATATATAGACAATTTTGATACGTTGCGCTCGCGAAAAGGGGGGTGTACTCAAGAATAACGAGAATTCAATATGTAAAAGGTTTAATTATATAAATATATTTTGTTGCCTTTTATATATTGACATCTCGTTATTCAATAAGGGAACAACGAGCTCTCACTCTCAAAGAATCCGGAATCACCATCTACAACCAGCACTCTTCACCTACACCCAAGAACCAAACGGTGAGCAGGTGCTTATATTATTCATATAGATATACTGTTGATTATAATCTGCACTCCCTCTCTCTTTCCGGTGGTACCAAATCTGGACCCGAAAGGGTGATGGCCGACAGGTTGGCCCAGTAACAACCTGTAACTGCCTGTTTAGCATTTTTTCCATACATCATTTTACAGTATTGTACTATAATATTGTCTCCCATTTTGTTCCCTCCGAGGTTCATATGAAATCCAGGACCTAACAAAGAGAATTCCAAAAGGGAACTTCAAGTTTTTGTGAGCTCCATTCTATATTTTTTCTCATGGTGTGCATCCAAGCAGGTCTCCTAATAAAGCTCAATGGAGCTATTACTGGGGAAACCATACCATAATCCAACAACTCTGCTTCCACCCAAAACACTGGCCAGAACTGAATTCCAAGGCATTTACACTTAATCAGGCCTTGTTTGGAATGTGTAGCTGATACTTTTCAAAGCACCATAAGTGGTTCACATCTTGATAATTGCATAGGTTTCTAAAGAGGTAAAACAGTTTTATGAGATTTCTTGCCTTAAAGGAACACTCTACTCATCCTGACCACTGGATGGTCACCAGACTGGATGCTAGTGACGTCAGCACATAAAGAGCGAGTTGACGTCACCCTCTCTGAGACCACTCACGATAGTGAACGCTCTCAGAGCGGCAGCCAATGGATTGGATCTGCCCATGAAGCTCCAAACCTTCGTTCAGCACTTCGGTTCCATAGCACATAGTGCAGGTGCTATGCAACTTGCGTTCGTAAAGTAAACAAGTCTGTAGCGATACATAATTTACGGTTCCCACACTATGCAAATTGGATAGTACAACTTCAGGGACTTACGGGTTCAGATGGACCCAGAGCTGAAGAGGAGGAGCTGCATGCGACAAGGGATGAAAGTTGAGTAAAATCTCCTTGAATAATAAATAAATAATTGGGCAGATGTTGGCCAACAGGGAACTCGGTTCCATCTGAGAAATTAGTGGAGGAACTGCATTCACAAACCTTCCAGCTCAACTTTACCCCTGCTCGAAAGTAGGTTTCTTATACAAAAAAACCCTTTCCATTACATCTGTAAATCAGTTATGGATTGAGGGACAAGTGTGTTTAAGGCACACACATTATATGATGATGCCTAGGGGTGGACATGAGAAAATGAGCAGCGGACAGAGCAGGAATGTTTCTCTAGGGTGAAACTGACATTGAGCGCATGGAATGAAATGGTCTCAGGGAGAAAAAAGAATTATGTGTGAAATAATAGAACTAAAAACTATATTTTGGGGTCCTGAACCACTGTCCCCACTGAATTATTGATGATAATTCAGTAAGAATGGGTCACTACTCCTTTGGACCATATCTTCTAGACATGTGCACAGCACAAAATTTCATTTTGAACGAATGGATTAGTCCTAAAACGCAATTTATTTAGATGCTAAAGAAATTTGTTTTCAGTTCTTTAGTATGAAAACGAATTTCATTCATCCGAAAACCAGCGGATATAATTAATATCGTAGTGGTGGCTCCTCAGAGGGCTGAGATCGGGTGCTTGTTACAGCATCTGTCACTCTCAGCACAATGTGTCAGGCAAAGCTGTTACAGTAACTGACTGCTGCTCATCACAGCGCTCAGAGTTTCAGCAAAACTAGTAAATAATATGTTTATATATAAGAGGTTATAACAATATTATATCCTTGTTTTACTGAAACTCTGAGTGCTGTGATGAGCAGCAGTCAGTTACTATAACAGCTGAGCCTGATACATTGTACTGAGAGATAATGTAACAAGCAGCCGATCTCAGAGCTCACAGCCACTGGATTTAAAGGGCTAAAAAAAAATGCTCCTCTCTATATATAATGTATAGAACATCCTCCTGCATTTGTAATACCCTTCTCTATATAATGTATAGAACATCTTCTTGCAATAATTAATACCCCTCTCTTTATAATGTATATAACATCCACCTGCATTAATACCCCTCTCTGTATAATGTATAGAACATCCTCCTGAATTAATTAATGTCCCTCTCTGTATAGAACATCCTCCTCAATTTATACCCCTCTCTGTATATATTAATGTGCTCCTCATTGCTGGTCTTCTTCACTCAATGTAATATTACAAAAATAACTGAAACTAAAATGTAATGCATTTTCCTTTTGTTTCTTTCGTTTTTTGGACCAGGCAGTTTCGTATCTCTTGAGTCAAACGAAAACGAAATTATCCCAAAATTTGGACGAAATCGTTTTAGTACTAAAATGAATGCACATGTCTAATATCTTCTCTTGTCCACAATCAAACCTCCTCACTTGATTACTTTCCAGTAAAAGATTAGCGACAGATCCATGCGCTCATACATTTTTGATGCATCAACGAAAAACCATGCTCAATACACATCAATGTCTGTTATGATAGTCTAACTTAACCACATAATCGTACATTGAATTATATCTTTTATTTTAGAAATCATTGCTTATAATCATATGAATCTCCTCTTCAGCTTGTGTTTGTGTGATGCCAGCATGCCCCAGTTTAAAAATAATGCCGTTTTGACAGCAACCAGATATACAATAGGATGAAGAGCTTACGAACCGTACTATATTTGTAAAATCTCAAATGCGTCCTTATCCTAACATTCCATTTTGCTGTAATACGTGGAAAAAAAAGATGTTTTATTTCCCGTCTTAAAGATCAATAAGCAGCTGTTGCTGTAAAAATAAACGTCAGAAAGACAAAAATAAACTTTTATGGGACAATAGGAGGAGGATGATCAGCCACATCAATTTCACTCAACAGCTGCTATCACCAGCAACACACTCCTGATTGCGGTTCATGTGTCAGGTTTTTAATGCTGTTATTGAAAGCTACAGATTCACATATTGCCTAAACAACTCACATTACCGTCAAGAACGGCTCGTAACAATAATGCGCTGGACGCGTGACGACAAACGCAGAGCACGCGGCAGCATGTTTGATGAGAGAAATTACACGCTAAAAATGGCAAACATTAGGATACGTGTTTTGGTGCATGGCATCGTTAGAGGTCTCAATAAATGCAAGTTAATTTATTTTATGGGCAGATAAAATTAAAATTGGCAGCTTCAGAGTTATTAAATTTAAACCCGTGAAGCAGTTTCAGGCCTGCTGGTGTCGTTCATTCCTTGCTAATACAACACATATATTGTATTAGGTCTTGCTTTAGTAGATTAACGTTCTGGAGCCATGTTTTTAAATGTTTCCGAAAGTACTCCAAACTTCTCAAAGCACTGAGTGAGCACCATACACAGCCTGTTTTCATATTTAATTTGTATACACAATGAAAAGTCCTCATCCTTAGATAATTACGATTCACTGTCTGACTGTCTAAAGCAGCTATCTTCAATTTGAAAAAGGAACCATCACCGGTGGCTTCTTCCATTTTTTATTTATCAGTATCAAATAGTGCTTTGATATTAAAATATTTTACCAAATATTATTTTTCAATAAATGTTCTTGAAGTGTCCTTGGATAAGACGCTTGCTTTAAGCAAGGGATATCCTTGACTTGCATTGTATGTCATAATGTGCCTTGCTAGAATACAGTGATACAGTGTTACTGTCAATTAAACTTTTTATATACAGTTGTGTTCAAAATTATTCAACCCCCAATGCTGTAAAGGGTTTTAGGGAATTTAGTGTTCATTTGTAATTGTATTCAGAATGAAATCCTACAAGGACTTTTTAAAGAACCATATGCAACTAAAATTACATCAATTGGTTTTGTAATACAGTAGTAAATGTTTCTTTTGTGAATTCTTCATTGACACAATTATTCAACCCCTTAAAGACTACCACTCTGAAGAACAGAGGTTCATTCAAGTGTTTTCAATCAGGTATTGAAAACACCTGTGGATGTCACGGAGCAGCAATAAAGCATAATAAGCACCAATTAGGCAGCTTTAAAATGACTGTGATACTCAGCTCCTTCTAGACATTTACTGGTGTGGTTACAAACATGGTGAAGTCAAGAGAATGGTCCAGGAAGACAAGAGAAAGAGTGATACTCTTCACAGGAAGGGCAATGGCTATAAGAAGATTGCAAAGATGTTAAACATACAAGAGAGACCATAGAAGCATCATTCGCAAATTCAAGGCAAAGGGCACTGTTGAACGCTACCTGGTCGTGGCAGAAAGAAGATGCTGACTTCGACTGCTGTGCGCTACCTGAAGCGTAGAGTGGAGAAAAGTCCCGTGTGACTGCTGAGGAACTGAGAAAAGATTTGTCAGATGTGGGTACTGAAGTTTCAGCTCAGACAATACGGCGCACACTGCGTAATGAAGGCCTCCATGCCAGAACTCCCAGGCACACCCCCTTGCTGTCTCCAAATAATAAGAAGAGTCGACTGCAGTATGCCAAAAGTCATGTGGACAAACCACAGAAGTTTTGATAGTGTTCTGGGACTGATGAAACAAAATTAGAACTGTGGGGCCCATGGATCAACGCTATGTTTGGAGGAGGAAGAACAAGGCCTATGAAGAAAAGAACACCTTGCCTACTGTGAAGCATGGCAGGGTCAATCATGCTTTGGCTGTTTTGCTTCTGCAGGTACAGGGAAGCTTCAGCGTGTGCAAGTACCATGAATTCTCTTCAGTACCAGGAGATATTGGATGACAATGTGATGCAGTCCGTCACAAACCTGAGGCTTGGAGACGTTGGACCTTTCAACAGGACAATGATCCCAAGCATACCTCCAAGTCCACTAGAGCATGGTTGCAGATTAAAGGCTGGAACATTTTGGAGTGGCCATCGCAGTCACCTGACTTAAATCCGATTGAGAACCTCTGGTGGGACTTAAAGAAAGCAGCTGCAGTGCGCAAGCCTAAGAATGTGACTGAACTGGAGGCTTTTGCTCATGACGAAATGGCGAAGATACCCGTAGATCGCTGCAAGACACTTGTGTCAAGCTATGCTTCACGTTTAAAAGCTGTTATAACTGTAAAAGGATGTTGTACTAAGTACTAAGATTGAATGTCACTTGGGGATTGAATAAAACTGATAATGATGTGAGCACAGAAAAGACATTTGTGGTTATTTCATTATAAATGTTATGTTATATTTGTTGACCTACACGTGCCTCTTTGATTTAATTGTAAGCAAGATGACTGAATGATCAAAATCAATGTCAAACTGGCCAAAACACTCAATTTCAGTGGGGGTTGAATAATTTTGAACACAACTGTATATACATTAAGGATGCACCGATACCGATACTAGTATCGTCATCGGTGCCGATACCGGCATTTGCACGAGTACTAAGTACTCGTGCAGATGCCTCCGATACCTCCCCCGATACCGGAAGCCAGCATTAAGCTGGCTTACCGGTATCCGAGGGGTTGGGGCGGCTGTCCGAATGCTCTAACATGTGTAAATGTCTTCTAGAAATATAAACTTTATTAGGTGCTATGTGGAGGCTTTTAATCTCACTTTTTGCCCTCCACCATAACTTAAATGTGTAATATATATATATATATTTAAACATACACATACACACACACACACATCGGATTTAAAAAATTTTTACAAATTTTTCCACAACCTAACTAGGTAATAAATGATGGGAGGTTAGTTCACAAAATATGATCATATCTTGCTTAAGCCTGTCACAACGCCAATGTATCCCATGTCGACAGGTCCTATGCTAAACATTTAATAATCGCCTTTATGGGATTGACTCAGTGAGAACAGATTCCTTTCCTTTTTGGGGCTCCCGGCATTAAATAGAAGCTGCAAATAGAACACCTGTGGAGTGGAGGGGTGCCAAGGGAGGGCTTAAAAAACTAATAAAAGGACTGGAAGATTTTACTTGTGAAGAGCGACTGGAGAAACTGCATTTGTTTATCTATTAAAAAAGTAATCTAAGAGTAGATATAATATTACAGTTCGAACAATAATACTATGGAGTGCTCTTCCCTAAGATGTTATTTTATCCAATTCAACTGATGCCTTTAAAAAGAGTTTGGATCTCACCTGTGCCTGGTGCGCACATGGAAGGGCCCCCCCTCCCGCCAGGACCCAGGTAGATGCGAAGATCTGATATATTGTCACCATGGAACACCTGATGGCGATTTTCCATGACAGGATGCCCCACATCGAATGGGTATGGTCTCCCTGGTTGACGGTGTTTGATGCCTCGGCTGCAACTGCTCTGGCGTTCTCTGGCTGACCTGCTGGTTCTGCCTGGGCCTCCCGTCTCACCCCATTGGGGGCCCGTGCTGCCAGGGCTGGTGCTTCCACTAGGCAAGCTAGGCAACCGCCTAGGGCTCTCTGCCACCTAGGGGCGCAGCCGGCCCCACCCCTGGTTCCATTATTGTACCCCTTCCTCATTGTTTGCTTGTGTAGCCGGCAGTGGTGACTCTCAAAGCGGACCCCCCACTAGCGGTGCAGAAGGTGGGTGTCTTGTGGTGCCATCAGTTGAAGTGCGGACAACAAATGAAAGAAAAAAGCACGAAAGAAAGAAAAAGAAAAAAGAGGCACAGAGGAAAAGAAAAAAAAGAGGCAGATGAAAGTAAGAAAGCGGCAGATGAAAGAAAAGGCGAAAGAGGCACAGAGGGCAGAGGAAAGAAAGAAAGAGGCACAGAGGGCAGAGGAAAGAAAGAAAGGAGGTACAGAGGGCAGAGGAAAGAAAGAAAGGCACAGAGGGCAGAAGAAAGAAAGAGGCACAGAGGGCAGAGGAAAGAAAGAGGCACCAAGGGCAGAGGAAAGAAAGAGGCACCGAGGGCAGAGGAAAGAAAGAAAGAGGCACAGAGGGCAGAGGAAAGAAAGAAAGATGCACAGAGGGCAGAGGAAAAAATTAAAGAGACAAAGGAAAGAAAGAGGCACAGACCGATCCCGGGCCTGACCAGCGGAGGGAGGGGTAAGATGGGCACGAATGACTGTGTGCGGCCCCCCGTGCAGTGTCCCGTCTCCCCCGCAGTATGTGTGTCCCCCTGTGCGCACGGTGTGTGTGTGTGTGTTTCCCCCTGCACTTCAACAGTTGACAATTTTTTCTGGGGGGGCACAAGTAGCTGGTCTTGCCTAGGGCGCAAAATAGTCTAGCACCGGCCCTGCGTGCTGTCCTTCTCCACGTCGTTACTCCCCAACCGACGCTGTTGCTTCTCCATGAGTCCGTCTCACACCCTTCCCTCCTTGCCCTTTATTTTTTTTGTCGTTGTTTGTTGTTTTGTTTGTTTGTTGTCTGTTTCCTCCCTCTTGCTACTTCCCCCTTCTTCTTGCTCTCTTTCCACCCTTTTATCTTCTCCCCTCTCCCTAGTCTCTTCTCTCTCTTCGCCCCCTCCTCTTTGTCTTTGGGTTGTGCAACCTTTCTCTCTGCCCTCGCTTTTCCACGTGGGCAGGGCTTTACCTCCCTGCCCTTCTCCTCTTGCCTTATTGATTTGCAAGGACCTTTTAGTTTTAAGGAATGCTCCACAGCGTTTTTACGCACTCTGGTGCGCTTTGGCCGTCGCCGGTGCTGCACACTCCCACTCGTGTCCTTTTTTGCTGTTTTGTCAACAGCTCCTACTGCTGCGCACTTCACCTGTTAAGTGTTTCTATGCTACTACAGTTATGACATGTACCTTTTACTTGCTGTATCTTGCTTTGTGGCTTTGGCCATTGTGGCCCAATAAAACCTTTTATTACAAAAAAAAAAAGTTTGGATGCTTGCCTGGAAAAATATGATATAAATGCATATTAAAATTAAGATTATAATGCATTGTTTCTTGATCCAGTGAAAAAATCTGAATGCCATTATGGATTTTTTTCCCCTTTTGGGCACATTTGGAAAAAGTACCAGGAGTGTATTTTTTTATTCTTTTGTATTACCAACAGCAATAGGGATATGTGGGAGTTTGCACTTGATGGACACTGGTGTTTTTTCAACTCATATCACTATGTAACTGCAGGTACAAGGCTCTGCAACATCTTCCTGGTGTATCTCAACTCATCCACTGTGACATCATCCTCTTGTGTAGCTCATCTACTGTGACAACGGTATGAGTCCAGGCATCCAGTTAAACAGTATTACAGATAATATGGTGCAAGACACTTTACTTGACACTGGCAACTACTAATAGAATAATTTACTTTCCAGTGACAGCGGTGTGCATTAGGGGTGTCTTGTTTGTTGTTCATTGTAAATGGATTTAACAACCAAGTGCGCACAATGTGCCAATAGCTTTAATCAGTAAAATAAATTTAATTCCATGTGTTTATTATCACTTTGTTTAGCACAATAGATTGCTGAAATTATCCATGTATAATATAACTTTCTCATTTTTTCATATAGAATAGGCAAATTGATGTTATACACTGCGTTATAGCTGGAGGCAAGAACATAAAATCTGATGCTTTCATTAGTGAATGTAGAGAACACTTCATGTGTAAATTATGTAAAGTGTTATAAACATTCTGACCTTTGTAGTGTGTGTATAATAAATTCATGTTGAGGTCTTCCTTTAAAACTTCTAATTGATATTATGCTGATGTCTTACCTTATTATAAGGTCTCATTGGTACAAGTTGTGCAAAAAAAATTAGTGTTAGTGCTACATTATATTATTATGAAATTAAATATATAGAAATTTAATATATTGAGAGTCCTTTAAAAATTAGACACGTCATTTTTTTCCATTCGGTTTAGGCAGCTGTAGAATGAGGTGGAAATTATGTTTGGAAAAATTAGATAATGAAGGTCATCTGAATTGGTCAACTCCACCCTGCGTTGTTTCTTTAAGCCCACACGGTATATTGTGAGTGATGTACAGCTTGATTTTGATTTTATTGTGTCTCTTTTTAATTCCTAACCCATATGTATTATCCCAACCTGTGCAGTCGTTACTGCAGGTACCAGTATGCCAATGAATCTCACATTCATCCACTGTGACATCGTCCTCACAGTACTGTGAGATCACGATGAGTCAACTGGACAACTGGGTAAACAACATGACATCTCACTGATCAACAGCTGCTTGGTTGGCCGCTTGTTGATAGCTAGAGATGTGCATTAGTTTTGGAAAAATTCTGAATTTGGAACAAAATTTGATAATTCGTATTCGGAAGTACTTCCGAATAACGAATCGATACGGTATAGAACGAATTTATTTAGGTTTACACTGTGTCATCATCATAAAAGAAAATTTTGAATAACTGATATCAACTATTGAATTTGAAATGAACTATCAAATTGATGTCAACTATCGAATTGATCTCAACTTACAATACAAGTAATAGTCAGCAAAGGACTTTATGAAACAAATTAATTTTATTTCACTGTTTAATTTGACTCAAATTAATTTAATTTGACTCAAAATTTAACCATAGCTCTTCTTTTAAAAGCAAAATTTGATTAATTGGGGTTTTATTTAGTGATCCAAAATTCGAATTGATATCAACTATCGAATTGATATATGAAATTCGAATAGATTCAAAACTAAATGAAACGAAATTAGTTACGAAATTCCAAAATCGAAATGATTTAAAAATGTAACACACAAAAGGTTACTATTTAAATTAAGAAAAATTGGTTTAGATGAAAATACTTGTTCTTGGATAGAAAACTGTCTAAAAGATAGGGTACAGAGAGTGGTCATAAATGGTACATTTACAAGATGGACACCAGTGTCCCTCAGGGGTCTGTTATAGGACCAATACTATTCAATTTATTTATAAATGACCGTGAGATAGGCATTGAAAGCCATGTATCAGTGTTTGCAGATGACACAAAACTAGGAAAAGTAATACAATGTGAGCAGGATGTTGCTTCGCTGCAGAGGGATTTAGATAGATTGGGGGACTGGGCACTTAAATGGCAGATGAAATTTAATCTAGATAAATGCAAAGTTATGCACTTTTGAGTGAAGAACACACAAGCAATTTATACCCTAAATGGTACAGAGTTAGGGAAATCCAAGCAGGACAAGGATTTGGGAATAATCATAGACTTCAAGCTAAGTAACAATGTGCAATGTCAAACAGCAGCCGCCAAGGCCAGCAAAGTATTGGCATGCATTAAAAGGGGAGTTCACTCTCGGGATGAAAACATAATTTTGCCTCTGTATAAATCAATGGTCAGAACACAAAAAGATATTATAGCGCTAGAAAAAGTGCAGAGACGGGCAACTAAATTAATAAGGGGAATGGAAGGGTTAAGTTATGAGGAAAGACTAACAAGCTTAAACTGGTTTAGTTTAGAGAAACGGCGCCTTAGAGGGGATCTGATAATGGCCCCGTATATATTTATATAAGGTTATCAACCATTGTCTGATCACCTATTCATTAACAGGGCTATACACAGGACACGGGGCCACCCATTTAGACTGGAAGAAAGAAAATTCAGCCTAAAGCATAGGAAGGGTTATTTTACGGTGAGAAGAATAAAGTTGTGGAATTCTCTGCCTGTTGAGGTGGTTGGGTCAGAGACTGTACAGACTTTTAAAAAGCGACTGGATGACTTCCTGCAGACACATTAAATATTATAACCCTTAATATTATATGTGGGTAAAAGCTTCTTGATCCAAGGAGAAATCTGACTGCCATTCTGGGGTCAAGAAGGAATTTTTTCCCAGTATGTTGCATATTGGCAAGCATTTCAGACTGGGTTTTTTGCCTTCTTTTGGATCAGCAGCAGTAGGTGATGTGGGAGAGGCTGAACCCGATGGACGCATGTCTTTTTTCAGCCTATGTAACTATGTAACTAAGCTAAACAAATTTTTCAGCCATGCACATCCCTATTGATAGATATAGGGAGGGACCACGGAATGTCACCTCTAAGAATGTTCAAACCTGTGGAACATTGAATAGTTTAGAAGATTCGAGCGGTGAGATTTTAGACACTTTAGCTTTTAGAGGCCATAAGAAAATTGCAAACTGTTTAACCAATCGCTAGATTTACCTTTTTACCAACTGTGAAATAGGGTACATGACAATGTTTCTTTGATTTATTTTTTTAATGATTTGTTGAAGAATTTGTTTTTGTATCTTATAGACAATATACTTCTGTTTTTAATAAAGATGCTTGGTAGTAGTGAAGGTGTAGCATAGTGTAGTCCTCATACTTAAATGGCCTCATTGGATAGGGAATCAAATTTTTCATGCCTTTTAATGTAAAATGTGTTTCCGGAAGAGAAAGAAATTTTCTTTCAACCTGTATTACTGCAAAGGAGCTACAAAAAGCAGCCCCCACGCTCCATGTAATAAAAAGTTCAACAATATGTACTCATGCATTACAACAGCCAGGGCAAAATACACAGAGAGCTCTGGGTGCAGATATATGATTCACCTAGTAACAATTACTGAAAATTCCAGTTCGGTATAGATACTAGTATAGAAGGAGTGACTGCAGGTTTCCTTATGTCCACATACAAATATTAATTTTATATGCTATTGATGTTTTTGGAAGCTGAATTGCTAATCATGTCAATATGATCAATACAAATACATATAACCAGAATATCTGACCAGTTTTATTATTTGTCATTATCACATTTACTGAATTTAACACAAAGACCATTACTGCCTGCATTCTAATAATGCAGACCTCATGTGAAGTTGTGCAAGATAATGGACACCATCTAGAGTTTTGAACCTTTCAACCCAGCAATATTTCTGTAAAGGTTAAACAAATACATGAAAAGTTAAAAATGAGGAAATTTACATTATTTTGATTTGATGCTAAATTGCTATTTTACCCTACATTAAAGGTTTAAACAACGCATTTTATGTTTCAAATAAATGTTTTTTTTTTCAACAAATAGTGCTTAATGGTTATTGTGATAGTGCGTTGTTTTAAAGGGACATTTTAATAGGTTTTTTAGCTTTACAAAAATCTATTGAATGTCTGCATTTATTTTTAACAGTAAATATTGGATAAATGATCTGTTGGAGTCAAGAGTATAGCTCCTGAGCATACTCCCACTTTTGTGATTCTTCAAAATTTTGTGTAAAATGTTATTTTGGCTGCCTACTTTCCTAGTGATATATGATACTAGAAGTTAAAAAAATCTGTTCTTATTTTCAGTCTAAAAATATATTAGTCCAAGTAGTAACACTCACATTTCGTAGCCTTTGCGTAATTAGCTCTTGGAGAAGTCATTAGGCTAGGTGTTCACATACTTTTTCCACCTTGCACTGTGAATGTTTACATGTTATGTTCAATAAACACATGAAAACATATAATGTTTGTGTTGTATTATTTTAAGAATATCTTACCAGAAAAGAGAGAGATGGGGGACCCACAACAGGAACCCTCAAATTTAGACAATCACCTGACTCTCATCCAAATGAGTGAGAGCAGCACAACCTCTTACTCAGGATTAAACCTGACCTAAATGTATATATATATATATATATATATATATCTCAATAAACCACTTGGCAGCTCAAAAGAGAACCGGCAAATGGCACTGGAGGAGTGGCTACAGAAAAATTAATCTTTATTAGAACGAATATAGACACTCTCAGATGCAAGGAAAAATCAATTAAAAAACAAATATGACAGCAGACAAAGCAGGGTGTACTGGAATTGACGCCAGTGTATAATGGCTGTGCATAAAAGAGGTGTGGAAAGAGGATTGCAATCAATGTATTAGGCACCATAATAGAATTCCATAATTGCACAAAGGGATTAGCATCAAAAAGCAAACCATAAATCACCTTCACAATCAGCACGCCAACACTGACCCTTAGCTAGTCGAGCTCATGCTCAAGATTTCTGTCCTCACCCTGCAAATGCTACACACACAACAAATCACAGCTTAAAATCAAAGTTGATACATCAGCTCAACATATGTTTCGCCAACTGAACATTGGCTTCATCTGGAGCAAAAAAATAGTTAGTAATGTTGTATGTACCTCCCTCTTTTTATTCCCTATCTGGTCTGGAATCAACCAATCCGTGGTTTTACACCATTGATTGATTTTCAGACCAAATAGGGAATATTCTACTGGTGTACCATGTGACCTTCTCCCAGCAGATAGGATCTGGGTGTTCATGTTGACCTTTCATTCATACTATAGGTCCTTTTTAGTCACATGGACTCAATTAACCAGCTTTTCTGCTTGGAGATACACGTGACTTTTTTACACCATTGATTGATTGATTGATTCCAGACCAAATAGGGAATATTCTACTGGTGTACCATGTGACCCTCCCCCAGCAGATAGGATCTGGGTGTTCATGTGACCTTTTATTCATACTATAGGTCCTTTTTAGTCACATAGACCCAATTAACCAGCTTTACTGCTTGGAGATACATGTGACCTTTTTACACCATTGATTGATTGATTCCAGACCAAATAGGGAATATTCTACTGGTGTGCCATGTGACCTTTCCCCAGCAGATAGGATCTGGGTGTTCATGTGACCTTTCATTCATACTATAGGTCCTTCTTAGTCACATGGACCCAATTAACCAGCTTTACTGCTTGGAGATACATGTGACTTTTTACACCATTGATTGATTGATTCCAGACCAAATAGGGAATATTCCACTGGCGCATGCTGTCCCTCTCCGGGAGAATCGAGCACCACCAGCAATAACACGCCGCATGTCCAGACACCCACTGATACCCATACCCATACATATCCATATAACTCCGATGGAGACCTGAATACATACCTAATGTTACGTTCCCCCAGCCAGGCCCACTGGTGCTGAGAGCTCTTCTCAGACTTTATGGATTTTAGGGTTAATCTGTTTGGCTCTCCGCCCCTGGAGTCTCAGCGTCTGACCAGACCTGGGGTCACATGACCTGCACTACCCTATTTAAATGGCTATCCGTGCACTTGTTCCCTGATCCAGTATAGATCTTCCTTGCTGAGTTCCTGATTTCTGTGTTTTGTATTTGGATATCCTGGTTCTGACTCCTGGCTCTGTATTCTGACGATTCTTGTGATTTACCCCTAGTACCGTGTATTTGATATATATTGGTTCGTGACTCCTGGCTTTGTATTCTGACCATTCTCTCGCTTGATCCCATTTGTGTTTTGTATGTGTGGTATTCAGGGTTCTGGTTTATGTTTGAACCACACTACAGTCTCTGTCATTTGTTTACCTGGAGTGAGTCCTAATCGTAGGAATCCAGTTTTGTTGTATGTCCCTGCTGGTTGCAGCTCTACCTCAAGTTCTATATGTGAGTCCTGCCCTGCATGTTACTGAATATATTTCTGTCAAGTCTGATATTCTGGTTCATGTTTTCTGTATGTGTGTATCTAGTGCAGCAGCTCATTTTTCTGGTTTATAGAGACCACCTCAAGGCTCTCTTTCTTGTTCCATTATTGCTAGATATTCCTTCCTGTCAAGTCTGGTTTAACCCTGTCATTTTGTATTTTCCCACCCTGTACTCTATATAGACAGAAGGACATCCAAGGACCTTACCCCAGTGCAGGGCTTTCCTCGTGTGTGTATACTGTCTTGTCTTGTCTGGTTCTGTTGTATCCTGTGTCCAGGGTTCTGCATAATGCAGAAAGACACATACCTGCCTAAAGGGCTTAAAACACACAGCAGCAAGGACCCCCATTTGGCTCCTGAGGGGGGCCACCGTAACACATAGCCATATACACACACATACCAATATACCATTTACGGAAGTTGCTGGAGGCAGGCTCAAAATGTGGGTTATTCCCAAACATTATAGTCTGCAATACAAATTATAGGGTCATTTATGCCAATAAAAATGTAATTTACAACAAAGGTTCTTCTTATTTACACAGAGCAATTTCTAACAACATTTGTTATAGTTTAGAGACACATTACTGGGGACTCTTTTGCTTTACAACTCTGCTATACACCTGCTCTGCCCGAATATATGAAAGTGCTCCAAAAATTGAGAAACATTAGAAAAGAAACAGGAATATAGGCCCAAAATAGGGTCTGTCCCTCGAAAACAGGGACATTTGGGAGATATGTACCTAGGTACACACTCATACACAGCTCTATACAATTACCCATACACACACTCACTGATACACATAACTGTATACAAACATCCAGACATACACATAAACACAAAAACAAATACATAACTATATACATACACACACACATGCTCGGACATACAGTATACATATGTAGCGCTCACTCCCGGAGGAGCCGCTGAATTTAACCTCGGGTCAGTCTCCCCGCACTAGGGAATAAACATACACCAGCACTGTTGTGGATTTTAGAAGTTATATAGTTTACTGGTCTCAAATAAACTGGCATATATAAAGCAAACACGGTATATATATATATTTACAGGAATTCGTAATGCGAGAAACACGCAGCGGTAAAAAAGGAAATGTTAACCCCTTCGTTGCCGGAGTGTAAGTCCTGTACAGGTTGTGTCCCAAAAAGGTGTGCGTGTATGTGTGTGTTGGTACCCGGGTACTAGATCCGACTGGCCAGTGAATGGATTCAGTGTATCTTCGACTAGGCCCTGTAGATTTAAGCAAACTGCAACGTGCTTTGTTAACTTTACTGTGGCCTGGAAGGCCTCTCACCCATCCGCCAGACAATCTGCTCCGTTGCTTGACCAAGGACGTCTCTCCGCTCGATTTGGCTGGGACTCTGTGCCACCGGATCCGCTGTTCTTGCTTGTCCGTCTTTGCAACAAGATTTTTAGCTTACCGCCTGCACTCCCATTGGATCATCGCGGTCTCCTAACTCGGGGTCCAATCTGCAGCTCTGCGTCTTTGCAAACTTCTCAGCGGTGGATACTGGGTCTCTGGCAAGTCACTGAAACCGATCTCCAGCATCCGCAAGGCAGCACCTGCTCTCCGGCCTGGTCGCAATCGTTCCCTGTCTCACGTGCGTCTTGCTCTCTTCACCCCTCGGCGCGCTCTGCTCTCCTCCGTACGAGGCTGCGGATGTCTGTCCGTTCTCCCCACCCACTTCCTGTTTCTGCCCCAAAGCATGCTGGAAAACGTAGTCCCAATGTGTCCAGTATAGTTAACATTGCGCTTATCTCCCCCTGGTGGCCAAAAATGGGTAATTACAGCAACAGAACTAAAACAGCGCTACACATATTATAGAGGTCTATACATTGAGTTTATACAGGAATCCTTGTCAAGTCAACTCCAGAGGTAAGATACATAGAAGTTAACCAGTTTGCTTCTGAGTCACTTCACTTCCCATGTGCTGAGATAATTTTCAGCCTTTTTTGCTAATGACATTTAAACAAGATTTGAAGTCCTGTTTTATTGTAGCACCTATACAAACTGTAAATCTTTTTTTCAGCAGACTCAGTAGATTCAAAATACATCATTAGAATGTGTATATGTCATGTCACATCAGAATGCCATATCAATACATAAAAAGATAGTAAATTTATATTCAGATTTCAATCATTTTCAACATGTAAATGTGTTTTCCCACATGTTATCATGCAAACTGTTGTGGTTATATATCTGACAGAGTACTTTTTGAAAAGAAAAACAAAACAGAAATGGAGAACCTGTTTTTGCATTTTTCTATGGAAATATACAATTTTAAAGAAGATTGGGGAAAATATCCTCTTGGATTTATGTTGTCTATATCTTACTTGGCCATGTCTGGTATTATTGGAAAGGGCAGACCCTGGCCTTTCCAAAGCTACCTCATGTGACCATTAAAGTTGTATGTATTACCGGAGCTACAAAGGTTCAAAGTTTCAAAGGCCCCTATATCTCCTACAATGGGTTTGCAGCTCGGGCAGGGAGGGGCAAATACTCCCTGTGCCCCCTCTCTGGATCCCCCAGTGGATCAGATGTAAAGTACAAGTTTTTCTTTTTTCTTTCTATGTTGTGATGCCACGTATATATCATCCTGAGTGACAATGACTGGATGAACAATATACAATAATTGGGGTTTATGCAGAAATTATCCATATACTCTTAAGTTTTCCATTTTATTTCTTATATATATATATATGAGGCAAACATTATTTGGTGGATAGCGCCACCATACTTTTGCTTTTGCACTATATTCCTTCCCTAAGTATTGTGTCTAAAAATACATCTATAATGATCATCTTCACTGAATTCACAATTCCACTTCGGTGACCAATTTATTGTTTAACATCTCAGAGTAAACGAGGTTCATGAGCTCATTTCAAACTGTGGATGAATGAAAATAAGCCCAGACATTTTAGGGGACACACATTGTGCTCTCCAATAGGAGTTCATATGTAGTGCTTATTATATAATTTTTTTGATATTGCACTTTTTTCCCTGTGTAATCTAGCTCCAACACTAGCTGGTATAAATTCCTGTGGGAAACCGGAATCCTTCAAATAGGGGGTATGGTTCCAATAAGTCTACAAGTTCTGTGTGTGTTTCCTGATTAGGAGTAGGGGTGAGATAGTGATATATGCTGCACAACCATCTGGCGCTCTTATAAGGAAGCATTTAATGCAGTAGTATTCGTGTGTATCTGTATGTGTTTGTGCCTATGTGTGCGTGTGGTAGTGTATCTGTGTAAATTTGTCTGTGTATTTTTGTTTACCTTTAGTTGGAAATGGAGGTCATAGACTTTCCACCACGTGACTTTCATTATTAGAGTCTCCTTGCGTGTAGATGGGCACCACGGGAAGTAGACACTCTTGTCCTTGATACATTATAATGGAATTCTCTCTGAAATGTTAAGTAAAGTTGACAGCTTTCCCACAGCTCATGTTATAAATCATCATTTCAAACAGCAAGGCATAATGAGGCTGCAACCACTCTAAAGCATTACATTGGGAAACTGTGTAGCCTTTATGGCTGCTTTATTTAAAATATTTTTCCTGTTGTACATCTACAGTTGTGTTCAAAATTATTCAACCCCCAATGCTGTAAAGGGTTTTAGGGAATTTAGTGTACATTTGTAATTGTATTCAGAATGAAATCCTACAAGGACTTTTTAAAGAACCATATGCAACTAAAATGACATCAATTGGTTTTGTAATACAGTAGTAAATGTTTCTTTTGTGAATTCTTCATTGACACAATTATTCAACCCCTTAAAGAATACCACTCTGAAGAACAGAGGTTCATTCAAGTGTTTTCAATCAGGTATTGAAAACACCTGTGGATGTCACGGAGCAGCAATAAAGCATAATAAGCACCAATTAGGCAGCTTTAAAATGACTGTGATACTCAGCTCCTTCTAGACATTTACTGGTGTGGTTACAAACATGGTGAAGTCAAGAGAATGGTCCAGGAAGACCAGAGAAGAGGTGATTACTCTTCACAGGAAGGGCAATGGGTATAAGAAGATTGCAAAGATGTTAAACATACCAAGAGAGACCATAGGAAGCATCATTCGCAAATTCAAGGCAAAGGGCACTGTTGAAACGCTACCTGGTCGTGGCAGAAAAAGAGATGCTGACTTCGACTGCTGTGCGCTACCTGAAGCGTAGAGTGGAGAAAAGTCCCCGTGTGACTGCTGAGGAACTGAGAAAAGATTTGTCAGATGTGGGTACTGAAGTTTCAGCTCAGACAATACGGCGCACACTGCGTAATGAAGGCCTCCATGCCAGAACTCCCAGGCGCACCCCCTTGCTGTCTCCAAAGAATAAGAAGAGTCGACTGCAGTATGCCAAAAGTCATGTGGACAAACCACAGAAGTTTTGGGATAGTGTTCTGTGGACTGATGAAACAAAATTAGAACTGTTTGGGCCCATGGATCAACGCTATGTTTGGAGGAGGAAGAACAAGGCTTATGAAGAAAAGAACACCTTGCCTACTGTGAAGCATGGCGGGGGGTCAATCATGCTTTGGGGCTGTTTTGCTTCTGCAGGTACAGGGAAGCTTCAGCGTGTGTAAGGTACCATGAATTCTCTTCAGTACCAGGAGATATTGGATGACAATGTGATGCAGTCCGTCACAAACCTGAGGCTTGGGAGACGTTGGACCTTTCAACAGGACAATGATCCCAAGCATACCTCCAAGTCCACTAGAGCATGGTTGCAGAGTAAAGGCTGGAACATTTTGGAGTGGCCATCGCAGTCACCAGACTTAACCACTTCGCTGCGGTGGACGCGCTCAGCGCGTCCAACCGCAGGTAGCGTTCCATGAGGTGGACGTGCTGAGTGGCCATCGCAGTCACCAGACTTAAATCTGATTGAGAACCTCTGGTGGGACTTAAAGAAAGCAGTTGCAGTGTGCAAGCCTAAGAATGTGACTGAACTGGAGGCTTTTGCCCATGACGAATGGGCAAAGATACCCGTAGATCGCTGCAAGACACTTGTGTCAAGCTATGCTTCACGTTTAAAAGCTGTTATAACTGTAAAAGGATGTTGTACTAAGTACTAAGATTGAATGTCACTTGGGGGTTGAATAAAACTGATAATGATGTGAGCACAGAAAAGACATTTGTGGTTATTTCATTATAAATGTTATGTTATATTTGTCTGACCTACACGTGCCTCTTTGATTTAATCGTAAGCAAGATGACTGAATGATCAAAGTCAATGTCAAACTGGCCAAAACACTCAATTTCAGTGGGGGTTGAATAATTTTGAACACAACTGTAGATGAGCCATCATAATATAAAATGTCATGCATTCAGAAAATGGCCCGATTTTTGAACGTCAAATAAGAAATAATTCAGCAGGTATCCAAGTGAATGTAAACACATGACAATACGACAAAATGACAAGGACATAAAATAAATAATATGTCATAAAACATGTTGCTATCAGAGTTGTTAATGTGTTTCGCATTTTGACAATGGAACCTCTATGAAATATTTTAGTGATAAAAGCTACAATAAGACCTTCCATTTAACCCCCAGTGACCTTTCTGGGAATGCATTTCACCCGACTTCCCTCATCATCAAATCTTGAAAACCCACCTATCGCAAATACTTTGCTTAATCCTTTTCATTGGTCTCCTCGGTCCTCATCACCTCCTCCATTTAATGCCATCTTACACATCTGGACCCTTTTGACCTAGTACCAAGGCGTTGACATTCCTACCTAGAAACATTTAATGAAGTCATAAATATATTTATGTAATATAACATAAATTTCTGAATTTTGAGAAATTATGGGCCATATTACATACTTGGTGCTAACTTAACCAGAGCAGTTGTAAACTGAAAACCTCCATAGGCTATAATGGCTCTGGGAAGTTTACAACAGCTCTGGTTAAGTTAGCACCAAATATGTAATATGGTTTTAAGTTAGCACCAACTATGTAATATGGCCCTACATCTTTGTGTTCCGGAACACATGAACGATGCGCTCATAGAATGTTATAAAGGATCCTGTCTGACCTTCGACAATAAGTGAAGTGCAAGCTTCTCATGATTTTCACTCAGCACCAGGTAAATAAATTTGTGTCTGTAATCAGTAACTTGTAATATTAAAAATCGAACCAGCCAATAATGGCCCCTATTACACGCTTTGTTATTTTTGCGCACGCAAAAAAACTTTATCGCGCGAAAATTAACGCGGCATTCCAATCCGAGCGCGTTTTTTCAGCCTTCGGCCCCTATTACGCTCCTGGCGTTAAATCGTGAGCGCAGGGGAGGAAAAACTGCGCCCGCAGTTTCCCCCCTTGCGCCCGCGTTTTAAAGCCAGATTACAATGCAGGCGCAAAAAATGCTGCCTGCATTGTTAGCAAGCGTTAAAAATCAGGATGCGCGCGGCAGCGCGCATCCTCTCAATGGAGTCCATAGAACTCCATTGAGCTCCCCTCTGCCGGTCACGTGACCAGCCGGATCTCGCATCGCGAGATCCAGCCGGTCGGCGTAGGGATATGCAGGGAAAGATGGGGACTTTTTCCCCTGTCTTTCCCTGCTCCCGCCGGCCGGAGGAGGCGACCGGAGCCGCAGTCCTCGCCGCGGAACAGAGGGTAAGTATGGGATTTTGTTTTTTTTATTTTTAAGCTGGTGTTAACGGATTCTGCAGAAGCGGAATCCGTTAACACCAGGTCCTGGCTCTGGTTAACTTTTCGTTGACCAGAGCCAGGCGTTAATCAGCGCTGGGACTTTGTAATCCAGCGCTGATTAACACTTTGCGCTCCCCATGTTAAGTATGGGGAGCGCAAAGTGCAGTGACCTCGCGCTGAACAACGCGAGGTCCCAAACGCAAACGGGTTTTTTAACCCGTTTGCGTTTGGATTGTAATATGCGGCAGATAACGCAGCTAACGGTAGCGCTCACGCAGGTGAGCGCTACCGTTAGGGGCCCTCATGTTTTTTCGTGCGCAAATTCATGCGCAAATGAACGTTGCATGCAGGAATCGGTGGGCAGACTGTTTTTTCACGGGATTCAGCCAATCAGAATTAAGAACCACCATTTTCTAAAGTTAGGTTGTTGCGCCTGTCAAAGTCAATCTGCGTATATGTGCTGCAGCAAAAAATTTTTGACAAATTATACATTTTTTATGTCAGGGTATGTGTAGAATGTGTAACTGTACTGTGCTGTATTTTTTTTTTATTGCTGAGTTATTTCGTTTCGGCCACAACGATCATATTTGCAGTTAACACCAAGTTTTCAAAGACGTTACGAAAATTTGCGCAAACGTCGCTCGTACGACTTTGCGCGAAGATTGTAATACCATCCGCACTAACGCATTTGCACTCACAATGTTAAGTATAGGATGCGCGCACGAACTTGCGCTCGCGCTGGGTTCGCACAGGGTCAATCGCGGTAGACGATTACGCGGATCATTTGCGCAAACGTCGTAGTACGACGTTCCGCGCGAAATGGTTTTGTCCTCGCGCAAAAGCGCTGTGCGAAGCGTGTAATAGGGGCCGATATGGGGATAAAATCCAATTATTTGCAAAGTGTAGTTAATCTGCGTGAGAATGGAAAGGAATGTTCAAAAGTGACTGATTGAGAACCATAGGGAATAATGTCAGATAATACATAGTAAATGAGCTAAAAGACCGAGGCCTATTAGTCTATGTATTGATCCTCTCGTTAACATAAAGAAATGTTATTATTGATTTTATCTAAACTTTCATGTTATAGCTGGCAGGGATATGTGCCCTTATGCTGTTTGCAAGGCCCTAGTCAATTGTGTAATATTAAAATTTAAACATGCATTGCAGATTGTCCACAATGTATTACTATGTTATACTATTGTACATGTAAATGCAAATAATAATCTATAGTACTTGCTTGGGTTGTGGTGGAGAGCAAAAAAAATGAGATAAAAAGCCTGCACGCAATAACCAATAAGATTTATTATTGCAGAAGCCACTTGCACATCACAGCAATTCAAAGCACTGCATCACCTGCTCCTGTGCTACATTCTCCATATGCAGCAAGGAACTCTGGGTAAGACATGCAAATTACATCTGTCTCACTTTTTTGCATCATGGGTCTGCTTTCACACAGAACCCTTCAATCAATGCCATGTCATACTATATGGCTTTTTTTTTTTTTTAGCAGAGATCAGGTTTATGCAACTGGTCAAAGCCACTTTAGAAAAGTTGCCAAAATGCCCTGCTGTTCGGCGGTTTCATTTGGCAGGTTAATTCAGGTGAACCCCATAGGCTTCAATGCTAAAAATAGTTTCTATTTTTTATTCAATATCTAATAAACTGTTTATTCTTTAAATCTGCAGTAAAAAGTCTACCTTATTGGGGTTTTTTTCTACAAAATTATTATTATTTTTTTTTAAAAAAAGCGTTTTTTCTTTTTTCTGTAACAGACCTTTTTATTATCATTCATAGGAACTTATATGTCAATTCCGGGCAAACAGCATTTCAATTTTGACACTGTCAATTTTTTTTTTTTACCCCATTCGTCGGCTTGTTGGCTTTTTCCAGCGGCTGGTCTCTGCTATGTTCGGTGGCTTTTTCTGGACGTGTTCGGAGTGTTTTTTTGCGGCGGTTCTAGTGACTCGATACTTCAAATTGTATCATATGTGTTTTTCAGTGGGTTTTCGGCAGGATTTCGGAGGTTTTGCGGAGGATTTTCAGGTCCTTTCCCTTCACTCTGGGGATCCTGCGATGAATGCTGAATTCACCGCAGAGTGGAGAAATTTGATTCCCAGAAGTGCAGGGAACGGGAGAGCAATGAAATATCGGCAACATTTCGGTGCTCTCTGAATAACCCCCAATGTATAGAACTTCACACAGCTTGTATCCACAAAACCATTGCTAAACTGGCCAATTCCTTATTGGGTCATCTGCTCATGGGACTCTATATCATGTATATATTATACGTACACATTAGGACTGCAACATAATACTAAACCCAGTTATATTGTGTCGTAATACTAAAAACCATAAATATATTCTTAGTTCATCAAATATATAAAATATAATAATGGAATGAGTAGATCAAATATAATAATAAGATTGTGCATAGACCTAAAACATTTTTTATAAAAGCAATTTAATTTATTTGTATGTGTCGATTAGTATTAATGATACCATAAAAATCGCTCCTATGATCCTGGTAACTGGAAGAATAGAAAGCACAGATTGATTTTCTAATGAATGTACAATTCTTAGATAGTAACATATTGACATGACATGAGCATACAGTGTTAAAATATTCGGTCATCTTTTGAGTGTACATTTTAGATGTATTTAAATCATTTGGCTTGTCACAGAGATGAGTTTTTCTATACTACAAAGATGTAATTAGCTTGCGCTGGCATTAACTGGAAGACGTCGTAACCATGTGGGATCCAAGTCATTAATTAAGACTTTAAAGCCCAGCATCTAACAGCATCTCAAGAGTCCCATACTACATGCTGATTGCAATGAAGTGTTCATACGGACGTCTTATATCTAAGATCTTCTAGCTGGGAAAAAAATAACAAAATCCCAGAATAATTAAGATTATTCTTAGTAAACTCTCATCAGGCTACTTTTGCTTCATTGATTTAACCAGCTTGAGCAAAGAAGACAATTTATTTATCAAGGAATTGTCTGCAGACACAGCGGTAAAATATATAATGTATCAAAGTATTATGAAACTAGGCTAAAGCTGCAGGAGGATTACAGGACTGACTGAAGAATTAAATACTTTCAGACCAATCAGTACTCTTGCCTCTGCCCAAATCAATGGATAAATCACATTATGTTTTTGCCAAAAGATAAACATTTTAAAGAAAGAAATGGAAATGGCAAGGCCATTGTTTTCAGCTCTACAATAGTTCAGTGTTTCTTCCCGCCATGCACTTGAGTTTCCTGTTAGAACTGCTTTAATGCCTATTGGCAGTAGCACGCAAGTGGAATATGATGATTTATCATATTGATTGCTGCAACTCGCTCTTTATTGGCCTCCCCAACTCTTGTATTGCCACTTTGCAATCAGTATGATTGCGCCAGGCTTATTTTTCTCACCAGATGCACCTCGCGTACCTCCACCCCTCTGCCGGTCCCTCCATTGGCTTCCTGTACGTTTCAGGATACAGTTTAAAATACTGACGCTCACGTTCAAATCGCTCAATAACTCAATAACCGCTCAATAACCCCAAAATCGCTCAATAACCCCCCTACATGTTATGTTACTATGCAAACACTTCCCGTCTAGACAACTCCGGTCTGCGGGCAATCTCCACCTGTCATCGGTCAACACCCGCAAGGCCAGCTCTCGCCTCCAAGACTTCTCAAGGGCAGCTCAGGTCCTGTGGAATGACTTGCCTTGCCCTATCAAACTCTCCCTGATCTTCAGGCCATCAAGAAATCCCTCAAAACCCATCTCTTCAGATTAACGTACCACATCACTGATGCAATTCATCCCTCTGCTCACCTACTCACACATGATTGAAGCTGCTTCTATGGCCCCACCATTCCAGAACCACTGGCACTAATGATCCTGCCGTCCAGTAAACTGCCCCTTGTTTTCCTCAACCTCAATCCCTCTAGACTGTAAGCTCCTATGAGCAGGGCCCTCTACACCTAGGGCCATATTACATACTTGGTGCTAACTTAACCAGAGCTGTATCTTGTATCTGTATCTTGTTCCCTTTGATTATTATAAAGCACTGCAGGAACTTTTGGCGCTATGTAAATGATGACAATAATCATAATAATAATCTACCCCTAGTTGTATTTCAATTGAAACTGTGCTCAACGGGTTCACTTCTCCACTAATGTCCTATCAAGTGACCATATATTGTAGAGGTTACTGCAATACCTAATGCCTGGATAAGATAGCGTAGTCCGCTTATTGCCTGGTTCCAGTACCAGGAGCCACCATATTTCTCCTTGGCGTGTGTTGGAGAATGGCCCTATGATATGATGTTGACATGCTGGTATTTAGTCTCTTGCCAGGAGGGAAAGTAAGAGCCCTCTGCGGGACAGCGCTTCGATTATCTGCTATCCCCCTTCATTGCGTGTCCAGGGAAATTTAGTGATAGCAAATAACTGAAATTTAAAATTTTACTCTAAACTGTGTTAGGTAAATATTTACTACATATACAGATTTCCCCATGAAATAATCACAATGTCGTTTTGGGCCCAACATATTAACTTAGCGACTGCTAGAGATTCACTCTTGACTTTTGATTTGCAATGGAGTCCAGGCTAGGGTTGCCACATCGGTCATGTTTTCCAGGACACATATTACTATTTCATCCACAGAGGAGCACAAGGAAAACAGCTGCCCTACAACATGTATAATTCATATGCTGCAAGAAGGAAGTTAAGGCAGGTCATCTGGGATTCCTTTTTTATTTCCTACGTGCAGCCTATGTATTCTACATGCTGCGGGAGTGGCATTTTTCATGCACTGCCCACCATCAGTATGAATAAATTATATGTGTCCTGGAAAACATGGCCGATGTGGCAACCCTAGTCCAGGCATCATTTGCTTTGAGGAAACCCCTTAGGCTGGGGTTGGTCGAGTGTTGTTGACGAGCGGAAGGAACGTCTGAGAGAGTGGACGTTCCTTCCACTCAACGCCTGTCTGGCCACCACGCTGAGCGCAATTAGTGCACTCAGCGCTGCAAGGCTTGATCTTCCTATGGAGGATCACATTTTGCAGCTCCATTAACGTGGATCCTAGCGCTTTGACAGAGAGACCTGCTTCACGGACGCAGCACGGATGCTGTTGCACGTGCAATTCGTGTGCGCACAACAGCGTCTAGCCGGCCATGTCGCAACGCTGCGACAGACGCTGGAATCCATGTCATTACGGGCGCACCTAGTGCGTTCGTCTCACACTGGCCTTAAAATTTCATGTGATCCTTTGAGACATGAGAAACGCTGAGCAAACCCGTTTTTGATATAGTACAAAATAGTTCCGGGTTATCTTTATCCCTTTGCTTGGAATAAGTTTAATTTCATGCGCACCACCATCCCCACCTCCTAACTGTCCTCTGCCATTTCTGTTCAGGAGATTTTTTTTCCCCCTGCATCTATTACCCTTTCTCACACTGTACACTTTGTGTATTCATCACTGAATGACACAAAATCCACCAAAATCTCATCAGTCATGAAATATTTAATTAGTTTTCCTCGAACAGTGATCAATGGCATATTGTAATTGTACTGAGAGGAGCAGCATGTTTATCCCAAGAATTAAACCAGTCTGTTTTCTAAAAGGCTTTTCTCCAGAGCGCGGTTCAGCCGTGATAACCTGACAATTTTCTTATGGTTTTCTTGTTTAAACATACAGTAAAACCGCACTTAAAAGCCTAGCATCCCAGAGGATTAACCATTGTGCTCTCCAGTTAGGCATTTGACATTAATTCAATGGATATATCTGGATTAATTCTATTGCCTTTCAGCTAGAAATTCTCCAGCGGCTCAGCATATTGTGCATTTATGATCTGCAGAAAAGGTTAATTTTGTTAGGGCAAAGTTTGAAGAAATTCTTTATGCATGTCGGCTGCTTACTGTCAGGCTGTTCGTACAGAGTAGTAGTGTATACGCTATTTCTTTTTACCATAACATTATTTAGCACAGATGTCAACTGTAGTATATGGTTTTTAAAATGTACCAGCCTGACAGTTTCTCATTAAATAATAAAATATAATCATGCAGTAAATAGTTATTTAACCCCTTCACTGCTGAGTCATTTCACCCCTGTGTGCGGAGCTAAGTTTGACCGTTTTTGCTCATCATGTTTAAACGCAATTTGAAGTCACGTTTTATTATACGACCCAGACAAATTATATATCATTTTTTACGGCAGACTCGGCTGACTCATAATATATCATTATTGTATGTATACATCATGCTCTGCCAGAATGCTATAACAAATAATGTAAAGAAATGTGAACGCTTGTTAAAAGAAATTAGAGCTGGGAACCTGTTCCTTTATTTAGATGAGAAATTACGTGATTTTAGCTAACCCCCCCCCCCTCCAAAAAGTGCAGCATCATTGTCCACGTTATATTTGAAATGTGAACAATATTGCTGCATTAATAATAAAAAAACTCACAAAAAAACACTTTATTTTTTATTATGGTTATTCTTTAACTTTTAACCTGGTCATATTTGGTATCATTGGTACCAATTGGTGCCGAATCGCGTTCCAGCCGCTAAGGGGTTAAAGACAGGCACTGCCAGGAAAGGCAGATTGTGCCCTTTCCAGAGGTGCCTGCCTTTATTTGCTGGCACTTACTGATGGGGAAAAAGAGGGGTCCAAAGGACCCCCTGCCCTTCAGGCACTATCCCTGCTCTGGTGGGGGGGTGCCTGAAATAGACGTCATCGCGCGATGACGTCTCTGGACTTGTGACGACCTGGAGGTGGGGCTGACATCTAAGATGTCAGCCCACACCGGGAGACCACAGCGATCGGCTGAAATAACTACTGATCACTGCTAAGTGTGGACACGCTCAGCATCACCCACATCTACTGGCCATGTAGGTTATTTACAGTAAGAAATTCAATGGGAATATGCCCAAATATTGCTTTCTGTATAATTAATTAAAAATGATTTTTCAAAAAAAAAACTGGTTTCTGGTATTGATTTTTTTTGGAAAAAATCACTTGGTAGTGAAGTGGCTAAAGTATACAAAGATACAGCATTTCGGTTCACAGGCTAAGCGTTTCTCAAGTGTAAACGCTACTGTCAGGCTCGAGCCAGGATGGAACCATGGCAGGGCCTCTGGGTAGTAATATATAATCCCAGGCGCTGGGGGTGAGCAGGAAGACAGACACTGGGAGCTGTATTGGCACAATTAAGCTTTGTATTGCAGATATAGTACACAGCAAACAGTCTTAGCAAAGTACAGGTTGCAACACAAAAACGCAGGCAGCGTAAATAGCAAGTGGATGGTGGGCCACATCTCTAGAATCTGGATCCACTTGAGGAGAAGCAGGAGCCTTTGGCAACAGTACCTTAATTGAAGGTCAGCCTCTTAGGAGAGAGCTTGAGGGTTGGAAGCCACCTGAAATTCTCTAGACCCTCTGGATAGTAAATAGTCCAGCAAGCAGGAACCAGGAAGACATGAACAGGTAAGGCAAACACAGCGAGGATGAAATACACTGGTAAGCAGGGCAGAGCAGATAAATGAAGAACTAGAAACAAAACAAGAGGGAGCTTTCAGGACCTCAAACAACTAGGGAAGGGAACAGACCAGAATGAAAGAGCCAGGTTAGGAGGGAGTGACCAGGTTTTATGCAAAACTCAGGATCTGGCACAGGAGTTAACCCTTGAATGGACGCAGACAGGGGTACATGGAAATTCAGACTGGCCACAGAAGGCTCCCAGGGCTGGGGCATGACAGCTACATTATGAAATGAAAAATTGCTTGGGAAAAGACTGTCCCAAGATCAAGTTGATCTGTATATCTAAGCCCATGCCCATATCCCATTTTTTTTTACTTTTGACCATTTGATTCTCAGTTGCTATTTACATCTGCTTCATCCAAGGTGTTTAAGGAATGACCCAAAATACCCAATTTATAAACAAAAATCAGGATCATTATCATCATGTTGTTGAAAAAGTCTGGTGTAAAAATGACTTCATTGTCAAAAATAATCCCATTTTCCTAAACCTTTTACTTGATGTAAAATGGTTACTTTGAGACTATATACAGTATATATATACAGTTGTGTTCAAAATTATTCAACCCCCACTGAAATTGAGTGTTTTGGCCAGTTTGACATTGATTTTGATCATTCAGTCATCTTGCTTACAATTAAATCAAAGAGGCACGTGTAGGTCAGACAAATATAACATAACATTTATAATGAAATAACCACAAATGTCTTTTCTGTGCTCACATCATTATCAGTTTTATTAAACCCCCAAGTGACATTCAATCTTAGTACTTAGTACAACATCCTTTTACAGTTATAACAGCTTTTAAACGTGAAGCATAGCTTGACACAAGTGTCTTGCAGCGATCTACGGGTATCTTTGCCCATTCGTCATGGGCAAAAGCCTCCAGTTCAGTCACATTCTTAGGCTTGCGCACTGCAACTGCCTTCTTTAAGTCCCACCAGAGGTTCTCAATCGGATTTAACCCTTTCGCTGCTGAGGCTGTTCCCGCCTCTGTGCTGAGCTAATTTTTACCGATTTTGCTCATCATGTTTAAACGTGTTTTGAAGGTTTATTTTAGTATATGACCCAGACATATTATATATCGTTCTTTCCGTCAGACTCGGCAGATTCATAATATGTCATTATTATATGTATACGTCATGACCTGTCTGTATATTATAACAAAAAATGGAATAAAATATGAATTTTCAATAATTTACAACGTGTAAAGTGTTTTTTTCACATTTTAACATGCGAGAAATTGCGGTTATATTTTGTATGGGGTGCGCTTGTTAAAAAAATTAGAGATGGGGTCTCGTTACATTTTTTTTTGGGGAAAATTACGCACTTTTTAACAAACGCACCGCATACAAAAATCGTTAGTGCAGCATCATTGTTCACATTATAATTGAAATGGAAACAATATTGCTGCATTAACAAACCAAAAAAAAGAAAAAAAAACTTGTTTATTTTTTTTATAATTTTTTTTAAAATATTTTTCTATTTTTATTTTTATTTATTTTTTTAAAACTTTTTTATACTCATGTTTGGTTTGTTGGAACGGCCATGCTCTGGCCGATCCAACAATACCAAACATTAACCCCTAACTGCCACGGATCGGGAGATAGGGGGTTCATTGGAACCCCCTATCTCCACCATTGGTGGCAGTTAGGGGTTAACTCCAGGACTGGCGTCATCGTGCTATGCACGATGACGCTAGTCCTCAGGGGGCATTCCCGGAAGCTTGGACAACATCCAAGATGTCGGCCAGCTCCGGGAAAGGATCACGAACCGGCGCTTTTCGGCGCCGATTCGTGATCCGGCCCCCATGGGGTTAATGCCAGGGCTGTGCCCTTCCAAACGGTGCCTGGGTTAACCCCCTGCACGCCGCCGATCGGGGGGGCGCCTGAATTAGGTGTCATCGCGCCCCCGCGATGACACCTAATTACTCCAGCGGCGGTTCCAGGTGCTGGGCTGACATCGGGTTCCGGCTGATCGCTGGCCCCAAAGAGAGGACGCGCTCAGCGCGTCCACCGCATGGAACGCTACCTGCGGTTGGACGCGCTGAACGCGTCCACCGCAGCGAAGGCTAGGGTCAGACTGAGGCAGTGCGAACGCGCGTGCAGCCGCACTTAATCACGGCCGCACTAGCAGCAGATGCCGGGCAATGACGGCCAATATACGAAGTACGGTCGCACAAAAGTCCGGCTGCGCAACGCAAGTGGAAAATGAACGCATTTTTTCGAGAACGTGAAACCGCAGGTACTGACGTACAGAGTGCGCTGCGTCCGCTAGCGGCGTGTGTGTGTGATTAGGAGACGTCAGACGCTGCTAATGTCCGGCCAACATAACGTCCAGACACAAAAAGAGTTTTATTGATGATCCGTACAAAATCACGGACGAAAATGCGCATCGTATGACCGCTATCACGTATTCTGTGAAAAAATGCGTCCATTCGTTCGAACGCACTTTTTCACAGACAACATAAAAATGCGTTCGTCTGACCCTAGCCGAAGTGGTTAAGTCTGGTGACTGCGATGGCCACTCCAAAATGTTCCAACCTTTAATCTGCAACCATGGTCTAGTGGACTTGGAGGTATGCTTGGGATCATTGTCCTGTTGAAAGGTCCAACGTCTCCCAAGCCTCAGGTTTGTGACGGACTGCATCACATTGTCATCCAATATCTCCTGGTACTGAAGAGAATTCATGGTACCTTACACACGCTGAAGCATCCCTGTACCTGCAGAAGCAAAACAGCCCCAAAGCATGATTGACCCCCCGCCATGCGTCACAGTAGGCAAGGTGTTCCTTTCTTCATAGGCCTTGTTCTTCCTCCTCCAAACATAGCGTTGATCCATGGGCCCAAACAGTTCTAATTTTGTTTCATCAGTCCACAGAACACTATCCCAAAACTTCTGTGGTTTGTCCACATGACTTTTGGCATACTGCAGTCGACTCTTCTTATTCTTTGGAGACAGCAAGGGGGTGCGCCTGGGAGTTCTGGCATGGAGTCCTTCATTACGCAGTGTGCGCCGTATTGTCTGAGCTGAAACTTCAGTACCCACATCTGACAAATCTTTTCTCAGTTCCTCAGCAGTCACACAGGGACTTTTCTCCACTCTACGCTTCAGGTAGCGCACAGCAGTCGAAGTCAGCATCTTCTTTCTGCCACGACCAGGTAGCGTTTCAACAGTGCCCTTTGCCTTGAATTTGCGAATGATGCTTCCTATGGTCTCTCTTGGTATGTTTAACTTTTTTGCAATCTTCTTATAGCCATTGCCCTTCCTGTGAAGAGTATCACCTCTTCTCTTGTCTTCCTGGACCATTCTCTTGACTTCACCATGTTTGTAACCACACCAGTAAATGTCTAGAAGGAGCTGAGTATCACAGTCATTTTAAAGCTGCCTAATTGGTGCTTATTATGCTTTATTGCTGCTCCGTGACATCCACAGGTGTTTTCAATACCTGATTGAAAACTCTTGAATGAACCTCTGTTCTTCAGAGTGGTAGTCTTTAAGGGGTTGAATAATTGTGTCAATGAAGAATTCACAAAAGAAACATTTACTACTGTATTACAAAACCAATTGATGTCATTTTAGTTGCATATGGTTCTTTAAAAGGTCCTTGTAGGATTTCATTCTGAATACAATTACAAATGTACACTAAATTCCCTAAAACCCTTTACAGCATTGGGGGTTGAATAATTTTGAACACAACTGTAATAGGGTGTAATAAAATAATAAGGGCCTGGCAACATGTTTGCAGTATTTTTCAAACACCTGTAAATTCTGTAAATTGCTATTAGACAGTATCCAATTTTTCTTATAGGTGGTTAATGATGAAGTATGATTTCTCATTATCACACCTGGTGCAGGGAGAGGTGGGCAACGGAATCCTCTGATATTTATAAAAAAAATAGGTTTAGAGATAATGGACATACATCACCCCAGATTCTGAGTACCCTAACCATTATAATAGACTGTTCTAATTATAGTATTTTAAGAGTCTCTTTAAAATGAATAGCAATAAGAAAAGATGCTACTCACCTTGTACAGAGAATAGATAGAAAAGGTCAGTACATTGATTTATTTGAATTAATGACTATACATGAGCAGATCCGTGTTGACAGCTGTTTTAGCAAGCTCAGCCAATTCCTACTAATGTGAAATTGTACTGGAGGAGAAACACATTCTATAGAGGAAAATGAGCACACGGCTATAACTCGTCAAAGGTTGTCATGTGAACTGCAGGTGTCGTAGTATATGATATTCAAGATTTAGCCTAAAATTAATAACTATGGGCTCTATTACACTCTTCGAGTTAAAACGCGAGTGCAAGGGAGGAAAAACTGCGCCCGCAGTTTTCCCTCTTGCGCCCACATTTTAATGCTGGATTACAATGCAGGCGCAAAAAATGCTGCCTGCATTGTTTCCGAGTGTAAAATTCCGGGATGCTCGCGGCAGCGCTGTGCATAGCCGCAAGCATCCACTCGCTGGAGTCCATAGAACTCTATTGAGTTCCTCCCTGCCGGTCACGTGACCAGCCGGATCTTGCCTCACGAGATCCGGCCGGTCAGCGTAGTGATACGCAGGGAGAGACTGGGGGGACTTTTCCCCCAGTCTTTCCCTGCTCCCGCCGGCCAGAGGAGACGAACAGAGCCGCTGTCCTCGCCGCGGGACAGAGGGTGAGTATGTGATTCCTTTTTTATTTTTTAAGGCTGGTGTTAACGGATTCTGCAGAAGCGGAATCCGTTAACACCAAGTCCTGGCTCTGTTTAACTTTTCGCTGACCAGAGCCAGGCGTTAATCAGCGCTGGGTCTTTGTAATCCAGTGCTGATTAACACTTTGCACTTCCCATGTTAAGTATAGGGAGCGCAAAGTACAGTAACCACACGCAGAGAAGCGCAAGGTACCAAACACAAACGGTTTTTGTAACCCGTTTGCATTTGGATTGTAATATGCGGTAAATACCGCGGCAAACGTTAATGCTCACGCAGGTGAGCGTTAACATTTGCATGTAGATTGTAATAGAGCCCTATGTGTTTTGCAAATTTCATTGAACGTAGAGTAGGTTTCTTATGCAATAAGGTAGCACAAAATACTTACCTGACAACACTCTTCAATCTACAGTTGAATCAGTCAAATTAAATCACTAGTTAATAAAACTCAATTTATATCCTCGTTTTCTACATAAAGCTCATTATTGCTGATTATCTTAATATAAACAACCAGAAAAAGGCAGATTTAATAGAATATAACCTTCAATTTCATTCTTTTTTCCTGCTTGTCCCTTCCTCCTCACACTTAGCTCCTTGTGCAGATATTTTCTATTTAATGGAACATAGCACTTAAGAGCTAAAATGTTAAAGGTGTTAAACATCCTTAGAGAATTTTCTTTATATGGATCTTACACTTTGTTATTGAGAATCAGACTGACTATTGACCGTGATGTAACTCTCGCCAAAAACAAACAATTCCGTAAGTGATGGAACAAACATAAATCAAAAACGGAAGTGTTAACTGTTCCTGATTTGATATTTACATTGTTACAATGTGATGATAATGAATATATTTTAACAAGGTTGTTTAGTTTCCATTCACTTCTGTTTATATCTACTGCAAAAACAGGGGTGGGCGATTGTTTGGTCATTCCGGCCGTGTTCTTGACTCTGTTCCAGTCTGAGAGTTTATTGTTTCTTCAGCCCCATTACTGCCATTCAGTTTTGGTTTAACTTTTAGGGAACAATTGGCTACCCTTAGTCTCTCATCTGTATGACATCACATTTGATGGAAGCAGAATCAGAAGGGTGGCACTCCAGCAACCAAGTTGTGGGCAGTGGATAGCAGAACCAAATATCCCTGCCGCCATATTGTTGAAGCCACTTCAGGATGCGATGGGCACCAGTTTCGCCTTATTCATTTAATTGTTTCCATTGGGAGTTATATTATGGCTGCTAGTCAATCTTCTTTTTAAGGAAAACCCTGATGAGCAATTCATCCAATGATATATAGAAAAGAACTTTAATAGGGAGTCCTGGTAACCTTGACGGATAACTAGCCACTTTGAGCTTTTTTATTATATGATTATATTGTATTAATAAATTTCTTGCTTTTTAATTTACTATAATTTGGAGCCATTATTTTTATTCCTGTACATATCCAATTATCCTGGAGTTTCCGAGGACGGATATTGAGGAGTGTAACCAAGGACAGATATTGAGCTTACTAATATGTTCTTTATCTTGTTAGTTCTCTTCTTTTTTAGCAGTCACGTTATTTTACAGTCATACTATTGTTAATTTCCTATTTAAAAGGTCCCTCCATTCCTTTTTTACTATTGCACACCATAAAAATAAAACCAAGGGTTGACTGGTTGGGTCTGGAAATTGGGATAGTACTTCAGAAAAAAGGACAGTTGGTAGATCAGACTGTATGTTGATGTAGATGAACATGGGACTGATCATTGTGTTGACTTATAGACCCACACACTCTCTCTGGATCCATGCCTCCAAGAGAATTAAGAGTCATTGGCAGTTTATAGAATGTAGATCTATATTACTGACACCACCACAAATATATAAAGTCTTATCAAATTATCAAAAATGAACATTTTATCCACAACTTTTGTGATATTTGCATATAGGTGAAATATATTCATGAATTTTGCTTTATAAAATCCCACTATGGTACTTTATGAATCAACTATTAGAAGTAATAATTCTTCCGCACATATAGTCAGTCGGCTGTGAATATTTCATACAGTATAAAACACAATAAGTTCATATTGACCCATAAACATCAGGAAATATTTTCCCAAATGTACAATATCTATAAAAAAACCTATAGAGTAGTCAATTTAAACAGGTTTAGTTGCTTCTCGTCCTGCCTGGGTTAAAATGGCAATAAACAAGGTCTCATTTTGCTTCTTTAAAATATGTCCTTCAATTCAAGCAATTGAATTTTTTATATATGTACTTTTTAAGACAGCCGCTTCTCATGGGCAATATTATAATAAAACTGAATGTACGGGGTGCTATATAACATAGCTGTACTCCTTGTACTCCACTGCTGATTTAAGTGGCTAGGAACTGTGACATGTTTTTTGTTGTAGCAAAGTCATTACTTATATTTTTATATGCTGTCTGAACATGACACATTACATAAATCTCCTGTCTCTGGTGTTACCTTCCTTTAGAACGACAAGACTGTATCTTACACACAACATACACTAACAGAGTCTGCAAGATTTAAAAACATATTGCTATTGTATTTTTGTGCTCTATTGGGTTGAAGCAGAAATATATCATTGATATATCAATAACAGTCTGAAAGTCATTGAAGAATGGCAATTCCAGTGATCCCAATAATCATTATATTGATAATAAATTGATTGTATATTATCTTGTGAAGAAATATGATACATTTTAGAGTCTGTTTATAAACTAAATTATAATTGGAAGAGACAAATTATTTTTCCTGTGCATAGTGCAGTAGTCTGTAAATTCCCTTAGAATAGCTTGATATACATAGAATGCTTTTGGATTAGGCCTCAAGGCAAGTCTCTAGTTGATCTACGCAACTCTTTGGTGATTAAGAGTAAAGTTGACTTGGTTGATGGTTGATATCTCACTAACTGGATTCAGTAGAGTATTCTTAAAGCTGAGGTAAAGCAAGTAATGCTAAAACCTTTTAACTCTCTCACAATCAAAAATGTGTAAACATGGTATTCTATGGTACTTCTTGTACCAAGAAGAAGATAGGCAAACCTATAAGATTAGGCAGAAAGAGGCAAAGCAATTTATAAGAGCTTCTAAAGCACACGCAGAAGAGAAAATAGCTCAGTCAGTAAAAAAGGGGTACAAAACATTTTTTAGATACATAAACGAGAAAAGAAAAGTAAAACAAGGATTAGTTAGATTAAAAACAAAGGAAGGAAGGTATGTAGAAGAGGATAAAAGTCTCGCTGACTGCCTCAATGAATATTTTTGTTCAGTCTTTGCAGAAGAAAAGGAAGGAAAGGGACCTCAGTTAGGAGGAAACACTAACGAGACAATTACATATCAGTTTACAGAGGAGGAGGTTCTACAGCAGCTGTCTAAAGTAAAGACAAATAAGTCAATGGGGCCTGATGGGATTCACCCTAAATTATTAAAAGAGCTCAGTGATGTAATAGCAAAACCGTTAACAGATTTATTTAACCAATCCTTGCTAACGGGAGTCGTCCCAGAAGACTGGAAATTAGCAAATGTTGTGCCCATTCACAAGAAGGGTAGTAGGGAGGAATCTGGGAACTATAGGCCAGTTAGTCTTACGTCAGTAGTAGGGAAATTAATGGAAACCATGTTAAAGGAAAGGATTGTTGAACATCTAAAAACACATAGATTACAGGATCAGAAACAACATGGGTTTACCTCAGGGAGATCATGCCAAACTAATCTTATTGATTTTTTTGATTGGGTAACAAAAATAATAGACACAGGTGGTGCAGTAGACATTGCTTATTTAGATTTCAGTAAGGCTTTTGATACTGTTCCGCATAGAAGGCTTATCAATAAATTGCAATCTTTGAGCTTGGATTCCAATATTGTTGAATGGATTAGGCAGTGGCTGAGTGACAGGCAACAGAGGGTTGTGGTAAATGGAGTTTATTCGGCGCAAGGTCTTGTTACCAGTGGGGTACCTCAGGGGTCAGTACTTGGACCCATTCTCTTTAATATTTTTATTAGTGATATTGCAGAAGGTATTAATGGAAAAGTATGTCTTTTTGCTGATGACACAAAGATTTGCAACAGGGTTGACGTTCCTGGAGGGATCAGCCAAATGACAAATGATTTAGGTAAACTAAAAAAATGGTCGGAGCTGTGGCAATTGAGTTTTAACGTGGATAAGTGCAAGATAATGCACCTGGGACGTAAAAACCCAAGGGCTGAATATAGAATATTTGATACAGTCCTAACCTCAACATCTGAGGAAAGGGATTTAGGGGTTATTATTTCAGAGGATCTAAAGGTAAGTAGTCAATGTAATAGAGCAGCAGAAAATGCTAGCAGAATGCTTGGTTGTGTAGGGAGAGGTATTAGCAGTAGGAAAAGGGAAGTGCTCATGCCACTGTACAGAGCACTGGTGAGACCTCACTTGGAGTACTGTGTGCAGTACTGGAGACCGTATCTCCAGAAGGATATAGACATCTTAGAGAGAGTTCAGAGAAGGGCTACTTAAATAGTGTATGGCTTGAAGGAGAAAAGTTACCAGGAAAGGCTTAATGATCTTAACATGTACAGCTTGGAAAAAAGACGAGACAGAGGAGATATGATAGAAACATTTAAATACATAAAGGGAATCCACAAGGTAGAGGAAGGGAGTATATTTAAAAGGAAACAAAGTAGCAAAACAAGAGGACATAGTCTTAGATTAGAGGGGCAAAGGTTTAAAAGTAACATCAGAAAGCATTATTTTACTGAGAGGGTGGTGGATACATGGAACAGTCTTCCAGTTGAAGTGGTAGAGGCCAAAACAGTAATTGAATTTAAGCAGGCATGGGATAGGCATAAGGCTATCCTAAACAAAAGATAAATCCAGGTAAAGTATCCATGTAATTGGGCAGACTAGATGGCCCGAAAGGTTCTTATCTGCCAACATTTTTCTATGTTTCTATGTTGCACTGTTAAACACTGTAGAGAAATTAAATTCTTTGAGATCTCACTCCTGTCACCCAATGTTACTATGAAGACTCTAAAATGAGCAGCCCAAAACCTTTCTGTGACAAAATGCTCAACAAACCTTACTGCTTTAGTACAACAGCCAGGGAGTGGACAGAATACATGCAGAGCTCTGTGATAATTAATTTGTGTATATATAATATAAACAGGAGATGTATATGAAAGCCGCTCACTCCCATGACCCTCAAGCTTGATCTCTTCTCTGGATTCACCAAGCGGATCCGCGGCATCACAGGGCTCAGGACAGAAAGGACAAAGGGGATGGAGACGAGAGAACAATGAGCAAGCAGAGAATAGCTGCAGCACTTACTGAAACAGTATCAGGACATTTGGTTTCCTCCAGCATCACAGGGGATGGGCCCAGGAATGAGGAAGTCCTGCTGCTATTCTCTTTTCGCTCGTTGTTCTCTCGTCTCCATCCACTTTGTCTTTTGTGTTCTGAGCCCTGTGAGGCCGCAGATCTACCTGGTGAATCCAGAGAGGAGATCCAGCCTGAGGGTCCTGGTAGTGACTGGCCTTCATATACATCTCCTATTTTCATTATATATACTCTTGCTCTTGTCGATTTCTACTTGAGGGGAAGGGATATACAGTACCTAATAAAACATATAATAGTGAAAGTAAACTCAGAGGTTGAAAAATAACTACAGAAAATATGAATGAAGTGAATGGACACATGTGACTCTTGTCCTGTATAACCTATATTCATACTTTCATCAAGAAAATGAGGAATGAGGATGTTGGTAAAAGACTGACAAAACAGGTTATGAGTAGGGATGAGCTGTTCGGTTCGGTATGTTCGGAGTTCGCATCGAACATCGGCCGTTCGACAGTTCGCGAACTTCGAACATTTCTGCGTGTTCGGTTCGAGTTCAGAAAAAAAATTTATTTTGAAAAAAGTATAAAAAATGCTTAAAAAATACTAAAAAATCTAGAAATAAAGAGACTCTTTACTGCAGAATATTATAAGCAATGGTTTATTAGATATTGAATTAAAACGGGAATATTTTTAACATTGAAGCCTATGGGATAAAACATTCTTGTTACTAAAACATCAGGCAGACACGGCCCTCTAATCAGGCACTGTAGAGGGCAGCCTGCAGGGGCCTCCCAAGGATCTCCTTGAGGAGCATTGAGGAGCATGTGGCCGCCGGATGACAGACCTGCGACTGTGCGGGCTAGCCGCCCTGGTGCATGTGGCAGAGACAGGCAGCGCAGGGAGGGAGCCACTGCACCTGTGGCCACGGTAGACCCCCCCAACAACCAGGATCCAGGGAGCCCCCACTGACCACCAGCTTAAAGTAAGGCGACACATTTCTAAAAAAAAAAAAAATCCGAGGGCATTTTGTCTTTCTCTACCTGCCTGAATGTATTTAATTAGATATATTAGATACATTCAGCCAGGTAGAGGGGGTGGCATGTGGGCTGCGCGGGGTCTCAGGCAGTGGTTTGTTCTTTTTGTGTGTATATTTTTAGCAAATTTATAGGGGAAGGTAAGGGCAGGTATGACATATATATATCTATTCTTATAAATATATGTCCAGACTTGTATTACACACACATGTTGGCAACTAATTGCCCCCCCATTTGGCTGATCCCTCCAGAAGTAATGTTGAACCCGATAGAGCAGAGAATAATATATATATTCACTGCTCTGTCGAGTTCAACATTTCTTCTGGAGGGATCAGCCAAATTGGGGGGGGGCACATTTAGATGAGACTGTCCACATGCCACCCCCCCATGTGCGTATGTGTATGTATGGTCTGAGGTCTGTGGGTGGGTGTATATATATATATATATCTGCGTGTTGATATATATGTATATATAGGTGTGCATGTTGATATATACGTACTGTATATGTCTGTGTGTGGTATCCAGGGCCGATGCAAGCATTTTTGTTTACTCAGGCGAAGTTGCGTTTTGGTGTCCCCCTCCACCCAATCCGTGCCATGCCAAACGGAAGTGTTTGGTGTCCTCACGCATTGCCAATCTATGCTGTGCCTGGTGCCCCTCCTGTGCCACAGCGCCAATCTACAGAGTGTGTGGTCCCCTCCCTTGGCAATGTGGCATAGGAGGGGCACCAGGCACTGCACAAATTTGCAATGTGGCCTGGTGGTGCTCCCTGGTCTTGCTGTGTCAATTTACCCACATATTTCAAACTGCCTGCCACTTCCAGTGTTTCCCTGTGATCCTGCTACCTACCACTCTCACTCTGTTGCTGTGGTCCATTGTCTGATTCCAGGTCTCCAGAAGCAGACTGGCAGCAGGGTCCTTGTCCTCTAATTCAATTCACTCCCCCTTAATTAATTTTTCCCCTTTAATTACTTTCACCCCCTCCCCCCTTAAATTCATTTCATATAGCGTATGACAGAGCTCCACAGCAATAAAATTCACATGAATGTGCGGGGTGTATGAGCATATGACAGAGCTCCATGGCAATAACCCTCACAGTAATGTACTGATATCAGTTTACTCAAACCCCCCATCAGAACATTACACACACACACACACACCCGGCAGAACATTACACACACCCCAGCAGCACATTACACACACACCCCAGCAGAACATTACACACACACACCCCCAGCAGAACATTACACAAACACCTCCCCAGCAGAACATTACACCCCGCAGCAGAACATTACACCCCGCAGCAGAACATTACACCCCCCAGCAGAACATTACACCCCCCCAGCAGAACATTACACTCCCCCAGCAGAACATTACACTCCCCCAGCAGAACATTACACCCCCAGCAGAACATTACCCCTCCCAGCAAACCATTACAACCCCCGAGCAGAACATTACACCCCGCCCCCGGAGCAGAACATTACACACACACACCCCCTCGACCTCCCTCATTTTATTCAAACCTTTTAAAAATCTTCTCTCGGCCTCTATGCCCAGTCCTCCTTCACACTACAGTGGAAGCACGCAGGCTGACTCTGCTGCAGGGCCGCACCCTAAGCTTTGGGGCTTGTCCTCCAGGCTTTTCTGCTGCTGCATAGGGCACGCAGCCCTGGCTATGCATGTCACGTGAGGGGGCGGTGCCAAATTATGCAGTGTGCCTGCTCATGTTTAGAATGTGGGACTGAGGCAGGCACACTGCATCGGTTTGAGAGTGCGCGGCTGGGCCCCTGGTTGATGTCTGAAGATCATTCATAGCTCCGCTTCCGGTATTTTAAAAACAGAATTTTTCCGCCCCTCACACTGACAGCAAGCCAGGACAGTAAGGCAGCCGCTTGTGCCGCCTTACACTAGCGCCGGTCCTGGTGGTATCAATGCATCCCTACTCTATACAAAGCGCTCCGTGTCCCTATAATATATATGATCAGGGGTTACCTTTTTTTTTATATTTTTATACTATTCCTATTAAATTAATAGTAATTTTTGATGTATTTTATTCCATAGAAACCTTTTTTTGCCTATATAACATGTGCTTTGTGAAAATAAAACGGTTTTGTGTGTACATTTTAATTTAGTTAGTGGATTCCTGTCCAGTGCGGTGAGAAGCAAACGTAATGCAGTGTAGACGCACTGCGAGGCGGAGTGGAGTGAAGTCAAGCCTGCAAAATGTTTGCTTCTCTTCGCTTCGCTACGCTGTGCGTCGCTACACGCTCAGTGTGTCTCAGCCTTTATTCCCGTGTAGCGCTGGTTTAACACGCTGTTGCTGTAGTACTTATTTTTGGCCACCAGAGGGAGACAAGCGCAATGTAAGAGACACTGGACAATGGGACTACGTTTTCCAGCATGCTTTGCGTGGGGAACAGGAAGTGGGTGGGGAGAAAAAGACTTACATCCGCAGCCTCGTGCAGAGGAAACCCAGAGCGTGCCGAGGAGTGAAGAGAGCAAGACGCATGTGAGACAGACAACGATCGCGACCCGGCCGGAGCGCAGGTGCGGCCTTGCGGAGCTGGAGATCGGTTCACATTACTTGCCAGAGACCTAGTAATCCACCGCTGGGAAATTAACAAAGATACAGAGTTGCTGAAGGACCCCAAGTTAGGAGACCGTGATGATCTAGTGGGAGTGCAGGCGGTGAGCAGAGCATCTTGTGACAGAAACGGACAAGTAAGACAAGCGGATCCGGTGGCACAGAGTCCCAGTCAAGTCGAGCGGAGAGACGTCCTGGGTCGAGCCGAGCGCAGAGTATCTGGTGGATTGGTGAGAGGCCTTCCCGGCCACAGTGAAATAATAAAGCACGCAGCAAGTTTGTCTAAACCTACAGGGCCCCAACATGACTAGTCGAAGACACATTGAAATCATTCACTGGCCAGTTGAATCTTGTACCCGGGTACCAACACACGCATACACGTACACCTTCTTGGGACACAACCTGTACGGGACTCACATTCCAACAACGAAGGGGTTAATATTCATTTTAGGGATGTGCGTCTCGGGTTTCTTAATTTCGTAATTTTCACGAAATTTCCCGATTCGTGTTTTCGGATGCGGCCGATTTTCCGAAAATTTTTAGATCCGAAAATGGCAGATCCGAAATGTTTTCCGAGCCGAAACGAAATATTTTCGGAATTTTCGAATGTACTTGAAATGTGTCAAATCGAAATTTATTGCTTTGAAACGAGGAGAACAGACGTTCCGAAAAAACGAAAATTTTCGAAAATACGAAAAGTCGATACAAAAACGAGCTAAGTGACACGAAAATACGAAAAATGGTCGATATTCTGAAACCATTTACAATTCCGAAAAACGAAAATTTCCGAAAATACAAAAAGTCGATACAAAAACGAGCTAAGTGACACGAAAATACGAAAAATGGTCGATATTCTGAAACCATTTACAATTCCGAAAAACGAAAATTTCCGAAAATACGAAAAGTCGATACAATAAACGAGCTAAGTGACACGAAAATATGAAAAATGGTCGAATTTCCGAAAAAATGTACACGAAAAACGAGTCGAGCCGAACTGAATCGAAACAGAAATCGGTCGAAACGAGCCGAATCGAAAAGTTTAAAAATCCGAAAAATCGAATCGAACCGAAAAAAAAAAAAAAGTTGCACAAGCCTAATTCATTTTTCTTTTCCGCTGCGCGTTTCTCGCATTACAAACTTCTGTAAATATATATGTATACCGTGCTGCTCTATATATGCCAGTTTATTTGAGATCAGTAAACTATGTAACTTATAAAATCCACAGCTGTGCTGGTGTATATTTATTCCCTAGTGCGGGGAGACTGACCCGAGGTTTAAATTCAGCGGCTCCTCCGGGAGTGAGCGCTACACCTGCATCGCTAGTTTACCGAATCAGTTTGTATACTTGTTACTGACCCTGCTTGTTCTGAGGACCCGATCTGTTTCTGACTTTGCCTGCCATTTGACTATTCTCTCTGTGTATTCCCTGCCTGTTCTGTTTGCTTCCTGTTGCTACTGGTGTGCGCCGATTCTCACCATATACAGTAGCGCAGTACAAGTGCCTAAACATTGCTGACCCGGTTTTGTTATAGCTGCTGATGTAACTGAATAGATAGGGGATCTCTTCTGCATTACCAAAACCTCCACCACTGCACTCTTCCACAATACCACAGAGGGGTTATGGTGTGAAGGCACTTGCTGCCACCAAAGGCAAAATATTTGGGTGCACTGACACCTATACCAGATTCATATGATTTTAATATTTGACCGCAGGGTCCAACCCTGCACTCTTCCACAATACCACAGAGGGGTTACGGTGTGACGGCACTGTTGCCGACACTAAAGGCACAATTTTAAAGCACCTATTGTTACTTTCATCCAAAGCCTGCATAAGTTTCACAATAATTTAGCCCAAAAAAAAATCAATAAACTTGTTCCGCGTGTCCTAAAACGTCTCTTTTCATGAAGGCTGCCACCCCAAGCAGTCGTTTATGAATAGATTAAAGGAAAACCATTTACAGTCATTTGAAACGTCATTTTTTTTGTTTTTAAATGTTTCTATACATCCTACAAATCTGCCACTTAACGGGCAGGTTACGGGGACCTCCTAGGCACGATATTTGAAGGAATTTTTGTTTTTATTCCTAACCTTTATTTCATGGACAACTCACTGTTCCTTTAAAAATGTTTTTTTTACTTTTTGTCCTTGTTTCTTGTCCCCAGGGCACTACCCGGACCCCCATACACCTTTTATGGCAAATATCTTGCATATATGCCCTCTTGCAGGGCACTCTAAAAATCGAACTTTTGAGTCCCATTGACTTGCATTGAGTTCGCGTTCGAACTCGAACTTTTGAAATTGTTCGAGTTTGAATGCGAACCGAACACGGGGGTGTTCGGCTCATCACTAGTTATGAGGAACCTGGAATGTATCACTCCTTTTATTTATCTTTCCTTACAAAATGGGATGGAATTTGTTGCACCCAATAGGACCTAAACCTTGGGGGAAACATGAGGGAAGTCATAGATAATGATTGTGAGTCAATCCATCATATATGTTCCCTGTTACTGACATAGACTCTACACGAGGAGTGTTCCATGGTGCAGCCATAGCTCTTAAGATTCAGAAAGAAAGAAAACTCGTTGACTCATATCTTCTAACAGCTGGCTCTATGAAAATAGAACAATCAAGGACATTAATGGGGAGACCAGGTTGACTGGGCATAGAATAAAACCATGAATTTAAGGTCTGCCATGCCATGACCTGAGGGTCCATTCACTAAAGGTTGAAGTCGGGAGATTTGGCAGGAGAAGAGAACAATCTAGACCAAATAGCAATATTGGAAAGTGAGATAAGTGGGAGAATTTTTCTGGTTTGGCTAATTCCAACTAGATTTTTCACTTCTCCGGCCAATTCTTCCCACTTCACCCTTTAGTGAATAGACCTGCTAGTGTAAGCTTGAGTGTGTGTAATGGGGTTATTTGGGGACAGATGTTACATCAGAATTTTATTGCTGGATTAGAAAGGGCTCGGGGGTATGTAACTAGCATTTAAAAGGTTACTAAAAGGCTCCTTTTTCAGAGTTTTCTGTTCGAAATAGCACCTCAACATCTGTTATCATCTAGGGTGTACAGTTTTCTATTTGTCCGATAAAACAGAAGTTGTTTCCAGACCCATAGACATGCCATTTATTAGTGTTTATGATTTTAATAAAGATTTTATTTTAAAGTATGCCATATATTTTGAAAATGCTTATGGAAGTGGTTTTACAGAGGACCTAAATCACTGCGTTGATCATGCATGTGCTATTTGCCGAATACACTTCCATTCTTTCATATGGCTCCCTGGGGTCTTTATCTGACAAATAAATGATAGCCATTTTTTTAATTTAGGGAAATAACTAAACGTAATCTCTTTTGGCACATCTATATATTTGTTTAGGTGATGACGATATCTAAAAGCTTCTTTTTTTTTCAGAGAAAGCTTTGTTGCACTTTAAAGATGTATTTATATATGAAAATATACATTCATTTTTATTATACAATAAAGTATTCCTATCCAGTTGCATTGCTCGGTGGGGTTTGTGTATGTATCATATTTACCACTGATTGGACGTTCCTCCAAGCACCACTAAATCCTATACTTAATGACCCTCCTTTACATTGCCGGCACAAGGATTATAAAGCATTCACTAGTAGTCACTTACTGCGACATCTTTTATTAATATTCACTGGGTATACACAAAAAATAGAAATGCACTTAGTTTGGCGAATAAGTATTCTTTATGATATGCTGAACTGCACGCGTTCATTTATGTTACATATTCTGTATCATTACCGTATTAAAAACAAGGTTGGAAACAATGCTTTGAAGAGTTACGGACATTGCTAAAGGATAGAGAGCTGTGTTCTAAATTTTGGTTTCTAGCTCCGGGCCAGTCGTACCATTCAAATTAGCACCAGTAAGTAGAATCAAAAGTTGGCCGCAGACGAAAAATATATTCTTGTGTACCTCAACTGTACCCTATGTATAGTCTATCTACTTCCAAGTGTCATCTTGACTGTCTTTAACCCCTTCACTACCGAGTTCGAGATATCTCAGGCTTCAAAGGCACCATCCGGTGCCCGATATCGAGATAGCTCGATCTACAGCTCTGCAGCCCAATAGCAAATGAAATTTGTTTGCTGCAAACTAATTTTGTTTGCTTTTGGGCTGCTGAAGATGCCTCCAAAGTTTTAGCCCTGTGGGCATAATGCCCAAAGAACTGAAACTGTAAAGCCGGCTAACTGAATGCCCTGACAACGGACATTCAGCAGGGAACACAAGCTGCAACTGTAACTCAATTTGGCAGTAGAATATCTACTGGCCAAATATGTTATTACAGTAAGAAATACACTGGGAATGTGCCCAAACATGTCTTACTGTATAATTAAAGATTTTCATATAACCACTGGCTCCTGACAATAGCTTTTTGGGAAATCACTTGGTAGTGAAGGAGTAAAATATTTGAAAAGGCTTACCAATTAATGCCATTTTTTACATTTTTTTTAGCTGAGCATCAAAAAATGCCAGCTTTCCTCCTCTACCCATCTGTAATCTGATCCTCCTTTTCAACACTGAACAAGTGTTAAAAACTCACCACTTCGTCCTGTGAACAACAAAGATACCGATCATAGAGCTGAGGCTATGTGCCTCTAAAAGCTGTCAAAGAAGTCTGAGTAATTATTTATATGTAGAAAAGATAAATTACCAAAAAAAGGCTAATTTTACCAGACTGGGGCTCCCAGGTTGGCTATAAAGGGCTGTTAATGGCAGAATTTGATGCAGGCAGTTAACCATTAGCAGCTCCCTTTTCCCAGCTCTATAACGGTGAGCTGTTATCGTTCATATCAGTTTAAAGCCAATATCAGATACAAGCAGTGCTGCCAAGCACTGCCACTGGTATCCCATCCTAGTGGCTATAGGAATCTGTGAGGCTCAGAGAGAGCACGCCTCAAGATTGCATATACTCATTCTCACATGGTCGACAGAATGACAGCGAGAACTAATTATTCTCAGTGTACTTTATACTCTCACTGTATATTATACCCAGACCAGCTTTTGATACCATTTGTTATGTTTTAGTTCCCCAAATGTTTGCTTTTCCTCATTTTGGTGTCTGCCTAATGACTGGGAAGGGCATAGGGGCTTGGTTAAGGTTGGCCGGGGGCCCTTCCCTGTTTTTTTGTCATGGGGCAAGGGGCCCTGTTGCCTAAGTCCACCTCCGGTCCCTGGTTTCTTCAACAGGATCAATGACAATCTAGACAATTTCTAACATACAAACGACAAGGATACTCCTTTGAAAATAATACATGTCTATAGCAATAGAAAAAAAAATTTGGTCTAGGGCAAGTGAGATTTTATCCGTTCAGTACTCAGACATATTTCATCAGCCTTCTTTGGACCCTCAGAGAAAATTATTTACTTCATTAAAAGATGCTGTCCCATCCAGATGATATATTTACTGAGAGCTTTCCTATGTAAAGTAGAGAAAATGAAGCCAAACAGTAATTTATGGTCATGCTTTTACAAACCGCTAACTAGCATATTGATTGTTTGCATTTCTATAGTCGTTTTCGGCTTATTTCTCTAAGCGTTCAAAGCAGAGGTATAAATTACAAGTGTGGCCACCAGAGATGCTCAAGCACTGTTTTTTGTCCATGACACTGAATGGGGCATGGACATTCCACTGTAGGAATTTAAAAACAACATTCTGTAAGAATATTACAACATTGATTCCTTCATCGTCACTTCCACCAAAATATGTATTGGATGACTTTTTTATTTTCTGAGAATGAAACCTGTTTTGGGCTCAATGCCTGTTCTGTTGTTTTTGTTGTTCTGCTTCCTCATGCCCAATATAAAGCTTGAGGAGTCCTGCACACCTGTGCTACTGTTTCATGACTCAGGATAGTTAGATTGAGGGATATGCAGTCAGGTCCAGAAATATTGGGACATCAACACAATTCTAACTTCTTTGGCTCTATACACCACCACAATGGAGTTGGAATGAAACAAACACAATGTGCTTTAACTGCAGACTGTCAGCTTTAATTTGAGGGTATGTACATCCAACTCAGGTGAACGGTGTAGGACTTACAGCAGTTTGCAGATGTGCCTCCCACTTGTTAAGGGACCAAAAGTAATGGGACAATTGGCTTCTCAGCTGCTCCATGGCCATGTGAGTGATATTCCCTCATTACCCCAATTACAATGTGCAGATAAAAGGCCCAGAGTTCATTTCAAGTGTGCTATTTGCATTTGGAATCTGTTGCTGTCAACTCTCAAGATGAGATCAAAAGAGCTGTCACTATCAGTTAAGCAAGCCATCATTAGGCTGAAGAAGCAAAACAAACCCATCAGAGAGATAGCAAGAACATTAGGTGTGGCCAAAACAACTGTTTGGAACATTCTCAAAAAGAAGGAATGCACCGGTGAGCTCAGCAACACCAAAAGACCCGGGAGACCACGGAAAACAACTGTGGTGGATGACCGAAGAATTCTTTCCCTGGTGAAGAAAACACCCTTCACAACAGTTGGCCAGATCAGGAACACTCTCCAGGAGGTAGGTGTTTGTGTGTCAAAGTCAACAATCAAGAGAAGACTTCACCAGAGTGAATACAGAGGGTTCACCACAAGATGTAAACCATTGGTGAGCCTCAAAAACAGGAAGGCCAGATTAGAGTTTGCCAAACAACACCTAACAAAGCCTTCACAGTTCTGGAACAAGATCCTATGGACAGATGAGACCAAGATCAACTTGTACCAGAGTGATGGGAAGAGAAGAGTATGGAGAAGGAATGGAATGCTCATGATCCTAAGCATACCACCTCATCAGTGAAGCATGGTGGTGGTAGTGTCATGGTGTGGGCATGTATGGCTGCCAATGGAACTGGTTCTCTTGTATTTATTGATGATGTGACTGCTGACAAAAGCAGCAGGATGAATTATGAAGTGTTTCGGACAATATTATCTGCTCACATTCAGCCAAATGCTGCAGAACTCATTGGACGGTGCTTCACAGTGCAGATGGACAATGACTCAAAGCATACTGCAAAAGCAACCAAAGAGTTTTTGAAGGGACAGAAGTGGAATGTTATGCAATGGCCAAGTCAATCACCTGACCTGAATCCCATTGAGCATGCATTTCACTTGCTGAAGACAAAGTTGAAGGGAAAATGCCCCAAGAACAAGCAGGAACTGAAGACAGTTGCAGTAGAGGCCTGGCAGAGCATCACCAGGGATGAAACCCAGCGTCTGGTGATGTCTATGCGTTCCAGACTTCAGGCTGTGATTGACTGCAAAGGATTTGCAACCAAGTATTAAGAAGGGAAAGTTTGATTTATGGTTATTATTCTGTCCCATTACCTTTGGTCTCTTAACAAGTGGGAGGCACATCTGCAAACTGCTGTAAGTCCTACACTGTGTACCTGAGTTGGATTTATTTATTTATTTATTTTTTATAAAGGATTTTACCAGGAAGGATACATTGAGATTTCTCTCGTTTTCAAGTATGTCCTGGTTCAAGTACATTGAAGTGTTACATTTACAGAAATACAAAGTAATACAATGTAAGATATTAACAACACAAATATACAGATTAACAGAAATAAAATATGTAGGAAATATAGTCACTATGTTACATGTTTACAGGTGTATTCTGTATTGAGGTATGTTAACAGGGAAATTTTGAGTGACTTAAGACTGGTGGAGATTTGATGGTGTCTGGGAGGTTATTCCATAATTGTGGTGCTCTGTAGGAAAATGAGGACCGAGCCACTGTCTTTTTGTATTGTGGTATTGCAAGTAAGGTGCTGGTCCTGGATCGGAGGTTATAGGATGAGGGAGCTGCTGGGGGAAGCAGTCTATTCAGGTAGGGTGGCAGCTTCCCAGAGATGCTCTTAAACACCAGGCTGGAAAGGTGAAGGGTGCGTCTGGATTCTAGCGATGGCCAGTTTAGCTGCTTTAACATGTCACAATGGTGCATGTAGTCATGTAGTTTGGTAGCGCAAAAGCGGCAGAATGAGTTATACAGTGTAGTAAGTTTATGAAGGGTGTTTGCGGGGCGGCTGCATACACTACATCTCCGTAATCAATAGCCGGCATAAGCATTTGCTGTACAATCTGCTTTCTTACCGCGGGACTCAGGCAGGATTTGTTTCTGTACAGGGCACCTAGTTTGGGGTAAAGTTTAGATGAGAGTTTTTTCGATGTGGGGGCCAAAGGATAGATTAGGGTCCAACCACATACCTAGATATTTGAGAGAAGTGACTGTGGTCAGTGTGCCATTTGATATTGTCCCAACACATAGATGGGGATTTTGCAATTTGTGTAGTTTAGGTGCTGTTCCAAAGAGCATCGTTACGTTTTTGTCAGTATTTAAAAAAGTTTGTTGTTTTTGATCCACTTTTTCTACCTCTGTGAATTGTTCTTGCAGCACGGCCTCCAGCTGCGGGAGATTTGGTTTGCTGGTATAGATCACAGTGTCGTCTGCGTACATATGTACAGTTGAGGCTTTGCAGACGTTGGGCAGATCATTTATGAATATTGTGAATAGCAGGGGCCTAGTACTGAGCCTTGGGGTACACCGCAAGTGACTGGGAGCGGGAGGGAGGAGCTGCCAGAAATTGACACATATTGTGATCGTCGGATACATATGATTGAAACCAGGTTAGCGTGCGATCACCAATGCCAGAGTTTTTAAGTTTTTCTAACAAGATGCCATGGTCTACCGTGTCAAAGGCCTTGGCAAAATCAGGGAAGATGGCTCCAGTTAGGTTTCCTTGTTCCATCCCAGCTTGGATATCATTGCAGACTTTTAAAAGGGCGGTTGTGGTTGAGTGATTTGGGCGAAAGCCTGATTGATCCGGGGTTAAGTAGTTCCAATATTGATAATAATCACGTAATTGTGTGTAGACATGTACATACCCTCAAATTAAAGCTGACAGTCTGCAGTTAAAGCACATTGTGTTTGTTTCATTCCAACTCCATTGTGGTGGTGTATAGAGCCAAAGATATTAGAATTGTGTTGATGTCCCAATATTTCTGGACCTGACTGTATTCTTGGCTTTTGTAGCATTTACATTTGGGTTTTGTATGATTCTGATCACAACAATACTGATCAACCCCGGTAAAACTTCGTCCTATTCTGGTACCAACAGTTACTGGTGTACACTTTTCCAGAGCGCAGATGAGAGCCTTTAGAGAATATCAGACTACTAACTTTGGCATGTCTGCAATCAAGAGGGTGGTGGTATGGCTGCTGGGTGCATGGTTGTGACACAATTTGCATTCCTGATTATGTACATTCCCCCAAACGGGGGGTGTCCTCCTGGTGTGCATGCACACTGTTGGAGTGTGTCCACTGTAAACCTTATCGAGTGATCACTCTTTATTCCCCGAATCAAATCACCAATCAACCCAGCTCCAAATTAACGCGGGAACAGAGTCAAATACCACAACATGAGTCTCTGTTAATTTGTCTATTTGTTTTGTGTGGTTATATAGTATAAAATAAAGGCATTTACAAAATGTACCACTGTGGCACTTTCAGCAAATCACAGAACAAGAGATAAGAAAGGCATGCATGTTAATACAGTGGAAATCACGTACATGGCACTTAATTATACAGGGTGTCCATAAAGTCTCTTTACAATTTCAAAATTTTATTACAAAGGCAAATGAAAATACAGATAAGTGAAAATTGTTACAAAATGAGACGTATATATTTAAGTTTTTTTTGCCTCATTTAAGACACCTGTATATGGGCACCATTAGTTGCACGAAGCACATCAAGACGGTACTCGATTTCTTGCCATTTTGGCTGTAGCATACCCTCATCAATAGTGGCAATGGCATCAGTGATCCTCTGCTTTAGATTAGTGATGTCCTGTACCTTTGTTCGATACACGATATCTTTAACATAACCCCATAGAAAGAAGTCGAGGGTATGATATCTGGTGAACGAGGTGGCCAGGTAATTGGGCCACCCCTTCCATTCCACCGGTTTGGAAATGTTTAATTTAGGAACCCACGAACATGCAGTCCCCAATGTGGTGGTGCATCATCTTGCTGGAAAATGATGGTCGGTTGAAGGTCATGTAGTTGTGGTGCCACGTATTCAGTCAAAAGGTCAAGGTAAACATTTGCAGTAATTGATGTCTCGCCGAAGAAAAACGACTTCTTTCTATGGGGTTATGTTAAAGTTATCGTGTATCGAACAAAGGTACGGGACATCACTAATCTACGGACTAATGATTCGGTTGCACATGATCCCACACCACACATTCATCTAAAGCAGAAGATCACTGATGCCATTGCCACCCCATAGAAAGAAGTTACATTTACCAAAGATCAAGTTAAGTTAACACCAGGCTTGGAATCTAACACTGGAACTGCAAGAACGGTGTCCTAGCACTTTAATCACTCTAGTATGCAGACATTGTTATGTCACATAGAGTGTGAGATGCTGTAACTGTGCTTCAATGTTTTGTCTGTGAAAATAGCACTGAATGCTGTATAAAGAAGAAATAGTACCGAATGTGAAGAAACAGCACAGGATGCTGTGTAAACTCAAATGAATGGGATTCTTGTGTATGTTGCCAACACATGCCACATATTAATGTTTTATGTCTTTTAAATGTTTTCTTCTGAGCACTAAGAGCTTTGATCAGTGGTCATAAATTTATTGCATTATACTTTAGTTCTTTAAATACCCTCCAAGTAGACATTCAGTACAGCAATGACCTCAACGCTTACTTATCTTTGGTTCTTAAATCATTTCAATTTTAACTTTTTTATGTTAAGCAAGATTTGTTATCAAAGCATCTGGTGCTTCTATTTTTCCATTAGCTTAATGGTAAGTGTTTAGAGACTTTGAAAAGAACAAGTGAAACACTCTAATAAATTGTTATGTTTGGTAGTTTTTGTTTATGATAAAATCTAATTTTCTATTTTTATGTATTTTTTTAATAAAACCGCATTACATGTTAAGATAATTGTCATATAAATTGCTGATATTGTTCCTTAATAATATTAAAAAAAATTAAGTGTAATCTATGTTTACTAGGATAAGTGCATTCATTATGTTTAATATTCACTGACTGGATTTACTAAAACACAAAATTTCCTTTGCGAATATTCATTCTTTTTTATTCGCTTTCTGTAAAGCTTTATTATTTATTATTAAGCTTACGTTTTTGATGTACTTTTTATTTTGGTTTTTTGAATGCTGTCATTCCCTGTGGCAAATTCTGAATCTCACTTTGAGTGTAGAAAACCTTTGATATTTTCACACCTATGTATACACATGCATTCCATCCTCACTCTTAGACTATAGGGCATAATCCCAGGTGCCAAATCCTCAGCGAGTAATAACGCAAACTGATATATGAATTAATTTAACACAAGGGTGAATCCTTTTTTTTCTAGTTACATTATGCAATATATGTTCACTGTGTTTTTATGTGAGTTACATATCACTGGCTATGGGGGTTATTCAGGGGGTTATTAATGTCGCCGACATTTCGATGCTCTCTCGTTCCCCGCATTTCCCTGCAATTCAGGAAATCAAATTTCCCCACCCGCTGTGAATTCAGCATTCACCGCAGGGTCCCTGGAATGCAGGGAAAACTCGCCGCAAACCCGCCGAACATCCACCGAAAACCCAGTGAATACACGCCAATGCCGTAACCGCTGCAAAAAACATGCAGGACACATCGGAAAATGCTGACGAGCTGCCAATCACAGCGTAGACCAGCCGCTGGAAAAAGCCGACAAGCTGATGAACGGTAAAAAAAACAAAAAACAATACGTTTGAAAGTGTCAAAATTGAAACGCTGTTTGAATGAAAATGTCTGGAATTTACATATAAGGTCCTATGAATGATAATAAAAAGGTCTGTTATAGAAAAAAGAAAAAACATTATTAAAAAAAAACAGAAAAAAATTTGCAAAAAATATCCCAAAAAATGGCTAAAAGATCCTAAAAAAAAATAATCAATAAATAGACTTTTTACTGCAGATTAAAATAATAAACGGTTTATTAGATATTGGATAAGAACAGGAATATTTTTAACATTGAAGCCTATGGGATTAGCCTGAATAAACCTGCCGAATGAAAACACTGTACAGCAGGGCACTTCGGCAACTTTTCTCTGCTGTTCAGTGTTCTCTGAATAGATTATACATTGCTTCTCTATGGGGATTTCACTGGCTTCGAACAGGCACCGAACTGCCTGTTCTATTAATAGCTGACAGGCCCCGAAATGTCACTGTACAGGTAAATTCCCTTTTCGGTGACATTTCGGGGCCAGATCGTCTCTCTCTGAATAACCCCTTTAATATTTTATTCTTTCCTCGTGTTTTTTTTTTAATCAATAATACTACAGTAACATGCAAAGCACTGCTTTCCTATGGAAAAAGTTAGAAAACTATATTTCATTTACAAATACATAGAAACATAGAAACATAGAAAAATGTCGGCAGATAAGAACCTTTCGGCCCATCTAGTCTGCCCAATTACATGGATACTTTACCTGGATTTATCTTTTGTTTAGGATAGCCTTATGCCTATCCCATGCTTGCTTAAATTCAATTACTGTTTTGGCCTCTACCACTTCTACTGGAAGACTGTTCCATGTATCCACCACCCGCTCAGTAAAATAATGCTTCCTGATGTTACTTTTAAACCTTTGCCCCTCTAATCTAACACTATGTCCTCTTGTTTTGCTATTTTGTTTCCTTTTAAATATACTCCCTTCCTCTACCTTGTGGATTCCCTTTACGTATTTAAATGTTTCTATCATATCTCCTCTGTCTCGTCTTTTTTCCAAGCTGTACATGTTAAGATCATTAAGCCTTTCTTGGTAACTTTTCTCCTTCAAGCCGTACACCATTTTAGTAGCCCTTCTCTGAACTCTCTCCAAGATGTCTATATCCTTCTGGAGATACGGTCTCCAGTACTGCACACAGTACTCCAAGTGAGGTCTCACCAGTGCTCTGTACAGTGGCATGAGCACTTCCCTTTTCCTACTGCTAATACCTCTCCCTACACAACCAAGCATTCTGCTAGCATTTCCTGCTGCTCTATTACATTGACTACTTACCCTTAGATCCTCTGAAATAATAACCCCTAAATCCCTTTCCTCAGATGTTGAGGTTAGGACTGTATCAAATATTCTATATTCAGCCCTTGGGTTTTTACGTCCCAGGTGCATTATCTTGCACTTATCCACATTAAAACTCAATTGCCACAACTCTGACCATTTTTTTAGCTTACCTAAATCATTTGTCATTTGGCTGATCCCTCCAGGAACGTCAACCCTGTTGCAAATCTTTGTGTCATCAGCAAAAAGACATACTTTTCCATTAATACCTTCTGCAATATCACTAATAAAAATATTAAAGAGAATGGGTCCAAGTACTGACCCCTGAGGTACCCCACTGGTAACAAGACCTTGCGCCGAATAAACTCCATTTACCACAACCCTCTGTTGTCTGTCACTCAGCCACTGCCTAATCCATTCAACAATATTGGAATCCAAGCTCAAAGATTGCAATTTATTGATAAGCCTTCTATGCGGAACAGTATCAAAAGCCTTACTGAAATCTAAATAAGCAATGTCTACTGCACCACCTGTGTCTATTATTTTTGTTACCCAATCAAAAAAATCAATAAGATTAGTTTGGCATGATCTCCCTGAGGTAAACCCATGTTGTTTCTGATCTTGTAATCTATGTGTTTTTAGATGTTCAACAATCCTTTCCTTTAACATGGTTTCCATTAATTTCCCTACTACTGACGTAAGACTAACTGGCCTATAGTTCCCCGATTCCTCCCTACTACCCTTCTTGTAAATAGGCACAACATTTGCTAATTTCCAGTCTTCTGGGACGACTCCTGTTAACAAGGATTGGTTAAATAAATCTGTTAACGGTTTTGCTATTACATCACTGAGCTCTTTTAATAATTTAGGGTGGATCCCATCAGGCCCCATTGACTTATTTGTCTTTACTTTAGACAGCTGCTTTAGAACCTCCTCCTCTGTAAACTCATATGTAAATGTCTCTTTAGTGTTCTCTCCTAACTGAGGTCCCTTTCCTTCCTTTTCTTCTGCAAAGACTGAACAAAAATATTTATTGAGGCAGTCAGCGAGACTTTTATCCTCTTCTACATACCTTCCTTCCTTTGTTTTTAATCTAACTAATCCTTGTTTTACTTTTCTTTTCTCGTTTATGTATCTAAAAAATGTTTTGTCCCCCTTTTTACTGACTGAGCTATTTTCTCTTCTGCGTGTGCTTTGGAAGCTCTTATAAATTGATTTGCCTCTTTCTGCCTAATCTTATACGTTTGCCTATCTTCTTCACGCTGAGTTTTTTTATAATTATTGAATGCTATCTTCTTGTTCTTCACTATTTTGGCCACTTCTGCAGAGTACCACAGTGGTTTCTTCCCTTTTTTTTTTGCTAACAAGCCGAATGCAATTTCCTGTGGCCTTCAATAATGCTTCCTTTAAATAATCCCATTTCTCTTGGACTCCCTTTAAATTCCTCCAGTCTGATAATGACTCCTTCACACAAAATCTCATTTTAGAAAAATCTGTTTTTTTAAAGTCTAAAACTTTTGTTTTTGTGTGGTGCGGCTCCATCCCTGTTCTTATATTAAACCATACTGACTGGTGATCACTAGATCCCAAAATACAATAGATTTTATTCTGCAGCCAGTAATAGGGAGCCTATAAAGGTTAATAATAAGAGCCATTAAGAATTGTTGCCTTTTCTATTTCAAGCGAGCCTCTGTATTAGCAGCTCAACTCATATTAGGAAGGAGCCATTAATTGATACCAGCAGTGGCACCAAACACTGCCAACGGTATCATCTCCTGAGGTCCATAGAAGTTGATGGAGACAATGCGACTCTTCCCAAGCTTCTGTAAGTATGGTCGTGCTGGCTCTGTGGAAGGACATTGACAACTATTTGTGATCTACTGCACATGGCAAGAGGAGGTGGCGGATCACACTGCCCACTGCACTCTGGATCGGAGGTGTTACATGATTTCGCCAGAGGAAAAGCATTTAGCATCAGGATCTTCTTGAGCCAGTACTCATTTATGAACACCATCTCGTGCTGAGAATTATGCACTATAATGGAATAGTTCAATATTAGAAATTGATGCGTGTTTCCTCCGCCCACACATGCATCAACAGGTAACTGGGATTTTGACTTTCCCGGCTGCCGGGCATCAGATCGGTCACAATGATGAAATCATCCTCTCTCAGGCCGCTTGCAATTGCAAACATCTTGTGAGAAGGTAGCCGGTGGATTGGAGTAGAGGTAACATCACTGCTCTGCATGGAGAGAGACTGTGGAGACACAGGATCGATCCCGGCAAGAGCACCTCTCCAGTAAGTACATAAGGTACATACTCACCACCCAGGACATACTTGAAAACTAGAGAAATCTCAATGTATCCTTCCTGGTAAAATCCTTTCTCCAAAAAAAATAATTCTATGGATGCGCATGCAGCTCCGATCCATCGTTCTGCACAGGCACAACAGAACTTGCGTACAAAAGTATGCACGTTTCGAGCAATGGGCAATTTTTGTATCCTACACAACGCAAGCATCGTGTTAAAAAAGCTGCGGGGACGTCTGCATTTAAGAAGCTCTGAGCTGGAGGGGAGGAGCAGTGTCCGCTGAGGGAGAAAAGGTGAGTATTTTCCCCAAAATCAAAAAATAGCAAAAAAAAATATCGGGCAGATACTGTCTTCATCATGACCACAAATATTTAAGGTTAAAAAAGGGGAGGGTACATTTTTTCCTGTACCGTTCTCCTTTAAAGCTATAATAGTGACTTGAGCTGTTAATATTATGGTTGCACCCATAAACATTAAACTAGACCTGAATAGGTTCCCATGTCTTTCTGTCACTAAGATTGTTACTCACAATGTGCTGTCATTAAGCTACTTGTAATTTGATGATCGTCCTAAGAAGACATAAGTGTAACGTTGGGGCTTCCAGCCTTTCCGGTGTGCTTGAGGGCAGCATGTCTGATGCTGCTCGCTCACCAACACCCGGTTTAAATTGAAACAGGCAGGGAGGTGGCTGCATGAGGTGCGGCTTGAGAGGGGGGCACGGTCTGGTGAAGGTCTTTAAAAAACCAACAGTTCCTTCTAAGCAGTGCCAGATCGTGGTTATCCATACCTGAGCTCCTTGTACCTGAATTCTCTCGTGATGTAACCTGTTATTGACCTCTGCTTGTTTTCTGACTATTCTGCCTTCCTTTGCCCTAAACTATTTTCTTGTACTACGCTTCTGCACTGATATCGACCCGGCTATTCCATTTGACTATTCTATACTCTGTATTCCTGATTCTGGCTCGTCTGACTACCCCCGTGTTGCTGACCTGGTTTTGTATTACGACATTGTCTTTGATTAACCCTTTCTGTCTAGCTAGTATACCTGGCTAATTCTAAGGACCAGACAGTTAGGGATTCTTCTACGGCTACCCTGTTGGTAGCTTTTGGGCTCTGTGGAGTGTTGGGCTTTAAGGACTGCGTGGTGGGATCCGGGAACTGTGACAATAAGCATCATATTCAAAATATCACTTTTGAAATATTCTTTAACGTGGTCTCACGATTTCCATTCTCCAGTATTCTCTTACAGTGTTTACAGAGTTTGTGATCATTCATTATTATGTCCCATGTTATATTATGAGAATTTTAAATGGCACTGAAATATTGTTAGTTTCAGTTTTATCCTTCACAGCAAATTGCTATATTTATATAAAAAAGAAAACTTTTAGTCAATATTGATTGTTGTTTTGAAGGTTTTTGTGCGGGGGAGGGGTTAGGTAATATGGGTAATATGAGGTAATATGTTTGTACTGTTAGCAATTGAACAATACATTTGTCACAGCAAGCACAAGACATTGTATAATAGAAAAAGAGTATAAAAAGCGTTGCAAGGTACGTCAACATGGTCTGACAATGGGTCTCTATGGACCTTGAAGAGAGAGTGATGGAAAATTTTGAACATATAAAATACAAGTATAATATAAATAAAACAATTAAAACACAACTAAATAAAAACAGTGCTATACTGCAATATAAGAATCCAGAATGAAGGGCTGTCAGTGCATGACCAACAGTAGAAATTGGTTAAAATGAAAGGAAATGTGAAGCAGGATTAAATATTAGGTGGGCCACTCAAAACCACGTGCATAAGGTACCAATCTGTGAATTCAAAGGTGGATTTAAATTTAACTTTAATTAGGGTGTTCAAAATTTTTTATATATGGCTGCCATGATTGAAAGAATTCTTTGGTAAAGGACCCTTTATGCATTAAAGATTCAATCTAATCCACTTGGATAATGAAGGCAAATGAGGAGGGAGTGCATCCATTGGTGAAGGTTACAGAAAAATGCCATTTGGACAAGTGTAAGGTACAGTAGGTTGTTGTATACGTTTACCCAAAATAAGGCAGTTCCCTTGTCCAGACGAACCTCTCCCCAGCAGTGTTAGTATGTAAGCTGCTGTTTGTGTCCAAAATGTTTGGTTCCCAAAGACAGTTGTAGGGTTTGCCCCATCAAAGCCACATTCCTGACATGTAGCCAAAACCCGCATCCTTTTTTCTTCTTAATGGCACAGTGTTGAATAATGGGATGCTCCCTGTGGCCAGTATTTACATTTTACCTTTATGCTGAGTCTGTATTTAGTGTATTATTTATGTACTCATGTACTGATGCATCATTACAAATCACATTTTTATTGGGTGTCAGGGTTCACAAGGGTCTGAGCTCAGGATGCAGCAACACAGAGACACAGAGTGGCAGGTATATAGAGGTGGCGTAAGGGTTTATTAGTCAGAACAGGCGTAAATATTGTTTAACATACGAAGGACTGATCAGGAGCGAGGCAGGACATAAGCAGGGACAGCACTGGACATGGGCAAGTAGACACAGAGGCTAGACTGGGGCAAATGGAAGCAGAGGCTGAACACCGGGCGAGACAGGAATCAGCTGGAAACCGATGAGGACGGTCAAGGGTGAGACAGGCGAGGATGGGCACGAATACTGGCAGGAATGGAGGCTGGTGGTAACAGGAGACACAGACACAGGACTGGCAGAGCGGGAACAGCGGAGACAGGACTGGCAAAGCGGGAACAAAGGAGGAAGGACTGATACAGCGGGAACAGCGGAGACAGGACTGGCAAAGCGGGAACAGCGGAGACAGGACTGGCAAAGTGGGAACAAAGGAGGAAGGACTGGCATAGTGGGAACAGTGGAGGCTTGACTGGCACAACTCGAACAGCAGGGAACAGGATATAGGATGCAGTCTGCTTGAGAAGCAGGGCAGCTTTGAGTTTAGGGTGCACCTCCTTTGGTGATTGCTCACACAATTCAAAAGCCTCTAGCAATGGGTGTGACTCCCTTTTCTGAATAGGTGATCTGCCAGGATGAAGTGAACCTGGCTTCTCAGTGAGCAGTGAGCAGTGGGACACCAAGGTAGGATTCATGGAAACTAGGATGGAAACACAGGCATGGTAGAAATCCTGACTAAAGGTCCATGCAAGGCGCTGCTGGTATTCAGGATGCTGCAGCACTGGCTCAGGCACGGGCCTTCCTCCGGCGTCTCCGTGTCCCTGTGCTGGATTCCTGACATTGGGTGTGAGTTGCCGCATGAGATTGCACAGCCACTTAATGGTATTTTTGCGTTGAGGAACATGGGGTAACTGCTTGAGTCTCTTCATTGGAGAAAATTCAGTTTTAATGTTTATTGTACACATATATCATAATTTACCGGCTGGAGTTTCTATTCTTATCTTTCTGCAAGCTTTGCTTGTGGCTCAATGTAATGAAAAATCTATTTAAAATAAAGGTAATACCAGCCGATAGCGTGAGATTGAGTAGCGAGTGACGATACAAACACAGTGATGTGTATGGATTTACTTAAAAATAAAAAGGCTAAACAGAAAGATAAAACATTAAAACATTATTAAACTAAACCCTGGACACTGCAATAACACAAAAACTCAGCATAGGTAAAGTGATGTACAAAGGGATCAACAAGAGCCACAATCATTTACCAAATCCAGGAATGCACAGCACATGGCAAGCCATGTGCTCCCAAGGTCCAAGCCAAATCACAAAAGGGCTGATCTCTTTCTGGAACTCCTGGTTGAATCAAAACAAGGTTGGACTAGAGTCTTGTCTCCCCCCACCAGAGTGGCATCCCTCCCAACAACAATGTATACACCTTCATCCCAGTGGGAGTTTACAGGGGCGTAACTACCAGGGGTGCAGAGGGTGCCACCGCACCCAGGCCCCTGAGTCCAGGGGGGCCGACACTCACCTGCCTGGGCTTGGGGGCTTGCCGATATTATATGTATATATAATTATTTTATAAATTTATTTTATACTTATTTGTGAGTTTTACTTTGGAGCTCTGTGATACGCTCATACACACCCCATATTACTGTGAATTTTGTTGTTGTAATCCTCTGTGATACGCTCATACAGAGTGCACATTATTGTGAGTTAAATTGCTGTGGAGCTCTGTGATACGCTCATACACACTGCACATTATGAGTTTTATTGCTGTGGAGCTCTGATACGCTGATACACACTGCACATTACTGTGAGTTTTATTGCTGTGGAGCTCTGTGATACGCTCATACACAGCGCACATTACTGTGATTTTTATTGCTGTGGAGCTCTGTGATATGCTCATACACAGCGCACATTACTGTGAGGTTTATTGCTGTGGAGCTCTGTGAGATACACATAGTGCACATTACATTAGAAATGGGATGGACTGAGGAGGTCATAGTGGAAAAAATGGGACACTGATTGTCTGGAGTCAACATTGTGGACCTGGAGGGGACCAATGCATGTTGACGGGAGGGGGACAATATGTTTTTTCCTAGGGAGGGGGGCCATCATGGTTCCTGCACCGGGGCCCTGAGCTTTCTAGTTACACCTCTGGGGAGTCACCATATGAGGTAACCACTCTAGAGTAGGCTGGCTTAATGATGTCAGCTAACCACACAGGGCAACAAGCCTCACACTGCCTCTAGTGTTCTCTCTTTCATATAACACTCATATATATATATATATATATATAAATTAAATATGATTTATGACACAATTCATCCACGATCACTACACTCAGGGCTCTATTACATTCTTTGCGCAAACGTTAACACGTGTGCAAAAACGCATTAACGCGAGGGGAAAAACCCTTTGTGCAGAACATCGTATTACAATGTCCACGCAAAAAATGCGCGTTAACGTCTACCGTGGGTGAACCTGCGCGAACCCTTTGCGAGCGTAATGTACTTTGCGTGTCCTATACTTAACATTGTGAGCGCAAATGCGTTTGTGCACTGGTGCACGCAAGGTATTACAATCTTAGCGCAAAATTTAATGAACAATGTTTGCGCACAGAATTTTAACGTCTTTGAAAAGCTGGTGATAACGGCAAATCCGAAACCAAATACACCAGCCCAAAAAAAAAATACAGCACAGTATAGTTACACATTCTACGCATACCCAAACAATAAAATGGAGAAGTTGTGCGTGTTTTTATTATTGCTGCAGCATATATACTCAGATTGATTTTGACAGGCGCAAAAACTTAACGGAAGACAATTGTGGTACTTAATTATGATTGGCTGAATCGCGTGAAAAAAACAGTCCGCCCACCGATTTCTGCGTGCAGCATGAGTTTATACGCGTCTTTTTTACGCACGGTATTTTTTGACGGATGAAAAAATGCCCTCGGATTGTAATACCAGCGTTAATTTACGCATGTTAATGTTTAACGCTCCGTGGAAAAAAATTAGCGCTGCTCGAGCATTTTTGCGCAAAGAATGTAATAGAGCCCTCAGTCATTGCATCTCCTTACTGTAACAAAAGAGCCCCTATACTTTGTAAACGAGACGTTAATTTGCGTCCAGAATAAGAAGGATGAGCAAGTCCAAACTTGCTCATTCTTCTCCAATGAAGCCAGTAATTTGGGGGAAAAAAACAGACTCTTAAAACCTGACATTAAAGCAATTTTTCAAATCACCTAATACATTAAGGTTATCTCTTCTAACAATTACATACTCACCACTGATACCACGGTGACGACGTTGACATGATCCACTGCTTCCTCTCGCCGTAGGCAAGGGAAGACTGGAAACAAATAGTTCCCAGTGTTCCCAGTTCTTCAGAGGTTCCTCCATAGCTCCTTCACGAGTTTGTAGCGGGGGCAAGCTTGGCTTCCTGGAGTTCTCTGGACTTTATGAGTTGATACCAGCGGTGGTGTACAACGCTGCTGCCTGTAACTGATTGCATCGCCTGATAATTCTGTCTCGAGCCACTAATACAGCGGCTGGGTTGGAATAAGTCCAATAAACAGGAAACTGGTAAGGGATATAAAAAAATTCCCTAACCAGATCTCTGTTATGGGCAGCATTGGAATAGGGTCCCGAGTGTACCTATGTGGCAGGGACAGGTCCAGCATATCAAAAAATTTAAATAGCTCAAATATGATAAGGTCCCTTGAACCACCGCAGGTTCCTTTTGACAGAATAAGCAATAAATAAAACCAGCAATCCGATCTGTCTGCCTTATCTATCTATATTTGTCCTAATATTATATATCTAATCAGTAATGATTTTTTTTTTAAATATCCCATAACAACCTGAATACTGGCTCCAGGCCCTCCTCATTCTATTTAAGTGCAGATTTAAAAACGAGGGTGAATTCTTTTTATCTGAAATGCTCAAAAAGAACATTGTGTGCTTCTGTCTAACTTACATAAATTGTCGATAGAGAGCTGCAAACGGCACCAGATAATTGCATTTCAATGACGTTTGTGTGTGTGTGTCAACGACAAATTGTATCAAGAAAGGACAAGGTAAAATTAGCAGAGTATATGTTATTTCAGCAATAAAGGACAAGGTACTGTGCACGATGTTTCATTTCGGAGGAGCCGCGGAGAGTCATGCAGATGAGTGCATTAATCTTCTCGGCTATTCGGAAATGAAGCAGCACATACAATAACTTGTTCTTTATTACTCTTCTAACATAGCTCTCCCCTCAGATTCTACATTAAAATTAAAATATGGGCACTTTAGGAGTTCAAAAGAGTCTACTGTATGTCTTTGCTGTTAGGGACAAGTACATTTTTCAAACTAGGCCACTCTGGAAGAAATCTATCTCTTCCTGACTCAGGAATATTTTCATGTAGTGTTAATTGGAAAGCAATAAAAATCTCTCACGGCAGAAACAAAACGCCAATTGTAACCATTTTGTTACTAGCGTAGCTATCAGACAATAATATCAATACATTTCTTTATTGCCCATTAATGATGTAATTGACATGTTTTATATTTTTTCTCTTTACGGTTTATTGTAGTTTAATGTCTATAAATCTTTATTAACTTTGGGCCTGCACCAGCCTTGATCCAGCAGTTTTAATTGAATGATTTAATAAGAATGCTACCTCTTTGAGGTTAAAACGTAAACAACAAATGATAACAGTAACAGCATTTCCAATAAATCAGGCTGTTTTTCATATTCTTGCTTGTTACGGTAGTCAGTGGCATTTATATGTTTAATAAAGTTTTATTCATTATTTTTATTGATTGTTATGGTCAATTGTGACTCCCAAAATGTCTGTCCATATATGCTCTGAGTATTATACGGGTGTTATAGGTTGACCCTGTGGAGCACTGAGGGCCTAAAATTTGTTTATTTTTCTTCATACCGATATCATCATCATCATCATATTATTATTTTTATTATTTTTAATTAGGCTTAAACCAACATAGTTTTACTGTTGAACCGTTGTTTTTTTTGTCCGGAAACTAAACGACCCACCGTCCTCAAGCTACTTAAAGGATCATTGTCCAGTCAAATGCTTTCAATAGAGAAACATTTGATAAGCACACAATAGATATGTGCAAAATAACACACTGGCATATTACGCACGCGCGCACACACGCATACACACAATGTCCAATCAAATGCTTAGAGAAATACAAAAACAGCTGAGTACATAAGCACACAATCAGGGCCCTATTACTCTCCGCACATTAACGGTAGCGCTCAACTGCGTGAGCACTACCGTTAGCTGCGGTGTTCAGGGCATATTACAATCCAAACGCAAACGGGTTAAAAAACCCGTTTGCGTTTGGTACATTGCACTTTTCAGCGCAAGATTACTGCACTTTGTGCTCCCTATATTTAACATGGGGAGCGCAAAGTGTTAATCAGCGCTGGATTACAAAGTCCCAGCGCTGATTAACGCCTGGCTCTGGTCAACGAAAAGTTAACCAGAGCCAGGACCTGGTGTTAACGGATTCCGCTTCTGCAGAATCCATTAACACCAGCTTAAAACAGTAAAAAAAAAAAATCAGATACTTACCCTGTGTCCCGCGGCGAGGACCGCGGCTCCGGTCGCCTCCTCCGGCCGGCAGAAGCAGGGAAAGACAGGGGGGAAAAAGTCCCCCCTGCCTCTCCCTGCGTATCCCTACGCAGACCGGCCGAATCTCGCGATGCGAGATCCAGCCAGTCATGTGACCGGCAGAGAGGAACTCAATGGAGTCCTATGGACTCCAGCTCGCGGATGCTCGCGGCTGCGCTCAGCGCTGCCGCGAGCATCCTGATTTTTAACAGGCTCTACAATGTAGGCAGCATTTTTAAACTGGGGGCTGTAGGGGGAATTCCGCAGGCGCAGTTTTTTCCCCCTACCGCCCCCCGGTTTAGTGCGGGGATCGTAATAGGGCCCTAAATATATACAAAATAACACACTGACAAATTTTACACACACACAAATTCATCATATCCATTGCTAATATGTCCAGCTTCCATGCATTATAAGGATATACTATATATCTGTAAGCTTATTCAATATGTGATCACATTTTGTAACCTAATCCTCCCCAATTCAAAGCCTAACTGGGCTGTTTTTAAACCTTTGATTGGATTGCTGTAAAGTTTCTGTGTTCTATATATATTATAGGTTTTCATCGTATTTCAATGCAAAATCACATATATATGGTTTTGGTGCTGAAAGGGTTTACTTGGGATCTTATTGTGTCCACTGTTTGTTTTCGGTTGAGTGAAGATGTCACATTCAACCGTATGACTGGCTAAAAAATATACAAAATGGAATAGTCACAGGGTGACAAATATTATTGGTCTAGTAATTTTTAAGTAAAATTCTTAAAAATATATATAGATCTCATTGAAATCTAAGTAACACCTTGGTCATATCATGTGTGTGAGTTTGAAGTTTAGCTGTAACTGCCTGATGCACAGAGCATTTTTTCCCATCCCATTAATAGTCACCGGAGATGCAACTTCACTTCACTCCTGGATACTGACTTTGTCTACTCATTCATTTAATTCTTCTAGTATTTTTGTAACTGAATTGGGACTCGGGAGGAGAGAGGAAGTCTCATATGACAGGAGGGCTGTTAAATAAATGTGTACTATAGTTGGTAAGAATAATGAGATCCAGACGAGTTAGGTTACATATACATATCTTAAAAGCTACTTATTCTCTGTGGAAAATGGTAGTTTTTGTTGGGTGACATGTTCATTTAAATCCATTACATCAACATTCTCTGTAAGGTTATAATATGGTTAATGCATCTTTTATAGTATTTGAGTGCCTTTCAGGTCCATACCGCATTATGTTGTTTTGTTCTTCACCCGTCAGGAACTAAATGGATTACAGTGTCAAACAAAATTAAACAAAACAATATATCACTTTACTTTGGACACCAAGGTTTTGAAGGACCAGTGTGCGTATATTTTTCATTTTTCCCCTTCAGTTGGGTTCAAATGTCATTTTTCTCTAAAAGCTAATGGTTCGGAGTACATTCTGGCATTTCATTAGGTTGCACTTCAAATTTCCTAAAAAGTCCTTCGCCAGCAAAGAGAAGACATGTCATGTTTCCAAACCATAACAGCTGCACACCTTGTCGGAACGCCACATAGACATGAGTCAGTGTGCATTTACGTTCTTTTCTTTCTTTCTTTCTTTCTTTCTTTCTTTCTTCACTGAGACTAGTTTCCTGTCCCTGCACCATGATGAGAGTTTTTTATTTTCTTTTTAGAAATGTTTCATTCCGTCAAATACACAGCTGTAGCCTCGATGCTCACACATTATTCCCAATTCAGAGAATGCAAATCAAGACCTCATGAGAAAGAAAGAATTACAAAATGCAAAGATACGATGATATATACTCAGAACTCATCATCTGGTTTCCTCCTTTGTGTTACATGAAATATTGAATTGTTTCAAAACGGTTTCCAAGCATACATTATTTTTCTCGTAGAATACAACAAAGTCCTGACGTTTTGTAAAAGTTGCAGTGTACTTACTGAAAGCTTAATAGCGACTGCCAAATCTAAAACCACTAGACAAAAGTATATATTTGTAGAAACTAGACATCCCAAGGTCCTAGAGACCTACAGGGTTATTCAAAGAGATTCGAAAAGTCACCGCACGTTCGGTGACTTTTCGTTCTCTTCAATTCGGTTTGTTTTGCCGATCCCATTTCGGTGACCCTGCAGTGTATTCAGCAAACACCACAGGGTCCCCGAATTGCAGGGAAAGGCTGCCGCAAACCCAACGAAAACGAACCGCAAAACCCACCGAATGCACGCCGAAAACCCCCAAAAACATCTGGATTAACCCGTCGAAAAACTCGAGCAGGAGCTGATCACACGCAGCGAAGCAGCTGAGACCGCAGACAAGGCAGTGAATAAATTAGCAAAACAGTTTGTGTGAATGTTTGAAAAGTGAAACGCTGTTTGCAAAGAAACTACTGAGCGAAAATGTCTGAAATTTGCATATGAGGTCCAGGGAATGATAATAAAGAGGGCTGTTACAGAAAAAATAAGTAAACTTAAAAAAAATAAAAAAATGCTTAAAATATCCTAAAAAATTTATAAATAAAGAGACTCTTTACTGCAGAATTTTATAATGAACGGTTTATTAAATATTGAATTAAAACGGGAATATTTTTAACATTGAAGCCTATGGGATTCTCCTGAATAAACTTGCCGAATTAAACCACCGAATGGCAGGGCATTAGGGGAACCTTTCACTGCTGGTTTGAGTTCCCTGAATAGCCGAAGCAGTGCTTTTCATGGGGTTTTCACTGCCCTCGAACAGGCACCGAACAGGCACCCTATGTTCAGGCAATTCGCTAGGATTTGGCGAATTGCCTGCTCGCTGGATAGCCGAATGGCCAGGAAAGGTAACCGAACGCTGATTTTCAGCGTTCGGTTACCTTTCTCAAGCAATTCGGATCTCTTTGAATAACCCTGCTAGTGACAGTTTATACTGAACCAGTTTATCACTAGTCTCTGTCAAGTGAATTTGTTGAATTCCTTTTTTTTTTGTGTATTTGAGAACACATTCACAAACCACTGAAATTGTGCAGTAACAGTTTTATTCCTGATGTGGGCTAATGCAGAAGTGAATACTATTTGTGGTCAGTTACATCTCTTAATAATACACATAGCCCATTTGTTAGTTATGTATGTGAACTATAGGATCAAATGTTAAACCTGGCCATATTAAATTCCAAATCTGTGCCCTCTGAAGATTGATTCACTAGTGTAGTGGCACCTCTGGGACATTTTCAAATATCTGCAAGCTTAGCAGACATGGGGTATATCAACAACTTGTTTCATATAGCAACTACAATGTTTCCACAGTAGTTTTAGCCCTATGTAAATTTGCACAGAGTTTGCTACGTTGTTTCAGGCAGTTGACAAGTGTGCTGAGGTGGCCACAACATTTGAGGATGTTTAATATCAAGCAGTCATCTGCTGGATACGGGTGCACAATGCTCTCCAGCATGGACCCAGAAGAGAGGATGCCAGACCCTGACAGCAGGACTGGGGTACTTGATTACTTGCACATGCTATCCCAGCAATCGGATACTCACAGACAGCCAGGGCCGGTGCAAGGATTTTTGCCACCCTAGGCAAAAACATAATTTGCCGCCCCCCCCCCTTTCCACATGCACAGTTTTATTACTATTCATATTATTGCAACATTAAGCATTAAAGTTACTGTATTGCATGCTATATAATGCATGGCAGATTGACACTGGTATGGCCTATGGACTCCGGGCAGCGTGGAAGCGCTACCGCGAGTATCCCAGTGGTTAGCGCTGTGTTCCATGGCAAGCTGCCAAGGTAGCGCCTGCCCTGGAATATCGCATTAAAATGTGGACGTTATGGGGAAACCCCATTAGCTTCCCCGTTAGTGTCCCCATTTTAGCACGAACTATGGAATACGACCCCGAGAGAGTAAAACCTTTCACCCCAGCAATAGTTCTGTCACAGAGAAACGAATACACGAAAAATTGAAAATGAACAAATTTACAGTTGTGTTCAAAATTATTCAACCCCCAATGCTGTAAAGGGTTTTAGGGAATTTAGTGTACATTTGTAATTGTATTCAGAATGAAATCCTACAAGGACTTTTTAAAGAACCATATGCAACTAAAATGACATCAATTGGTTTTGTAATACAGTAGTAAATGTTTCTTTTGTGAATTCTTCATTGACACAACTATTCAACCCCTTAAAGACTACCACTCTGAAGAACAGAGGTTCATTCAAGTGTTTTCAATCAGGTATTGAAAACACCTGTGGATGTCACGGAGCAGCAATAAAGCATAATAAGCACCAATTAGGCAGCTTTAAAATGACTGTGATACTCAGCTCCTTCTAGACATTTACTGGTGTGGTTACAAACATGGTGAAGTCAAGAGAATGGTCCAGGAAGACAAGAGAAGAGGTGATTACTCTTCACAGGAAGGGCAATGGCTATAAGAAGATTGCAAAGATGTTAAACATACCAAGAGAGACCATAGGAAGCATCATTCGCAAATTCAAGGCAAAGGGCACTGTTGAAACGCTACCTGGTCGTGGCAGAAAGAAGATGCTGACTTCGACTGTTGTGCGCTACCTGAAGCGTAGAGTGGAGAAAAGTCCCCATGTGACTGCTGAGGAACTGAGAAAAGATTTGTCAGATGTGGGTACTGAAGTTTCAGCTCAGACAATACGGCGCACACTGCGTAATGAAGGCCTCCATGCCAGAACTCCCAGGCGCATCCCCTTGCTGTCTCCAAAGAATAAGAAGAGTCGACTGCAGTATGCCAAAAGTCATGTGGACAAACCACAGAAGTTTTGGGATAGTGTTCTGTGGACTGATGAAACAAAATCAGAACTATTTGGGCCCATGGATCAACGCTATGTTTGGAGGAGGAAGAACAAGGCCTATGAAGAAAAGAACACCTTGCCTACTGTGAAGCATGGCGGGGGGTCAATCATGCTTTGGGGCTGGTTTGCTTCTGCAGGTACAGGGAAGCTTCAGCGTGTGCAAGGTACCATGAATTCTCTTCAGTACCAGGAGATATTGGATGACAATGTGATGCAGTCCGTCACAAACCTGAGGCTTGGCAGACGTTGGACCTTTCAACAGGACAATGATCCCAAGCATACCTCCAAGTCCACTAGAGCATGGTTGCAGATTAAAGGCTGGAACATTTTGGAGTGGCCATCGCAGTCACCTGACTTAAATCCGATTGAGAACCTCTGGTGGGACTTAAAGAAAGCAGTTGCAGTGCGCAAGCCTAAGAATGTGACTGAACTGGAGGCTTTTGCCCATGACGAATGGGCGAAGATACCTGTAGATCGCTGCAATACACTTGTGTCAAGCTATGCTTCACGTTTAAAAGCTGTTATAACTGTAAAAGGATGTTGTACTAAGTACTAAGATTGAATGTCACTTGGGGGTTGAATAAAACTGATAATGATGTGAGCACAGAAAAGACATTTGTGGTTATTTCATTATAAATGTTATGTTATATTTGTCTGACCTACACGTGCCTCTTTGATTTAATTGTAAGCAAGAGGACTGAATGATCAAAATCAATGTCAAACTGGCCAAAACACTCAATTTCAGTGGGGGTTGAATAATTTTGAACACAACTGTACATCATTTCAATCTTTCAATGATCTCAGAACAATAGTCTTTATGAAAAATTGCTAATGTACCTATATTTTAGTGTTACCTACGCATGTTCATATACACTTTGTGATAACATTTTGTTGGTAGCGAAAGAGTTAAATGTTTAATTACATTAAAATAAACAGAAACCTAAAAACATCCCAATGTTCAATCCCAGACGCGTTTCGCCTGTACCTTGCAGCTTCATCAGTTAGCATTGATCAGCTATATAGAAATTTCACGCACACTGTTATAAGCGATATTTTAACCAGGGCAATATTTTTTAAAAATGGCCATTTCAGCCTATTTGTAATGACAGTGTTACAATTCGGTGTGTCATAACCTGAGGGCAATTTAAACAAGTGAGTTGAATGTATCTATTATTTCCTTATTTATATTTTCTTTTTATACGATAAGAACAAAGTTTTAGCTCGGTATCATTCTGTTCCAGCGAGGCACTTAAAGTCACTTTAAATTGGTCTACATTGTCCAGCAGCAATAACATATGTTTTCTCCCAGTCCCCTGACATAAAATATAAAGACAGGAAGCCAGCTATACAAACAATAAAATGCAGTTTAGCCCAGATTTACTTCTGTGAAATTTAACAGTGTGTGTGGTCATAACTCTGCATTATGCAGTATTATGCCTGTATCAACAGGATTAAGCGATACCTCGGGGAAGAAAAGAACAATTCTCTAAACAAAAATATAGAAATGAGAAGCATGGAAGCAAATGTAATGTGTTCCACCTCTCATGGTCAGAAAACATATTCGTCCTTGTTGATGCTTTCGACAAAAGCACCTGGGAGGGATCTCAGACAATAATTTAGCAGTTGAGTGAAAAATAACTAGCGTCTGCATAAGAACTAAAGACAATAAAACGCCACATAATGTGCCTTGCTCATGATTTTTGCTCTAAACAAGTTATTAGTGCAGCAGGAAACATCCCTTACGGTTATAGGGTGATGGTCGGCACACATTAGTAGTTATTCCATGTAGTATCAACCTGCAAGCTGCTTCATCAATCCACAATTTTCGTCGTTGGACTGAGATGTTTGCACAGTACTGATTGTTGCCGTTATGATCTTATATCTGCATAGAGTAGAATAGATATTTAATCTTTTTGTTTGCTCCCAGTTCTTTATCAGCAGGGAATCTTGTGTTGTAAATTGGTGTTGGCCCTCAGTAGTCCCCTTTCTTGCGCAGCCCCTTATGGAAAATGATGAGGGATCTGTGCCACAGAATATGCACAGATCTCCACCGCCACTAACTTTCCTGGAACAATTTAACTATGCCCAGATTAAATCTTTTCTTAAGTCATTGAACGCTGGATATAGCCTTACCAGACCTCTAATGCCTTTCGAGAACTTTTATAGATTAGGTATCCCACTTGCCAGGTGCATTTCCACTCTTTACCGACTGCTACAGGACTCCACTGATGACCCGCCACAGTTCCAATCGACGTGGCATGACCTTTTAGGTGAATCCTCCTCTGCGGAAACGTGGTCTGACTTACGCATTAACTCATCGGGGATCCCCGACATTGAAATGTGCGGAAAACGCATATAAGATACTCACCTTTTGGTATTGGACTCCGGAAAGGATCCACAGAATCCACCCAAGCTCTGACCCCTCTTGTTGGAGATGCGGAACAGCCGTGGGTAATTTTCTTCACATATGGTGGGAATGCCCTCTCCTTGACCCCTTCTGGAGGATGGTCCATGATGGAGTCACCACCATCACTGCGTTGGAGGTGGAGTTCTCCGCTAAGACTTACCTCCTACTACAGTTCCCGACGTCTATTAAAAATATGCATAAATCTGCGGCTCTACGCCTTGTGTTCGCAGCTAGACTGCTGATTCCTCTATACTGGAAAACTGCAACTGTCCCTTCTAGACGTTGTGGGTGACTGAGGTGGAGCGACTACGGGCTCTCGACCACTTGGTAGTGGTGGAGCGAGGACAGATAGAAGCCTTTTGCGCCACATGGTTCTATTGGGACGACTACAAGTCTAGCCATGCGACTCCCCCTACCTCAGATCTCCCGATGGTCGGGGAGGGATAGTTGAATGATTTCAGTGTTCTGGTAAATTTACTGGCCTGTGTGGGTTCCTGTCTTGCCACCCCCCGCACATACGACTGGAACGTGAATTATAATATAAATCCCCCCACCCTCCCCTCCCCCCCTTTTTTTTTTTCCTCTCCCCCTGGACTACTATTCACTTACTCTTTGTCTCCTTTTATGCTCTTTTATTCCCTCTTTGAGATTCCTTTTCTCCGGCTTCTTTCTCGGCGGCCCCACACTTTTTGAGCCATACTCAACGTCATGGCCTGATGTGAGGACGCGAGTGCCCTGGAGGACCTCTAGCGATATCTCATTGATAACTTGCAGATCTATTGTTTGCTCCAGGTGACCTGATCTCGGTTTGGATAACCGACACAAGTAAATTCTCTTCATGCCATATTGCATTTCTGTTGTTTGGCCCCCTTTTATGTACTATTCTTTACTGCTGTACTACTATCATATATTGCTGTATTCGTTTCCTCCTGTTATATACTTTCCATATAATAAAAATTCTGTCAAAGGAAAAGAATATGCACAGATCTCAATACTTGGCTGCCATATGTATATGTCAGTGGTAATTTATGAATGAGGTCAGGGAGAATATTGCTAGGACATAGAATTCTTTGGATTTAGGAATGGTGAATATGTATTTATCTGTGGGTAGGCATGTCTGTGGATGATCATGGAGGGAGTATGATCATACAGTATGAGGATTGACTATATACCTCTCGGCAATGGGTATGGAAGCTGGACAAGAGTAGTATTTTACTGGCCGTAAAATGTACAGTTCATTCATTTAAACATTCAGTGTTAAGACATTACAAATGTAAATCTGCCTTTTCAGGAGCTTACCCTCTGCCTCTTGCCGTGGCAGTGATGATGTCATAAGTGATGCTGTTATTGTTGTAATTGATGGTGTCATCCTTGATGGAATTTGTTTAACCATTGGTAATGATGCAACGGTGGAAGGTGAAGGTGTTTTAGATGTTGCTAATTACTCTGCCACTTTAAAAAGCAAACTTTATATATAATCTACAGAATTGTGTGTTGCTATAATATAGCTGAGTGTATGGAGTGGGGAGCAGGTGATTACTGTCGGTTGAATGTTTGTGGGGTGTTGGAAAATGTCTTGTGGTAGATACTGTATTAGATATGGCTTAGTGAAGGCTATAAAGATGTGAATGGGACACATTTAGCAAATGCCAGTTTTTTTTCTCTGAGACTGGGAGCATTTATAACAGCATATAACAGATATTAAATATTCGGTTTATTGAATATAATTGCAATTTAAATTGAAATGTAATTAAATATTTATTGATAAATATTTTCTGCATGATGAAGTGATGTTTGCACTCGCCGAAAGCAAAATAGACATTTTGATTGCTTCGTACTTTTGTTGTCTTTTGTTCTTTGCATAATGTGTTTATCTTGTTGTCACAGTGGGCAGGGACAGCAATGGGACAGGTGGACTGACAGGCTCCTGCCACCCTGACCACTTATCGTTAGTGCTCATCGAGGCTGCAGTATCCCTTTAACAAGAAAAAGAAAAGATGAATAGAAGAGTATATATGTTATTGCAGAGGTCCAGTCCAAATAAAAAAAAAGTGCTGGAACTCTCCAAGATTTCTGTAGCCCAATTAACCCTTTCACTACCAAAAACAAGTTAACATGATCTTGCATTTTAATATTTTATCATTTGCTTGTAAAATTCCATGTGCATATCGTTTTATGGCAGTTTTAGTGTGCCCCCTGTGTCCCTCTGTAATACTGTAAAACAATCTTCAAAAAGTGGCCCCAAACCTCACTGCAATAAAAAGTTCCAAAACTTTGCTGCTGCAGTTCAATAACCAGGGAAAGAGCAGAATACAGGAAGAGCTCTGGGGTCACTCACTGCTGGACAGGGATAAGATTCAGAGGGGGTTATAGTGACTAAACATCCCTGTATAGTACAGATACACGGTGTTACTGTAATTTACATATAAAGGCATTATGTCACAGAGATATTATTTTAATATTCTCAGGGCTCGAGTCGAGCGGGAACGTGCGGGAACGGCGTTCCCGCACTTCTCCCACAGCGGGAATGCTGCGGGAACGCAGCGTTCCCGCTGTGGCCCGAGCCCGAACGCTTTAGCAGGCGGCCGCCGCACATTGCCGGCGGCCGCGTGCTTCCTATTAGAACGGCCGGTGACCGGAAGTGGAGCTGCTCGCCTGGCTGTTTCATAGATCCCAGGCGAGCGGCTGCACTTCCTGTCAGCGGCCGCTGAAGCAGGAAGCACGTGGCCGCCGGCAATGTGCGGCAGGAGCAGCAGAGGTGAGCTGGGCTGGGGGCAGTTTCTATGAGACCAGGGGGTAATATCCATGAGACCAGGGGGTAATATCCATGAGACCTGGGGGCAGTATCTATGAGACCAGGGGGTAATATCCATGAGACCAGGGGGTAATATCCATGAGACCTGGGGGCAGTATCTATGAGACCAGGGGGTAATATCCATGAGACCTGGGGGCAGTATCCATGAGACCAGGGGGCAATATCCATGAGACCAGGGGGTAATATCCATGAGACCTGGGGGCAGTATCCATGAGACCTGGGGGCAGTATCCATGAGACCAGGGGGTAATATCCATGAGACCAGGTGGTAATATCCATGAGACCAGGGGGTAATATCCATGAGACCTGGGGACAGTATCTATGAGACCAGGGGGTAATATCCATGAGACCTGGGGGCAGTATCCATGAGACCAGGGGGCAATATCCATGAGACCAGGGGGTAATATCCATGAGACCTGGGGGCAGTATCTATGAGACCAGGGGGTAATATCCATGAGACCAGGGGGTAATATACATGAGACCTGGGGGCAGTATCTATGAGACCAGGGGGTAATATCCATGAGACCTGGGGGCAGTATCCATGAGACCAGGGGGTAATATCCATGAGACCAGGGGGTAATATCCATGAGACCAGGTGGTAATATCCATGAGACCAGGGGGTAATATCCATGAGACCTGGGGGCAGTATCCATGAGACCAGGGGGCAATATCCATGAGACCAGGGGGTAATATCAATGAGACCTGGGGGCAGTATCCATGAGACCAGTCGGTAATATCCATGAGACCAGGGGGTAATATCCATGAGACCTGGGGGCAGTATCTATGAGACCAGGGGGTAATATCCATGAGACCAGGGGGCAGTATCCATGAGACCAGGGGGTAATAATATCCATGAGACCAGGGGATAATATCCATGAGACCTGGGGGCAGTATCCATGAGACCTGGGGGCAGTATCCATGAGACCTGGGGCATATCCATGAGAGCTGGGGGCATTATCCATGAGAGCTGGGGCATTATCCATGAGAGCTGGGGCATTATCCATGAGAGCTGGGGGCCATATCCATGAGAGCTGGGGGCATTATCCATGAGACCTGGGGGCATATCCATGAGACCTGGGGCATTATCCATGAGACCTGGGGGCATATCCATGAGACCTGGGGCATTATCCATGAGAGCTGGGGGGGCATTATCCATGAGAGCTGGGGCAATATATACCCATATGAGCTGGGGGCAATTATATCCATGTGAACTGGGGAAAATATATCCATATAACCAGTGCTGTGCATATTATTCTTGGGGTTCAGTGCTGTGTATATTATTATGGGGGCTCTGTGCTGTGCATGTTATTATGTTATTCTTGGGGCTCAGTGCTGTGTATATTATCCTGGAGGTTCAGTGCTGTGTATATTATCCTGGAGGCTCAGTGCTGTGTATATTATTCTGGGGGCTCAGTGCTGTGTATGTTATTCTGGGGGCTCAGTGCTGTGTATGTTATTCTGGGGGCTCAGTGTTGTGTATGTTATTCTGGGGGTTCAGTGTTGTGTATATTATTCTGGGGGCACAGTGCTGTGTATATTATTCTGGGGGCTCAGCGCTGTGTATATTATTCTGGGGGCTCAGTGCTGTGTTTATTATTCTGGGGGCTCAGTGCTGTGTATGTTATTCTGGGGGCACAGTGCTGTGTATATTATTCTGGGGGCACAGTGCTGTGTATATTATTCTGGGGGCTCAGCGCTGTGTATATTATTCTGGGGGCTCAGTGCTGTGTATGTTATTCTGGGGGTCCAGTGCTGTGTATATTATTCTGGGGGCACAGTGCTGTGTATATTATTCTGGGGGCTCAGTGCTGTGTATATTATTCTGGGGGCTCAGCGCTGTGTATATTATTCTGGGGGCTCAGTGCTGCGGATGTTATTCTGGGGGTCCAGTGCTGTGTATATTATTCTGGGGGCACAGTGCTGTGTATATTATTCTGGGGGGTCAGTGCTGTGTATATTATTCTGGGGGCACAGTGCTGTGTATATTATTCTGGGGGGTCAGTGCTGTGTATATTATTCTGGGGGCACAGTGCTGTGTATATTATTCTGGGGGCTTGTGCCTGGATATATATATTTTATATATAAAACGTGTTAGTCCAGTTGCCACAATCACGAGTATACCTGTACGGAGTGATACCTTTCACTGATCAGTATAGTTTCCAGTTTACACTCTTGAAAGGTTGTCTTTTAAATGTAAAGTTAACCCAATAAAAATGGTATCACCACGTACTGCTATACTCGTGATATATATATACATATTTTCTTAAGGTAATGGGGGTTGTGGAATTCGTGGGTGAGTTCCCTCACTTTTTTTCCCAGGACTTGACCCCTGAATATTCTACTGTTTTTATGTGGAAGCTGCATTATTAATAATCTCATTATGATCACTTTATATCCCCCTTATGCAGAATATCTAACCATTTTATAATCAATCTTTATCATATTTACTTATACCTTTTCTGTCTGTATGTTGATAATGGTGAGCCCATGTGAAATTGTGTAAGATAAGGGACGCTATCTAGAGTCCAAAAGCTTTTATTCTACCAATATTTCTGTAAAGGATAAACAAACATTAAATATTAGAAATGAGCAATTCATTTCTTTTAAAAAAAATTGTTAAACTATTATTAACCCTTTCGCTGCGGAGTCATTTCACGCCTGTGTGCTGAGCTAATTTTTACCAGTTTCGCTCATCATGTTTAAATGCATTTTGAAGCCTTATTTTATTATATGACCGAGACATATTATATATCATTCTTTCCGGCAGACTCGGCGGATTCATAATATATCATTATTGTATACGTCATGTCCTGTCTGTATATTATAACAAAAAATGCGATAAAATTTGAATTTTCAGTATTTTCAAAGTGTAAAGTGTTTTTTTTTCACATTGTAACATGCGAGTGTTTGCGGTTATATTTTCTATGAGTTCCGCTTGTTAAAAAAATTAGAAATGGGGGGACTTACATTTTTTAGGGGGAAAATTACAAGATTTTTAACAAACGCACCCCATACAAAAATCGTTAGGAACAATATTGCTGCATTAACAAAACAAAACAAAAAAAAACTTTATATTTTTTTATTTTCATTTTTATCTTTTATTTTATTTTCTTAACTTTTAACATGGTCATGTTTAGGATCATTGGAAAGGCCATGCTCTGGCTGATCCAACGATACCAAAGATTAACCCCTAGCTGCCACGGATCAGGAGATAGGGGGTTCCAATGAACCCCCTATCTCCACCATTGGTTAACTCCAGAACTGACGTCATGTCGGCCAGCTCCGGGAGAGGATCGCGATCTGGTGCATTTTGGTGCTGATTCGCGATCCGGCCCCCAAGGGGTTAAAGCCAGCCACTGTTTGAAAGGGCTGTGCCCTTCCAAACGGTGCATGACTTTCACCGCTGCCCCTTACGGAAGGGGAGGGAGAGAGGTCCAAAGGACCTCCCCCCTCCCTTTCAGGCACCTTCCCCGCACTCGCGTCCTTAGCAGCCAAGTGGTTAAACATCAGTTTCTGTGCAAAATGTCTACTTTATTCAATATGTATTTGTTAACTCTGGATCCCATGTTTCAAGTAAATGTTATGATATTTTTTTTCCATAATGTGCTTGGTAGTGAAGGGTTTAACCGTTGACATGTCACATTTAACCCACCACGCCAAACTGAGATTTGATATCAATGATTAAACAAAATGATAAGCTGGATTTTAGGAAATCCTCATGATAAGTGTAATAAATAATTTTGGTGACATAATGAGGAAAACATGTGACTGAAATCTAATAAAAGCTTTTCATTGTATGGGTCAAAAGGGAACTGGGTTCCTGCTCAACTTGACCCTTGTGTTTTGGAGACTTCATACATTTGGTTATGAAAGGAAAAATGTCCAGGAATTAATTTATGCCCATCTAGTAGGACTAGAATTAGAGATTTTATTTTTCTTTAGCGTGCGAAGGTGGCAGTGAAGGTAATGTTTTAACCCTTACTAAATAACAGACAACTGTGATATATCTAATTAAATTCCAGAGGTAACACTGTGTGAGCACTGCTGGCATCGGTAATTGTGCCGAAACATAAGTAATGAAGAGAGTAACCTTAATTATCTATTTACATTGCTTTTTATTTCCTTCTTAATTAAACTGAAGTAAACAGAGCACTGGAGACACCTAAACCAAAAGCAAGCATGACGCATTTGTCAAGATGCGATAAATGGACACTAGTACAAAGAAAGAAGTGCAGAAATAAACACAAATATCAATAGATAAAATGAGCATATGGTTTTATTGTGTGTAATTTCCATATAATCAGAGCCCTAACATCCTTTTTGCATCTACACTTATTGTCCCATAAAAATAGCAGTTAGGGTATATTCAGTCACTGCTCCCCAGGGCTTCTCGTCCGTTGCATCCTTACAGTTACAAGTAATTATAAAGTGCTAACATGTTCCGTAGCATCCTTCTCCAAGTGGGCATGTTGGTGGTGGTGTGCAGCACTGCTTGGTTGAAACCTATGATCATTTAGCTCCTTTGTGATCTAGTTTCAAACCCCCTAGGTGTGCACAGCCTACATGTAAGAGTGTGTACACGACACATTTATTACTTACAATCTTTAATAATCTCAAACTGTTAATTTTCATGTCTTTTATGAACCTTCCAACCTTCCTTCCATGAACCCAATATGAAATCCCTAAGAGCCATAGAAGGTGACCTAAAACATTGAAAGCAAGGACAGTTTACTGAGCAGACATACTCTTCTGCGCACACCTATGCATGGATGGACAGACCATTAGAGCAGCTTGAAGGCCCTGGCCTAGGAAGGGCCTCCCCAAGACTTGGTCAGGCCTTTTACCCACACAGGCAAGGAGTTCCATCAAGTGGAGGTCAGGTGGAGGGCCCCTTTGTTTGTCAAAACCCTACAATGGTGGACTCCATGATCTCCTATTACTGGTGTACATATCTCCCAATTTTAGGTGGTATGGGATCAGGACAGGGGTGCACAGGTCTTGGGGGCAAGCCCGCATAGCAATCTGCATCACTGGCGGTGCCTAAAGAGGTGTACCTGCCCGAAAAGGTGCCTGCAATCTCCCAGACAATCAATGATGGTATATGCGGTTCCGAGGCATCAAGGAAAGTGGTGGACACACTCAGAAAGGGACCAAGATTTTGTCCTGCTGCCTTGGCAAGAAAACGGGACAGTTGGACAGGTTTCAAACTTTTTAGATATATAAATACTTGTATCTGCAGATGAGGGTAAGGTTTTTTTCTGTATATTCAATTAATATCACACATCTTGAGGAAGATGAAAAAAGGAGATACTAGCAATAATGATGATGGATATTAATCCAGTTTAGCAAGCATTTAGTAAGTATTGCTAAGTATACTAATGTTAAATATTTTATAAATGATAAGGATAATTATTATTAGAATATTAGAATGCTATGTATGGCATTGGTGTGTGCTATATATATATATATAGTTACCGGCCACTTTATTAGGTACACCTTGCTAGTGGACCCTCTTTTGCCTTCAGAACTGCCTTAATTCTTCTTGGCATAGATTCAACAAGGTGTTGGAAACATTCCTCAGAGATTTTGGTCCATATTGACATGATAGCATCATGCAGTTGCTGCAGATTTGTCGGCTGCACATCCAAGATGTGAATCTCCTGTTCCAACCCATCCCAAAGGTGCTCTATTGGATTGAGATCTGGTGACTGGAGGCCATTGGAGCACAGTGAACTCACGGTCATGTTCAAGAAACCAGTTTGATATGATTTGAGCTTTGTGACATGGTGCATTATCCTGCTGGAAGTAGTCATCAGAAGATGGGAACACTGTGGTCATAAAGGGACATGGTCAGCAACAATACTCAGGTACTCAGGTAGCCGTGGCATTTAGACAATGCTCAATTGGTACCAAGGGGCCTAAAGTGTGCCAAGAAGATATCCCCCACATAACCACGACAAGCCTAAACCGCTGATACAAGGCAGGATGGACCCATGCTTAAATGTTGTTTACGCCAAATTCTGGCCCTACCATCTGAATGTGGCAGCTGAAATTGAGACTCATCAGACCGGGCAACATTTTTCCAATCTTCTATTGTCCAATTTTGGTGAGCATGTGCGAATTGTAGCCTTAGTTCTATGTTCCTAGCTGACAGTAGTGGCACCCGTTGTGGTCTGCTGCTGCTGTAGCCCATCTTCTTCAAGGTTGGACGTGATGTGCTTTCAGAGATGGTATTCTGCATACCTTGGTTGTAATGAGCGGTTATTTGAGTTACTGTTGCCTTTCTATCATCTCAAACCAGTCAGCCTATTCTCCTCTGACATCAACAAGGCATTTTCGTCCACAGAACTGCCGCTCACTGGATAGCTTCTCTTTTTTGGACCATTCTCTGTAAACCCTAGACCCAGGACATACTTGAAAATGAGAGAAATCTCCATGTATCCTTCCTGGTAAAATCTATATAATAAAAGAGTAAGGCTTTGGCTGTCCGTCGCCAAAGCCTTACTGCGCATGCGCGCGCAACCAGCGGCGGTTGGTTGCGCGCGCATGCAACCGCCGCGGCACGAGCCGGCTGCCGGCTCGCCGCGGTGGTTACACATGCACACAGCAGCCGGGTAGAGGCTGCGCTCGCAGCCTCTACCCGGCTGCCGCGCGCATCCAACCCAGAGCGGCGAAGGGAAGTTTCCTCCGCCGCTCGGGGGGTTGGATGCGCGCGGCAGCCGGGTAGAGGCTGCGAGCGCAGCCTCTACCGGCTGCTGTGTGCATCTAACGGGTCCCCGAGCGGCGAAGGGAAAGTTCCCTCCGCCGCTCAGGGGTAGGATGCGCGCGGCAGCCGGGTAGAGGCGCAGCCTCTACCCGGCTGCCGCGCGCATCCTACCCCCGAGCGGCGGAGGGAAAGTTCCCTCGCTTCCGCTTTGAAGGACCCAAGCACGGTCACGTGACCGCGGCTTGGGTCCTTCAAAGATCGGAAGCGGGGAAATCTTCACTTCCTGGCGCCGCTCGACAGGTAAGTATGAGCGCTGGGGGGTCCATATCCACGAGCTGGGGGACCATATCCACGACCTGGGGCAAATCCACGAGCTGGGCAAATCCACGTGCTGGGCAAATCCACGAGCTGGGCAAATCCATGAGCTGGGCAAATCCATGAGCTGGGGGAATCCATGAGCTGGGGCAAATCCATGAGCTGGGCAAATCCATGAGCTGGGGCAAATCCATGAGCTGGGGCAAATCCATGTGCTGGGCAAATCCATGAGCTGGGGGCAAATCCATGAGCTGGGGCAAATCCATGAGCTGGGGCAAATCCATGAGCTGGGGCAAATCCATGAGCTGGGGCAAATCCATGAGCTGGGGCAAATCCATGTGCTGGGCAAATCCATGAGCTGGGCAAATCCATGAGCTGGGGGCAAATCCATGAGCTGGGGGCAAATCCATGGCTGGGCAAATCCATGAGCTGGGGCAAATCCATGAGCGGGCAAATCCATGAGCTGGGGCAAATCCATGTGCTGGGGGCAAATCCATGAGCTGGGCAAATCCATGAGCTGGGCAATCCATGAGCTGGGCAAATCCATGTGCTGGGGGAAATATCCATGTGCTGGGGCAAATATATCCATGTGCTGGGGGCAAATTATCCATGTGCTGGGGCAGTATCCACGAGCTGGGGCAGTATATCCACGTGCGGGGCAGTATCCACGAGCTGGGGCAGTATATCCATGAGCAGGGGCAGTATATCCACAATAGACTGCCCTCTGGGCAGGCTTTACAACTAGTACTTTATAAATAAATAAATGATTGTGCATGAAAATCACATTGGTGCAGCAGTTTCTAAAATACTCAGACCAGCCCGTCTGGCACCAACAACCATGCCACGTTCAAAGTCACTTAAATCTCCTTTCTTCCCCATTCTGATGCTTGGTTTGAACTTCAGCAAGTCGTCTTAATGACGTCTAGATGCATTTAGTTGCTGCCATGTGATTGACTGAGTAACTGTTTGTGTTAACAAGCAATTGAACATGTGTACCTAATAAAGTGGCCGGGGAGTGTATATGTATAATAAATATATATATATATATATATGCAACAAAGAGATGGAGAGCACTCTGGGACTTTTTAAAAAAATATTTGCATTTATTGAAAAACCGACCTTTCGGCTCCTCAGAGCCTTTAAGGTGTGACTGTACATACAGAACAGGTATGGGGGACATTTATGTCATATCTGCCAGAGACTGTGATCACACAATTACAGACTATATTTCAATCCTCCTGCTGGTTTATTGCACGCTCCATCTTGGGGCCCCCTCTGTTGCCACCCTCTCGATCCTGGCTGGTTGACCAATTTCTGAGGTCTGTCCCTACCTGAAGTTCTACAAATACAAAAAGAGGGGGCGCTGGGGTGGCAGTAGGTGAAGGGAAAGAATAAACACAAAAATGAAGCAATACAGCAGCTAAGTTCTCAGAGGGTCTTTCCCAAGTAACCCAAAAAAGTACACATAGAAAACAAGAAGAAGAACAGCGCTAGTACAATGCCCCACTATTGCGGGAGGTGAAAAAACACCACAGATAGGGGAAGTGCACCCCAAAAATCTTGTGGATACAAGGTGATGCGGTAATGACCTGTTAGACACTTCAATCCAATGGGCGCAGATGATGGTCAATATGCATGAAAAACAGAAAAAACAGAGAAAAACACGTATATAGTGCAGTATGTCTATGCACAGATGTGAAGTAAATACGTGAAATGGAAAACTCACATATATTAGAGCCTGTACAATTAAGGCTCAATATGATCGCAGTGGGTCTCTTCAGGGATGACCCCGTCCCGTCTTCATAAGATTCCAGAGGTTATTCATAGGCCATACATGAAACGAAGCAGACACATACCATGGTACAGCATTGTAGATTACAAGGTAATAGAAGCCAGGTGGTCGCAACACTTACGTGGTGGAGAGCCTGTGTGAATTCACTGGCTCTGTATAGGCGCCTGGGTGTAAAAAGGGATACACCAAACCCTCTTCGTTAAGTGAGAAGTGAACAATAAACTCACCACCCTGAAGTAAAAAACGATTTAATAAAAGAATAAAACAAATAGATACATCCAAAACGCATTTCGCCGCTAACGCAGCTTCATCAGTTGGTATCCAGAAAGAAAATATAATTTACACAAGTCTGACAAGCAAACATTTATAGTGACAGTCATAAAGTTTACAAATTTACAGGTGTGTAGGCAGAATGCCCCTTCTCGGTCCTCTCTGCGTCCCAGCTTGGTTCATAGCACTTCCGGGTTCCCTTCCGGAAGTGAGGTAGCGCAGTTTCCCATGCGAGGGCGAGCGCATGCGCCGTGGTACTCGGCCATCAATCCTTCTTCTCTCGCACATAGGATGCTTAATACGAACGCCACCTTTGGGGGGGGAGGTCCTTTATCTTCACATTAACCTTTCGCTGCTGAGCTTTTCCCGCCCCTATGCTGAGGTCATTTTTACCTGTTTTGCGCATCATGTTTAAACGTGTTTTGAAGGCTTATTTTAGTATATGACCCAGACATATTATATATCGTTCTTTCCGTCAGACTCGGTAGATTCATAATATGTCATTATTATATGTATACGTTATGTCATGTCTGTAATTATAACAAAATGCAATAAAATATGTATTTTCAATAATTTACAATGTGTAAAGTGTTTTTTCCACATTTTAACATGCGAGCAATTGCGGTTATATTTTGTATGGGGTGCGCTTGTTAAAAAAAATTAGAGATGGGGTCTCGTTACATTTTTTTTGGGGAAAATGACACTATTTTTAACAAACACACCGCATACAAAAATCGTTAGTGCAGCATCATTGTTCACATTATAATTGAAATGGGAACAATATTGCTGCATTAACAAACCCAAAAAAAAAAAAAAGTGTTTAATTTTTTTTTTTAAATTTTTTTTTTAATTTTTTTTTATTTTTATTTTTATTTTTATTTTTTTTTTACAAATTTTTCACTATAGTGTTTGGTATCGTTGGAACGGCCATGCTCTGGCCGATCCAACGATACCAAAATTTAACCCCTAACTGCCACGGATCGGGAGATAGGGAGTTCATTGGAACTCCCTATCTCCACAGTTGGTGGCAGTTAGGGTTAAGTCTAGGACTGGCGTCATCGTGCTACGCACGATGACGCCAGTCCTCTGGGGGAGTTCCCGGAGGCTTGGCCGACATCCAAGATGTCGGCCAGCTCCGGGAAAGGATCGCGAACCGGCGCTTTTCAGCGCAGATTCGCGATCCAGCTCCCCAGGGGTTAATGCCAGGCATCATTTGGAAGGGCAGGCTGTGCCCTTCCAAATGATGCCTGGGTTAATCCCCTGTGCGCGCCGATCGGAGGGAGAGAGGTCCGAAGGACCTCCCCCCCTCCCTTTCAGGCGCCTCCTCCGCACATGCGGGGGGGCGCCTGAATTAGGTGTCATCGCGCCCGCCGCGATGACACCTAATGCTGGCGGCTGCTGGTCCGGATGCGCGGCTGACTATCCAGGATGTCAGCCGCGCACCGGAGGGGCCAGCGATCGGCCGGAACCCGGCCGAACGCTGACCCCAATGTGAGGACGCGCTCAGCGCGTCCTCAGCACACCAGCGGGAATGCTGAGGACGCGCTGAGCGCGTCCTTAGCATTCAAGTGGTTAAATCAACCGGAATACGCGTATACTCCGCAGGTCATGTCCTTATTAGCGATGTGCATTCCATAAGGACATACATGTCTCCATGAGGTACAAGTTCCATATGTGGGAAAGACATGTAGAAAAGAGACGTGTAAAAACACATGATGATAAATGGGTCAATAATGCAGATATAGAGGAAAATGTGGAAAAGAAAATATACGAATATGCTATAGAGAAAACCATCGGCTTTTTTCCAGCCGCTGGTCATCGCTGTGTTCGGTGGGTCGTCGGCTTTTCATAATGGGTTCAGTGGATCATCGGATCGGATCCGATACTTCCTGCACATTTAAAGCAAAAAACAGCTGCAAAATCTCAGAAATTACCGATACTTTCAGCGGGTTCCAAGCGCTTTATCGAATCAGTTTCGATTCGATAATACCTCCCCCCCAAAAAAAATGATCAGATCCGATAATTTCGGCAGTTTTGCAGCTTTTTTTTCCATTCGCCGGCTTCGCAGCGGCTTTTCCCCGCACTCCGGGGACCCGCGGTTAATGCAGAATTCACCGCAGGGTCAGGAAGTTTGATTCCCCGAAGTGCGGGAAACGAGAGAATAACCCCCATTGTTTTTTCGGACAGTCGATAGATTTAAATCAAGCTCTAAGTTAACCAGACAAATAGGGTCTCAATATAGAAAAGGCAGATCTCATTTCTATTCTCTTTATACCACAGTTTGCCTCTTTTGGTGTAAACTGAGCCATTTACAAAATATCCTCTTGACCAAAGTCCTGAGAGTTCTTGGGTTTGCATTCAACCCATGCAATCTCATTTATTGTGATGCTTTTCAACCTCCCTTTTCACAGGCATGTTATAAAAATGACACAGGTCTCACAGACCTTTTGGTGGGTTTTCTATGTATAATAAACAATACTGAAAAAATGTTATGATATCATAAATATAACAAATCTGTGCCTGTAAAACAAAATACACAAAGAAACATTTATTGCATTTGAACTAGAGAGGCAGTTATTGATGGAAAAATGCAATCAAGACGAATCATGTTTGATATCGTTTTATGCTGCTGTTGACTTTTTATTGGTTGTACTTTTATCAGGATTAGGTATGCATATTGTTCTGAAGATGTTCCGACTGTCGGCAATGAAATGCATTGGTAAGGGCTTTACTGTATCACTTTTATCACTCTCTACATTTTTCTCTATTTTAAATATACTTTCCTTCACTACTCTCCAGACATATGTGCTGTGACTTCTCCAGCTGGCGTATCCACCTGTAAACTAGAAGATAGGATTAACTGTATTTGGGTAGAGCTCTAAATCATTTATAAGCCTTTATTTACTTTCTTGTGAATGCCTCTCCAGCATTGTTGGAACCATTGTAGGTGGGAAAAGGGGGTATATGTCCCCTCCCAATGAGATGCAATCCCATTATCGAAAACCATAAATGAGATGTCATTGAACAGGTCAGTGTCTGGCCTTTCCAGTGGTACCATACAAGACCATGTAAAAGGTAAATGTAGCTTCAAAGCTGGGAACTTCCCTTTGTCATTAAATCTGGTCATCAGTGGTGGGTGGATAGTCTTTCATAAGCTGAGTAGGACAGGGATTCAAAAATTAAATCAGTGCATTTTTTCCAGTGAAAAGGTGTGTTTATAAACTCTAAGCAAAAATAGAATGGGATCGAAGAGTGGTTGAACAAAACTAGGTTTGTGTGAGCTGTATTTATTCTGTTACTAATAACAAGGGACTTGGAATAGTTGATTATTCTAGTATTTGGACCAGTTTAGTGCATCCTATTAAAAGAGTAGAATGTGCTAAATTACATTGTGCGTTCACATACACAGTGTAGTAACGTGTGTGGAATGGAACACAAAGGTGCACTGTAATAATGGCATTGGGCATGGCAGTGGGGATTGCCAGTCCAATATCCAACTGCCAGATTAAGAAAATCAATAATCATTCTAACCCAAAGAGTGCAAAATATAAATGTACATTATAGCTTAAAGCAATCAATAAGGTGGAAGATAACTGACGGACATCTTTGAGCCCCCTGTGTTCAATCTGTGTCAAACTGGATGTCTTCCCCACTTCCAGAAGCTAATTCTATTCAAAACTGAACTTGTTTTTCCTTCTCTTACAAATAACCAACTCTGCTACTGTAACTCGCTCCTTATTGCCCTACCCATCGCCCACATTGCCCCTTTGCAATCCATAATGAATGCTGGTGCCAGTCTTCTCTTCTTTTGCCTGACACTTCTCACATATCTCTCCCCATTGCCAGTCCCTAAACTCCCTTTCTCTACCTTCCCGGTTCCAATTTAAAATACTAACCATCACTTTCAAATGCTTCAATAACTCGACCCCTCTTTTCTTCTTAACATCTTACCTACACCCAGGGCTGTCAAACTCTCGGCCTCCCAGATGTTGATGCCTACAATTCTCAGAATGCTTTCAATACAATATATGGTCAGGGAATTATGGGAGTTGTAGTTCGGAACTACAACTGAGGTGCTGGAGTTTGATAGTCCTGGGTACACCACTTCTTGATTGCTCCAGTTTACCAATGATCTCTCGCCTGGCATGTATCAACCACTACCATTGGTAGCTACAAGAATCTTCAAGGTCAGCACTGATACCCAAACATCGTACCTCACCCTATCGGACCCTTTTCAGATCAGCATATCACATCCCTAAAATATTCCACTTACAACCTCCCCTACCCACATCACTTAAGGTTTTCCAGTCTGATTCATCCCCTTACCTCCTGCCATTGTTTTTATCCAATTACTAGAATTGATGATATTAACCATAAATAAGTTGTTGTTTCGTTTCTTTTCTCTCATCCAAACGCCTCCAAAATGTAAGTCAATCGTTAGGCCGGACACACTTCATCTCCCGTCTCTGTTTTCTAAGGTTTGTTTATAATTTTTTAAGCTTAATTCTCTATTCTTAACAGTAATGAACTGCAGAAACTGTTAGTGTAATAATAATCAAGGTTTCAATATGTAGCGCATGTCGAAAAAATGATGCAAAACATCACAGCTATGGATGAAGTTGTATTCATTGTGACCATGTGTGAATAATCATCCAGCCGACTGTTTTACTTTATCCTTCTACTTGTTTTCAGAGAAGCCAACATGTTACTCATTATCTGTGACCTCCGTAATCATCATGTCAGGTATATAGTGCAAGAGAACGCATTGCTCACGTGTAGCAAATCAAGATGTTTAATGATGCTTTCGAGCAAGGGTACATGCACTTACTACATGATGCCTTTGACCATTTATTTTTTTCAAGCGGGTAATTAAATTTATGGTTTGGAATGACATACATTTCTGCCCATTAGCAACCTAAACGTTGTTACTATACTCGAACGATATGCTGTTATTATTATTACCACACAGTGTATTATATCTTTTATTACACCGGGCTATAAACTAGGTTGTTAGAAAATAATTCCTCCACGTGGAAGGGATGTTACTGCTTTAGGAGGAAAAGAAAAAAGCAATTATTGTTATTTTTGACAATCCCAAGCCTGATGTTTCCCTACTATAACCATAGTCTAGACACACATACTCTATGTTCTATCAGGTCTATTCAATAAAGGTGAAACTCGGGAGAATTGGCAGGAGAAGTGAAAATTCTAGGTCAAAATAGCCAAACCAGAAACATTCTCACATTTATCTCACTTTCCAAATCAGCTATTTGGTCTAGGTTGTTCTCTGCTCCTGCCAATTCTCCGGAGTTTCACCTTTTACAGAATAGAACTGTAAGGGGGTTATTCAGAGAGCACCGAAATGTCGCTGACATTTCCGTGCTCTCTCGTTCCCGGCACTTCGGGGAATCAAAGTTCCCCACCCTGTGGTGAAATCAGCATTCACTGCAGGGTCCCCGGATTGCAGGGAAAACCTGCCGCACACCCGCCGAACACGATGGAAAAAGCAGACGAGCCGCCGATCACAGCGCAGACCAGCCGCCGGAAAAAGCTGACAAGCTAACATACAGGGTAAAAAAAACCCTGAACAATATGATTGAAAGTGTCAAGATTGAAACGCTGTTTGCATATAAACTACTGAACGAAAATGCCTGGAATTTACATATAAGGTTCAATGAATGATAATAAAAAGGTCTGTTACAGAAAAAGAAAAAACGATTTAAAAAAAAAACAGAAAAACTTTTGCCAAAAAAATCCTGAAAAATGCCTAGAAGATCCTAAAAAAAATCATTAAATAAAGAGACTTTTTACTGCAGATTAAAATAATAAAATTATAAATGGTTTATTAGATATTGAATAAAAACAAGAATATTTTTAACATTGAAGCCTATGGGGTTTGCCTGAATAAACCTGCCGAATGAAAGCACCAAACAGCAGGGCACTTCGGCAACTTTTCACTGCTGTTCGGTGTTCTCTGAATAGATTAACCAGTGCTTCTGTATGGGGGATTTCACAGCCTTCAAACAGGCACTGTAATTGCTGGCAGTTCGTCAAAATTTGGTGAACTGCCTGCTCTCTGGATAGCCGAATGGCCCCGAAATGTCACCGTACTGGGAAATTCCCTGTTCGGTGACATGTCGCGGCTAGATCGTCTCTGTCTGAATCACCCCTTTTTTTCTTTTACTCTTCAAGAAACAAAGATTCTTGGAGGCCGTTTTGAAATAATGGGGTAGATTCACTAAATCTCTTCTGGTTATTTATGTGTCTCTCCAGAGAGGAAAGCAGTGAGATTAATTATTAAAGCTTTTCTGTACATTCCAAGAAACTTTAAACTTTACTTAGTTGAAGTACGAGCTTCGTGACCTAGACTCCCCCAGCTTATTACCTCTTTGTAAACCTCTAAGAATATTCTTCTGTTCAGTGTAAATGGTTATTTTATATGCATGTGTCTCTTCAATGCCAGTTTATGAGCTGGAGAGGAATAGAAAGCTGATGCAAAATGATGGTTAAAAGGCCCAATCGTAATGTTCACTTTTCCATTGGTTCTAAATTATGTACTTGCAATTGGTTTCATTACAATATTTATATTAGAAAAACATGTACTTATGTCCTACCGTACAAGCAGCACATTGTATTTTCTACATTACCACTTGCGACTATAATTTGCTATATACAGACAGTGAAGCAGCAGTGTCATGTTATAGAAAATTACTTTTACAAGCCTCTTGTTTTCATTTTTTTTCCTGTAAAAACCTCTGTAGAGTAAAGCTGTACGTTGTAAAATCCTGCCCTGCTAATTCACTGTTTTCTAGCACTCGTTTAATAATCAGGAATAAATTAGACGAATAATATATAAAGAAGAATACATTAGCCTGAAATCTCATGTTTTAAGTTTTTCTGTAATATAGATTATTTTAGTATTACTTAATACAAAATATTTGAGTCCAAACACAATATAAGATAAAAACTAAAATTAATGGTCAAGGGAAACTTACCCCATCACTGTATGTAAGGAAAAGAGGGGTCATAACTTCACCCTGCAGCACTTACTACGCTATGCCGTGATTGTGGCTCACAGACAGCAGCTGTGTGCAGTGTGCCGAGGTCAGGGGCAGATTCAGACACAAAGTTCGGGAGGGCACTCTGCCAATTTTGGCTAAGAGCTGGTGTTCAGTTTGCAGTGACAGGCATAGTGGGTGCCGGATCACAGGCTGTGCTCATCACATTCACTCACTCTCTCCAGAACATTGCCACACAGGGTCTGTTATCCTGCTGCTCTGGTAACACCTGACAGAGCAGCAGGACCTCCCACAGCAATGTTCTGCAGTCTGCATTCTGACACATGCTCTGCCTGTCACTGAGAATCAAGCACCACCAGCAATATCACGTTGCAGGTCCAGGCAACCACTGATAGAGATACAATTATATATATATATCCTCTTTTATGGCCCTACCCATTCCTCAAAACTCCAACACCGAACATTTCTCACCATGTGGGATGCAAGACTGTACTCCAAACTTGGAATCATTCCACTTTGTCTCTATTTCAGGTTAAATTACACTATCTATTTTGTGTGGACTTGCTCCATACTTTAGTTAAAAATGCGTTGGTATGTGGCAATGTTATTTTCTGTCTTTGGACCCTTCTCTATGCACTTCCATTCAAAACTCTCTCCAATATACCGCTTGTACTCTTCGGAAATGGTGGTGGGTAGGTACCTTTTGGCGCACTTGACATCTTCTACCTAAAGATTGTCAAATGTCTACAGCTCCCAGGCCCTCTTTCTCCCCTTTCCCTGACGTTCCTTCGCTCATGCAAAGTTTACCCGGATCAGTTCTGTTTTCTTTTATTCTTTCTCTGTTTTATAACCTTCTTGTATTGTTTAAATTGTTTTAATATCTTTTTAATGAAAAATGTGAAGGCACTCTCTCTACAAATCGTGCTTCGCTTGTATAATGTGACTTGAGTTCTTGGTTTTCATGTATTTTATTACCTCTCTCTGTATGCTTGTCATTTGATTATACGTTCTGCTTTCACAATAAAAATTGTCAAAAATAGGAAAGCTGGGACAATTTTTGAATAAACATTTTATCTCTTTTGCATATTGGCAGAATTAGTCGAGTTTTGCTTTGACAAATAACCAAAGCGTAACAAAGATGCAATGATTTCTTCTTAGTTAATGCTGATTACACTTAAAGAACAATGGTGGTTCTGGTGCTCCAAGGTACCTTTCAAGTGAAGAGTCTCAATCTTATGGATGTCCCGGGGTCAAGTCCTAAAAAAATAAATGTGGGAAGATTTCTGCCAATTAACTGAGTCATCTCTCCCGTAACACCCCACCCACACTCTAGTTTGATATTAGTGTGTTTACATATAGGCAGTGTTTTATGGAAAATATAAATTAGATACTACTTATTATGACTTAACATTAGCTAAGTGTTCATGGTATAGTGGTGAGCATGGCTGCCTTCCAAGCATGTGACCTGGGTTTGATTCCCAGCCAATGCAGTCACTTTTATTCTGTACCGGCTGGGTAGAGTAGAGGTAACATCACTGCTCTATACCATGGAGACTGTGGAGACACAGGTTCGAATCCTGGCCCTCTCCAGTAAGTGACCTTGGGCAAGACACCTAACAGTACATACTCGCCACCCAGGACATACTTGAAAACGAGAGAAATCTCAATGTATCCTTCCTGTCAAAAATCCTTTCTCAAAAAAAATCCAACAACATGGAAACATATGACTGAGCACTTGAATAAAAGCAATATAGTGTGTGAGACCAATGGGAATTCCGTCCTTCCTGCTAAAATAGTGGAAGAGGTGTGTTCCCCGGCATTCCAGCTCGACCCCTCTGCATGTCCTATGAATAGGTAATGTGTTTCTGATGGGACTTACTTAATATTATAAAGTAAGATAATATACCCCAAGAAAATACGTAAAGTTTACATAATTGACCATTATTTCTTGAAGTGGTATAATTAGCATCCAGCCCCCCCCCCCAAAAAAAGGAAAAATAAAATACAAATTATCAGGGTTATTCAAAGAGAATCAAAAAGTCACTGCACGGTCAGTGACTTTTCGTTCTCTTCAATTCAGTGCGATTTGGCGATCCCATTTCGGCGATCCTGCGGTGTATTCAGCAAGCACCACAGGGCAGCCGTAACGCAGGGAAAAGTCGCCGCAAACTCGCTGAAAACTCACTGCAAAACGAGGGTGAACGCACACCGCAACCCGCAAAAACATCTGGATTAACCCCGCCGAAGACGCCGGAGAAACCCGAGCAGGAGCCGATCACACGCAGCGCCGCCACCGGAAAAACCCAACACCGCAGACGAAGGAGGTGAAGAAAGAAAAACAGTTTGCTTGAATGTTTGAAAAGTGAAACGCTGTTTGCAAACAAACTACTGAGCGAAAATGTCTGAAATTTACATATAAGATCCAATGAATGATAATAAAAAGGGCTGTTACAGAAAAATGAAAAAATTATTTAAAAAACCCAGAAAAAAACATGTTTGCAAAAAAAATCCCCAAAAATGCCTAAAAGGTCCTAAAAACATCTATAAATAAAGAGACTCTTTACTGCAGAATATTATAATGAACGGTTTATTAGATATTGAGTTAAAACGGGAACATTTTTAACATTGAAGCGTATGGGATTCGCCTGAATAAACCTGCTGAATTAAACCACCGAATGGCAGGGCATTTCACTGGTTTTTGTTCTCTGAATAGCCAAAGCATTGCTTCTCTATGGGGATTCACTGCCCTCGAACAGGCACCGAACAGGCACCGTATGTGCAGGCAATTCGCCAGTATTTGGCGAATTGCCTGCTCTCTGGATAGCCGAATTGCCAAGAAAGGTAACCGTACGCTGAATTTCAGCGTTCGGTTACCTTTCTCCAGCAATTCGGAGCTCTTTGAATAACCCTGATAGTCATTTGAACCTTGTTTAAGAATTCACTATGCTTAGGTTTTGGGCATTAAATTGTAAGTGAAGTAGCGGAGTTGTTGCCCCTAATGACAAATCTATGGTTTTACGGATCCCTGAGGATATTTCTGCCCGCAATTTCCGAATTTAACATGCGGACAGACAATAATACGCGAAAACACCCACAAACTAATGCTACCTAGAGCTATAAAGGGCAAAACTGGCAACCTAGTGCAGTGCTTGGGGTGAACAGATTGTAGCACCAAGGTGTCTTCAGCTTGACAAACGTCATCAAAACCTGGCAAGTGGTTTCCGCCAGGACCTTGTGTTTCAGACATATCGTTGCAGAGTATTTGGCATGTATGAGGTTAAGCATTAGATAGTTCAAGTCAAGGCCACAAGCTTCAGTATGACTTCACTTTGGCTGGGGTTTCCCTGTAATCCATTTAGCAAATTAAAGAGATTACTTTTATTGGTGCCATTATCTCCTATTCTCTTGCGGTTGAACCACTTAACCTGTGCTTAATTGAAAGAGATACAGAGGGTTCAGTAACAAATACAATCAAATAAAAGGGGCAATAGGATCTTTAGACCAAACAAATGATCAGCACTGGGCTAACAATAGCAGATTAGAGGTGAGATCAATTAATTAGAAGCTATTGTAGGCGTTGGGTGACTGCCAAGCTTTCTAATAGCCTCAGCCATCATGTCCCTGTGTTTTGGAAGATTTTAATGACTGGGAGTTAATGTGTATATTAGAGTAATTACTTTCTTTAATAATTACTTCATACAACTGGAAGACAGAAGAGTAGACTACTGCGTAGTACTTTGCGTTTGCATACGACCATGTGAATTAAAATTTCAGTAACTCAGGATATTCATGGATATCTATTACTTATTTAATGAGGAGTAATGGTTGTGCTAGCAATATTAAATTACCTTAAGTGATCCTGGCTCATTACGGCAGGATTTCTATGTTGTTATTTATTGGTTTTTATTAATCGGAATCTGATTAATATATCCGATTATCAGATTTGCTTTCCTTGGCTTCGTATTTTTCAATTTATATCTTTTTTCCTCTATATTATTTTAATTGAGTGCACTCTGCAAAATCCTTTAACTATCCGGCGAAGCGTTTTAATAGAAAATCATAACGTACGTAGATTAAACATCTTTTAAAACTGTGTAGAGGTTTCTAAATGCTTAGTAATGCAGAGAAAAAGGCAAAGGTTGCAACGCATGAAGAATGACATGGGAGTATGACGAGTCATTTAGAAAATGTATATATCAAGAATCAGGTGTCAATACGCGTTTTCAGCTGTTGTATTTGGTTCTCATGTGCAAATAAAAATTATATTTATTAAAACAATATTCAGAAGTGTGTCTTATGATATTTACAGACTTATTTTAAGTGATAATTATTTTGCACTCATTTTTTTTTTACAATGAGGGCATAGCCCATAAAATGTCAGTTCTATTAATTTTGTCAACACCGACTCTGGAGAGCAGCTCCCTGGTAGGAGATACCTAGGGCTCTATCACCTCCTTAACGCTTGCGCTAGTGCTCACATCAAGGTTACAGGTTAATTGAGGTTATAGCGTTCCGCATATATTACTTCCCGGTAAAAAAATCAGTTAGCGAATCGGTATTATCGCTTTTTAAAGCAAGCTTACTGTACTGTAAGTAAGTAATTGTAAGTAATTAGCGTTAGGATTACAAAATCCTAATGCTACTCACAGCTGTCGCTAACTAAAAAGCTTGCTACAGCTTAGAGCTGGCGCTAACTGATTCGGAATCAGTTAGCAGCAGCTGGTACCCCCCAAAAAAAATCAAATACTCACCTGTCATCCCACGGTGAGAACGGCGGCCTTCTAAAGTTCAATTCAGGTTGCTGCCACCCACCTTTGAGCTGCCACTGGAAAATCCTCACTCCAAGGATGTAGCACAATATCAAGAAAAAAATACTCCAGCATATGGCAATAAATTCTGGCTTTATTCCATCAACATAGCAGAGCAACGTTTCGACTTGCAACCAGGTCTTGGACAAAGACCTGGTTGCAGGTCGAAACGTTGTTCTGCTATGTTGATGGAATAAAGCCAGAATTTATTGCCATATGCTGGAGTATTTTTTTCTTGATCTATCACTTCTGGCCATCGGAAGCAGTTAGACTGGGAAAAACAGTCCCCCTCTGCGATCACTCCGCCGACCCGCAGGATCTCATGAGAGGCGAGATCCTGCAGGTCATGTGACACAGTAGCAGATGCCTCCATTGAGTCCATGGGATGCTTGGTACGGCGCTTTAGCACTGCCCCGATCATCCTGGACCTTAGCAGCCACTACGGGGCAGGCTGCGGGACTCAGCGCCTGCCCCGGTGAAACGGGGATGCTAAACGGAGATTAGCGAACGCAAATTTTTCCCCTTGGCATCCCTGTTTTAGCTGTAGGGAGCTGATAGAGTCCCTAGAACTTTATTGAAGTTGCAGATGATTTGCATACAAAGTTTGATTTGAGCAGCACTTGGAGGTTATTAACCATCTTAGGCCCCGTTCACACCTGGGCGTTTTACAGCGCGTTCCTGCATGCTGTAAAACGCCCAGGCACAGAAATCCTATGATTTCCTATGGGGCCCGTTCCCACCTGGGCATTTTACAGCGTGCAGGAACGCTCTGTAAAACGTCCTATGCCCAAAGAAGTACGGGAGCTTCTTTGGGGCGTATTGCAGCGTGTTCAAGCTGCAGTCTATTGCTGTGAACGCGCTGCAATGCACGTTTTTACATTTGCGCAATATGTGCGTCAAAAAAAGCACGTATTGCACGCATCAAAAAATGCGCAGGTGTGAACCCAGCCTTAGGGCCCTATTACAAACTTAACGCTAGTGTTAGTGCTCAGTTATGTGAGCATTAACGCTAGGTTAAGTGACTAACGTATGCCCCCATATTACAACACTACCGCTAATGGGTTACAAAATCCGTTACCGCATCGGGGATTGCAATCGCTAGTGTGAGCTTACTGTACTTTGCACTCCCCATGTTAGGTATAGGGAGCGCAATCAGTAATTAGCGTTAGGATTACAAAGTGCTAATTACCGCACCGTTGTGGTAACGAGAAAGATAACCACAGCTAGAAGCTAACGCTAACGGATACCACTTCTGCGTAATAAGCACCAGCTGAAACCCCCCCTCCAAAAAAAATCTGATACTTACCTCTCATCCAGCGGCCCGAATGGTGGCCCAATTCACCACTTCTGGCCGCCAGGAGAAGAGTAAGACTGGGGCAAATAGTCCCCAGTCTCCCTCCGTGAATCACTCTGCGGCCCTGCACGTTGTCGCAAAGGCAAGATCGTACAGGGCTCGCGGCCTGCCAGCACAAGTCTCCATGGAGTCCTATGCAGACGCAGGTTTTCCCTGTTAGCATCCCCGTTTTAGTGCCATGTTTGTAATATGGCCCTTAATTTTTTACATATCTATGTTTTGTGCATAGAAGCTACAGTTCTGGAATGATATTCAGTGCAGGATGAATTTCATTTGGAGTTTGACTCCAAACTATGCCACAAATTGTTAACACCTTGGACATGAATGATCCCCAAGGTGCTACAACACTAGGAAATACTGTTTGAAGACCTGGGAATCTGTGTCTAAGACAAGGGTCCCCAACTGATTCTGCTTGGAACCCCAGCTGCAGTAACCATTGTCAGCCAGTAGATGGTGAAATCTGCTTGTCAAATGGGGTTTATATAGTGAAACACAGATTGAGAATATTCCCAATGATGTTCTACTGCATTATTAACATAAAGTGATTTTTCAAGAAAAAAAAGAACTATTCCTGATAGTGATCATCTGCAAAATCACTTGATAGTGAAGGGGGTTAAGATCATTTTTATCTGTGCAAAAAAAAAGTTTCAGGCGCTGATTTACAGTTTCCTGCTTTTTTGAGATCAGTCCTTGAGAGATATCGCAGATCTATTTTAACTCTTGCAAAAAAAAAATGCATTTAAGCCAACGCAATAAAAACTTATGAAAGGAACAAATATTGTAATTTAAAACACTGGATTGTTTGCTTCTACAAAATATTAATCTCCATCATGCCAGAGTGAGCAGACAGTTTAGAATGATCTTATTATCCCCCAAGCTGCCTGTCCTGCATGATATTGACTGTTAGGAGTTCTTCTTATCAGATGACAAAGCTATGTGTATGCATACCTTTAGTTTTCATGTCTTTCATATCCCCTTGGCAGATTCTCAAATGCTGTTTATTTGTTTGACCAGCAGTTCAGGGAATATCTCTCTTCTACAAATTTTCAATGAAACGGTTAACAGTCGTGCTGCCGCTGCTCCCAGTATCCACAGCAGATCTGTTGTCGCATCTATTTTTTTTTTTTGAGAAAAGATTTTACCAGGAAGGATACATTGAGATTTCTCTTGTTTTCAAGTATGTCCTGGGTGGCGAGTATGTACCGTTAGGTGTCTTGCCCAAGGACACTTACTGGAGAGGTGCTCGCCGGGATTGAACCCATGACTCCACAGTCTCTCTCCACGCAGAGCAGTGATGTTACCTCTACTACACCCAGCCGGCACTCCACCCATCAATGCGGCTGTAACTGAATGCTACTCTATGATAGAGGTATCCAGAATACTTCATACTCCTAGACCATAAGGTGAGGATCCAGACAGGCTGCACCCAGTGCTGTATTGCAGCAGTTGCATCTGCAACCGAGCCAGTTCTTCCAGGGTGCCTGCTTGGACTAACCCTGCAACCCTGCATGGAGGGAATGTCCTGAGTAGGGGCCATTGCTGGCAATTGTCTCCTGTAGCTTTCATAGTGCAGTAGGGATTGATTTATTTGACAATCTGTATGTTGCACTCTATCAATGTCAGAACGACCAGAAAAGACACAGACAGTAGTTTAGATCCCATTTCTGGTTATGGGACACTTATGTAGATGTGTGAATGTATGGGAAGATAAATGTGTGTATAAATGTGGGAATATAGGGGTAAATATATATATAGATATATATTTATTTATTTATAAAGTATTTTACCAGGAAGGATACATAGAGATTTCTCTTGTTTTCAAGCATGTCCTGAATGTATTGAGGTGTGTATACATATTTATATAAAACACCAAAAATAGAGCACTCTATATCAACGATGACCACATTCTTCCATCCTGTTCTATAACCAAAAAACACAGTTTCCAAAAATTAAAATACCTGACTGAGGTAATAAATGATGGTTATTTAGTTCACAAAATATGATCATAGTTTGCTTAAGCCTGTCACAGTCGCGAATGTACCCCATCTTTGACAGGTCCTATCTCACTTGACCGAATCTGCACTCACAGGATCAACTCACCCTGGAGCTCCCCAGCAGCTCGACACCGGTGAGCAGGGAGGGGTGCATACCCATGTGGATTGTCAGCCCTCTATATGAATCAAGCAACACAGGGGTTCCACTCACCTCAGCAACATCAGCGAGTGCATTCGGTCAAGATAGATAGGACCTGTCAACAATGGGGAACATTGGCAACTGCGATAGTCTTAAGCAAACTATGATCATATTTTGTGAACTGAATCCCCATCATTTATTACCTCAGTCATGTTTTTGAGTTTTTGGAAACAGTTTTTTGGCTATAGAACATGATGGAAGAATGTGGTCATGTGGTCATGTGGAAGAATGTGGTCATGTGGTCATGTGGAAGAATGTGGTCATGTGGTCATGTGGAAGAATGTGGTCATGTGGTCATGTGGAAGAATGTGGTCATGTGGTCATGTGGAAGAATGTGGTGTGCTCTATTTTTGGTGTTTTGTATTGTATGTCCTAGGTGCACCTGCTGATGTTGCTGAGGTGAGTGCAACCCCCCTGGCGTTGCTTTATAAACATTTATATAAATATAGATATATATGGCATGCTAGGCAGTTCGGATGTTGGTCAGATAATGGATTGAGTTACTATGCAGCAAACAGGAATGGTTGCTATAGCGACTTGTATACGTCACGGGGGCGCCGGAACCAGACGCTGAGGTACACATTCAGAGAGCACGCTGGTGAGCACACATTCTGTTTGGGTGAGTGGATAATTATCTCTTTATTTAAACTGTGAAGTTTATATTGTATGTATGTACAGTGAATGTCCTGATGAAAGTTCCCTGGGAGGAACTAAAATGTTGAATGTTTTAATATGGATTAATAAAGTTATGTGTTTTATGGAAATCCTGAGAGTGCTGACATCTGCTTTGGATCTATATATATATAGATGTATATGTATATACTGTATATGTGTACAGCTGCAAGATATGGGATCACCCGGGCTTGTAAAATTATTAGATTTATTGGATAAACATTAAAAACCAATGTTTCCGCTCCTCCGAGCCTTTATCAAGTTGTAACTAGCAGATACAAATGAATACTTAAATAATAAAAACATAAACTCACCCCCCCCCCAATCATGTGCCGCTGCATTGTAGGCCACGCCGGTAGAGTATGGTGCCGGCACGCCTGTGCTGGGTGCTTAGCGTGTGACGTAGATCTGCCGCGTCATCATGGGCGACAATTAGATCTGTTGCTACGGCAACATGCGAGTACTGCGGGTGCCACGCAAACTGTCGATTAAATAAACACCATAAGGCTGGAGATCTGGCAAAATGGACATCATGGAGGTGTAATATGCAAGGGAAATATGTTTAAAACAGGCCTGTGGAGGCCATAATCCTTGAATGGAACTGGAAGCATAAAAATGTATACATGATGCATCCGTTGGGCATGGGGTGTCCTTAAATTGATGGAGACGTACGCAGACAAAAAGAGGGAATAGCCTATCACACGGGACCTAGAAATAGGGTGAAATCTGAAAAAGCCTAAAAAAACCAACCAAACAACACCAAGGTGAGGGAGACGGTGGAGAGGAGTGTCCAGAATGAATAGAAGAAAGACCAAGTAGAACGAAACATAAGAAGAGTGAAAAAAATTAATAAAAAGGGAAAAAGTGAAAGGGTATGCATACATACTTATGTATGTATAGATGTGTGTGTGTGTGTGTATAAGGGTTTATATGTGGTTGATTTCTCATGCGCAGCCCCCATCCTCTGGAGCACTCTACCTTGTACTGTCAGACTTTCCCCTAGTTTCCCTCCCTTCAAACGCTCCCTTAAGACATTCCTATTCAGGCAAGCCTACCATCCGACTCACTAATACACCTCACTGCCCCAACCAGTCCATCGCTCTCACCTTGCAGTCCTCTCCTCCTGTTTCCACCCTCAACCCTTCTAGAATGTAAGTTCCCATGGGAATAGGGCCTTTGTTTCCTCCTGTACTGGTTTATCAAATGTTGTTCAGTCTCAATGTATTGTAACCCTGTCAATTGTTCAGCGCTGCAGAATCTGCTGGCGCTATATAAATAAAGAATAATAATATTGGTATAGCTGTGTAGGTGTGTACGCATTTATGTATAATGGTATAAATGTGTGTATATAGGTATGGCAGGGGCTGGATGTTCATTGTACCCCAGTAATCACACCAATGGCTTATCCATTTTCTTGTCTGGATTTAGCCCTGTTGATGGTCAATTCTGTTTTATTTTTAGTTTATTTGTATTTACATCCAGCCTCATCTGTCTCTAACTTTTCTACCACTCAACATCAGGAGAATGATTACTACAGTCCATGTTCTCTTCTCACGCTGCACTCTGTGCACATCGCACTGGACAGCTTTATAAAGAATAATAAAATATTTCAGCCTATAGTAAAAGTGATAAGCAATTTAGAAAAGTCTGCTTTTCTGTATTTGATACGTTGACTCCATTCTATGTGTTAGATTAGAAGAAAGCCAGAAGAGGACGTCTGTTTTATATCACGCCGTGCGCTCAAGCATATGTTACCCTGTGTAGCTAAACATAAAACTTTATTTCCCGTGTGTTGTCAGACAGTAATCCTGACAGGCACAAAATGTACCCTACTTATTATTATTATTTTACATTTAAGAGCCTTAAAAATCCTTTGTTATGAAAGAATAAAATTATGTTTTTAAGAAATTCCAGGGATTTACGTGAAGGAAGTAATTAACCATATAGATTATCTGGTCCGATCGTTGGTGTCTGCATTTAATAAATAAACCTCAATCAAACCGGCTCTTATTGCAAAAAAAAAAAAACCCTACGTACATAAATAAAAAAAAATTTAACACCGAATAGATGGATGTAACATTGGTTTCAGTAACTGTTACATACATTTCAAATATGTCTTCACTAAATGTTGATGAAAAACACAATACGACAACATTTTTTTTTAATACAAAAAAAATGTGCGATTTGGTAAGAAAAGCCCTATGTTTGGGTTCAACGGGAGGGCAGATTTCAGTCTACTAGCTGCGTTCAATAGGTGTTATTGCATTCAGTCGGAATTATTACAAGATGTTTGTTGAAAACTTGTCCAGTGTCTGTAGCCCAAGGCGATTGCTTTGCGTGTATGATATGGCAGAAAGTTTTGCATGATGGGAATTTTGAAAAAAAAATTAGATTACATAATCTATAGTAATATAACTATATTCATAATCAGAATTCCTGATGAGGCTAACCCAAAATTTATTTATTCTTAATTATGTACTATTTAAAGGGACACACTGTAGACAATGTGACCATTCAATGTCCCTGAATGTCCTCAGAATTCTCCCCCTATGGGGGAGCTCTTGGGGGGCTGATTCAGCCCCTTTGAAGGCAGGGGCTTAGTCCTGCCCAGAACCAGAGTTCAGCGAACACAGAGATCAGATTCTTGGCCATAGGGTCCTTTGGTAACCAGTCCCATTCAATATCTGTCAATTCTCTTGGCATTGGAAGCCATCGTTGGATTGGCTGCCTCACCACGGTCACGGGAGATGCTGTAACATAGAGAAAATGGCAACATGTCATGTCAGAGGAGACCATCAATCCCAGAGCAGGAAAGGAGGTGAGTTTTAAGCTTAATTAGAGGTTTAAATGGGATGGGGATGTCGAAAGGGGAAATGTTAAACCTTTTGTTTCCCCCTCCCATTTTAACCCTGACTGTCCCTTTAATGGATTACTCTGATAAACATTTAACTATGGAAAAAATACATTTCAAATTAGCGTTCACTAATTTCCCCTTAGCGTCCCAGTTTCCCCAGCAGATCATGGGGCAGGTGCCGAGTCCGGCAGCCTGCCCCTTAGCGATCGCTAAGCTCGTGGATGCTGGGGGCAGCACTTCAGCGCCATCCCCTCCATGGCGTCCATAGGACTCTATTGAGGATCGTGCCGCCCAGTCACATGACCAGCAGGATCTTGCCTCTTCTTGAGATCTCGCCTCTTCGGGATGAGAGGCGAGTATGTGATTGTTGGGGGGTTTTGAGCTGTAGGTAATGAATTCTGCAGCAGCGCAATCTGTTACCTGCACCTCTGAGCTGGTGGTAACTTTTTAGTTAGCGCTAGCTCTTATTAACTAGCGTTAGGACCAGGGGCGTAACTACCAGGGGTGCAGAGGGTGCAACCGCACCTGGGCCCTTGAGTCCAGGGGGGCCCACACTCGCCTGCCTGGGGACTTGCCTATAATATATAATTCTCCTTTTATTTTATTTTATACTTATTTGTGAGCTATACTTTGGAGCTCTGTGATTTACACTGATACACAATGCACATTACTGTGAGATTTATTGCTGTGGAGCTCTGTGAGATACACATAGTGCAAATTACATAAAAAATGGAATGGATTGAAGAGGTCATAGTGAACCTTGAAAAAAATGTGATACTGTCTGGAGTCAACATTGTGGACCAGGAGGGGACCAATGCATGTTAACAGGTGGGGGGTATGTTTTTGCCTAGGGTGGGGGGCCCAGTCATGGTTTCTGCAGGTTCTTGGTGTGGATTATGTGCCTGCTCAAACACCCCAGCGTTCACTGTAAGATGTATTGCTGTGGATTATGTGCCTGCTCATACACCCCAGTGCTTCCTGTGAGTTATATTGCTGTGGATTCTGTACCTGCTCATACACACCAGTGCTTCCTGTGAGTTTTATTGCTGTGGAGCTCTGTGATATGCTCATACACACCATACATTACAGGGAGTTTTATTGCTGTGGAGCCCTGTGATATGCTCATACACACCGCACATTACAGGGAGTTTTATTGCTGTGGAGCTCTGTAATGTGCAGTGTTTCAGGACTACCGGGGGGGGTGCTTTCAATATGGTGGTGACCTATTTAATGACCTAATTAAAGTAAGTTGAACTAATTAATATAAATGGCGTAGTATCTTTTATATTTCAGGGAAAAAAAAGTAAAAATATGGATCTTTTTGGGGATGGGGAGCCCTTCATGGATACTTGCACCGGGGCCTTCAAGTTTCTAGTTACGCCACTGGTTAGGACCAAGTGATCCTAACGCTAGATAATTTGTGCTTTCACTTTGCACTCCCCATGTAAGGTATAGGGAGCGCAAAGTACAGTAAACTCACGCTACAAATCACTAATTAACCAGCGCTAATGTTTTTTTTAACTCGTTAGCAATTCGAAGGTGGTGTGGCGCAACGCTATGACCTCCTTTTAAGGCTAGAGTCAGATGAACGCAGTCTGAGCACATTCTGCGTGCGTGCATAACGGACTGACGTACTGATGGAAGATACTGTAGACACCACACGGTCTGTTTTTGTTGACGGACGTAGAAAAAAAGGGAATTATGGGAAATAAAATATGAAAAATGCAAAAAATTTGAAAAGGATCTGAAAAGCCATTTTGTGCGTCAAGGTGCTGGACGTCGCAAATGCGCTGCGTCTGACATCTCATCACTCACACAGAACGCTATGCGGATGTGGCACACTCTGCGCGTCCGTGGTAGCGGTTTTACGTTCTTGCCTAACTTGCATCTGTTTGCCACGTGCGCTGTGCGTGCGCAGTTCGGTGTGGACGCACTTTGTGTGTGAGTCTTTATTGCTCATGATTCTATGCTACGACGGATGTTAAACTGTGCGGCAACACGGACGTGATCACTGCATTCGTCTGACACGGGCCTAAGCTAACGTTAACGCTGACGCTAGTGGTAGCTTGAGGGAGGTGATAGAGCCCTGGAAAAAGTTTGTTTCCATAAACGAATAATGTAAAAAAAAAAACAGTGGGTACTTTCTGACAGACAATGATAAAACCGCCTGGTCAGGATGGGGTTAAACATCTGTACAGTCTCTGACTCAACCACCTCAACAGGCAGAGAATGCCACAGCTTTATTCAGAGAACTATTCTACCTGTAAGAGACAGCTTAGACCTGGATTTAATTTGGCCCAATAGCCAAGCATTTTGGAAACATTTCAGTTTGGAAGATTCAAATCCGGGCTTACCGGCATTACGATCCCCCCCCCCCTTCAAAATTCACGTCAAATATTGACTCCCGCAACTATACTTTCCAATTGTGATATCAGCTTTAGTGATTCAATTCAAATTTATCATGCTTCTGATTCCTGAAAAAATATCAAATTCTGAAAGGTGTTGATAAATGGCTCTTTGAATCCTTCACTCTGTGGCAATGGCCATAGAATGGAGTGATTGGGTCAGTCAATGATTCACATCATTGTATTTTGTAGGATGTATCCAAAGGACAGCACCAGGGAGTAGACTAGAAGGGCCACATTACATTCTCCACGCTAAAACGGGGGACGGTAGGGAGAAAAAACTGTGCCGCAGTTTTCTCCCTACCGCCCCCGTTTTAGCGTGGAATTACAACGCAGGTGCTTAAAAAGCTGCCTGCATTGTTACCGCTACGCCCCTTGATCCATTGATTTATGGACATGTGCATTTTAATCTTAAATCCAAGGAATGTGTGTCTTACTGTAAATCTCTTAAATGTGAGTCTTACTGTAAAAATGCACACATCCTGGATTTACAGTAACTGAAAATTTCAATGTAGGGACTTGCAGGTTGTAAATATAACTGTAAAATGTTAAAATATAGACTTGCACATCTTTACTGTAAATTTGGATCCTAATTACTGACAGAGCCTAAACGTTGCATGAGATGGTGTACACATAAAACTCCTTGTTACATCTATTCTTGACTGCCTGGCCTTACCTTAAAAAAGTAAAGGCATGCTTTAGAGAACATCTATAACTGAGTTAAAATTACAAAATGCCAATCAAACACCTATGTTCTGACCATCAGCAGAACAGCGAGGATAGTGATCCAACATGCACAAAGGCGAATAAGAAAACCAGAGCAAGAAAAATGGATGCAAGAGAATCTACCGGCTGGGTGGAGTAGAGGTAACATCACTGCTCTGCGTGGAGAGAGCCTGTGGAGTCATGGGTTCGATCCAAGCAAGCAACCTCTCCAGTAAGTGTCCTTGGGCAAGACACCTAACGGTACGTACTCGCCACCCAGGACATACTTTAAAGCGAGAGAAATCTCAATGTATCCTTCATGGTAAAATCCTTTCTCCAAAAAAAAAAATCTAACAAGTGCAACTCAACGAGTTTTAGGCAAGTTATAGGCTAATAGCGCATGACCATCATGGCAGTGTTTTTTCCTGGCAGTTACAACTAGTAGTGATCAGCTTGTGCGTTCGTTATATGCGATGCATTGTGATCTTGGTAGTTGTCCTATCCACATGGCCAATTCCAATCATGGCCACTAACTTCAGTGAATTCAGCTCAGAATCTGATTCTACTAGGTCTACTTTTTAATAATGAATTTAAAGATCTCTGGGGCTGACGTCCAAACTTATATTATTATCCCAGCTTGGACTGGCTGTTCTCCAGAACTTTATTTGGAATTCAGTTTGATCACTCCTTGAATATCATAAAGCAATATGTCAGATGTACAAGGTGTCCGTAAAGTCTCTTTACAATTTCAAAAATTTATTACAAAAGGCAAGTGAAAAGACAGATAAGTGAAAAGTATTACAAAATGAGACGTATATATTTAAGTTTTTTTGCCTCATTTAATACACCTCTGTATGGGCACCATTAGATGCACGAAGCACATCAAGACGGTACTCGATTTCTTGCCATGTTGGCTGTAGCATACCCTCATCAATGGTGGCAATGGCATCAGTGCTCCTCTGCTTTAGATTAGTGATGTCCTGTACCTTTGTTCGATCCACGATATCTTTAACATAACCCCATAGAAAGAAGTCGAGGAGAGTGATATCTGGTGAACGAGGTGGCCAGGGAATTGGGCCACCCCTTCCAATCCACCGGTTTGGAAATGTTTAATTTAGGAACCCACGAACATGCAGTCCCCAATGTGGTGGTGCATCATCTTGCTGGAAAATGATGGTCGGTTGAAGGTCATGTAGTTGCGGTGTCACATATTCAGTCAAACGGTCAAGGTAAACATTTGCAGTAATTGATGTCTCGCCTAAGAAAAACGACTTCTTTCTATGGGGTTATGTTAAAGATATCGTGTATCGAACAAAGGTACAGGACATCACTAATCTAAAGTAGAGGAGCACTGATGCCATTGCCACTATTGATGAGGGTAGGCTACAGCCAACATGGGAAGAATCGAGTACCGTCTTGATGTGCTTTGTTCAACTAATGGTGCCCATATAGAGGTGTATTAAATGAGGTGAAAAAAACTTAAATATATACGTCTCATTTTGTAATAATTTTCTCTTATCTGTCTTTTCATTTGCCGTTATAATACATTTTTGAAATTGTAAAGAGACTTTATGGACACCCTGTATTCTCCAACTAACTCTGGCACCGTCTAGAAACAAGTGTATTTATGTTGGGGTTAGATACTTGGCAGCCAGCAGATGTCTCTTTTGTTTAATTAACTTAATGTGTGTGTCACAATATAAACAGTTATAAATCAGACACCATATAAACCGATTCAATCTATCTTCATTCCAGATTGCAATGCTACAAAACGTATAAACATTTGATGGGAGTGAATACAGGATGTGGCAATGTATTTATTCAACTGAGTTTGGAAATACTTTCAGGAAACCTTCGGTCTCCAGTTAAACTAATTGAGTTAATATTTTCATATAATTATGTTTTCTCGTTGATACATTAATGTATATTACCCTCTTCTTTTATGAAAAAAAGTATTGATTTTCATCTCAGAATTTTCAACTAATGACTGCGAAAAATCAATCTCACTTTAAACCTAGAAGATAAAAATAAGAGTTATTTATATTAAAGCAGTTTTCTTCTAAGATAATATTTGCATGCCTTTTGTTTTGCAGTATTGTGTAACCCTGCACACAAATCACGGATGATCACCGTACTCTATGAACATTCATTTTTGTAATTCAAAGTGCAATAGCTTGTCCTTGTTATGAAAAGAACTCTTATTTTCATAACAAAATTAAAGAGACAGAACTTGAACATACAGAACGTATTAGAGCAAATTCCACCAAGCAATTCCATAGGTTTATTAAATGATTATTATTATTTACAGGTTTTATATAGAAGAGGAGTTTAACCTTGGTCTCTGGTCCATTGGTCAGTTTGTGAGAGGCTAAGCAGTTACTGCTGGGCATCCCACAACATAATGATGTACATGCTATTCTAAGTCAAATTAGAACTTCAACATTACTACTTGATTTTACAAGCCCTTATTACTCGTTATTTTTCTACGTTGCGTGTTATTCTCTCAGGTGACGAAAAACAAATACTAGCAGTTTCCAAATCTTCATTGTCCTGTGCCCTACCTAGGCCAAGATTGGTTTGTGTGTGATCTTGCATAAATATCATTTGTGCAAGGATTGCCAGTACTCTACACAATACATATTTCGCCCCACATCCCACGAGCAAACATTTAGCGTCTGTTTGACCGTACCGTTTGCCGTCCGTTGTAGCTTTATGAAGGAGTCAATTAAACACACCACACGAAGCCCCTGCGCACTTGTTCACAAATGGGCAAAGCATAAAGCCACGGACGCAAAAATAACATTGACGTGAAAAAGCTAAATGGACGCAGAAACGCCGCCATTTATTTTCCTAGGGCGTGGAGACATCAGACGTTACGGACGCACTTTATGCAGTACTCACTATCTCCCGTGACAAAGTGACGGAATGGTAGTGCATTACACTGGCAAACACTAAATCACTGATAGAGACACACAGAATGACCAAGACACTGACAAAGTAACACAAAAAAATACCAGCACAGTGCAGGGGCGGATTCAGACATAGGTTTCAGGGGGGGCACTCTACCAGCTTTGGGTAAGAGGTGGTGTTGGGTTCGCAGTGACAGGCAGTGTCGTGCCTAATCGCAGGCTGTGCTCATCACACTCACTGTCTCCAGAGCATTGCACAGGGTTTGTCCTCATGCAGCTCAGGCGACACAGGATAAACACTGCACAGCAATGCTCTGCATTCTGGCACATGCTCTGCCTGTCACTGAGAATCACGCACCACCAGCAATAACACGCCGCAGGGCTATACACCCACTGATACCCATACACAGCTATATAACTCAGAGATATACAACTACATACATAGCCATACACACGTACACACACCATTTAGGGAAGCTGCCAAAGGCAGGCTCAGAAACCCGGCTATTCATAAACTTTACAAAATATTGGGCCATTTATCAAAGTATCTTATTTACATTTATTATAGTTTACAGACTCATTGCTGGCAGTGGGGCAAAAGGTTATATTTACACTATATCCAGGTATTTGTTACATTTGCATTTGTGGTGTTGAGTTTTGGGAGGACCTCCACTTGGGGAAATATTGAATAGTTGCGAAGTGGTACTGTACTGTTATTTTTGTATTTGAGGTTGGCTTCATAGCGAACAAATCATCCCTAATGGGCGGTAAGTGGAAGGATTACCAGTTGGGGTTTTCTCATGTTTTATGCTGGTATACATAAACCTCTATGCCGTATACAATTATATATTTTTTCATTTAGAAGCTACACTTTGTCAGGTTTAATAACATCGTTTACAAGTGAAATTTAAAAATCTAAAGGGAAATTGGTCAAGACCGAGTCATTTTAATCGTGCCTCCATGTCAAGCAACTGTAGAACAGAACTAATTATTCACCCAACACTATTGGTATTTATTTATTTTCAATTTTTTATTCTTATTCTTTTATTACATTTATAGAACAATTAACAGGGCAATTATCCTACGGACAGGGCCGTCTTAGCCTTACGTTTTATTATTTATTATAGAGGTTATTCTGAGAGAGGCGATCTGGCCCCAAAATGTCACCGGACAGGAAATTTCCCATACGGTGACATTTTATGGCCATTCGGCTATTCAGAGAGCAGGCAAATTTTGGCGAACTGCCAGCAAGTACGGTGCCTGTTCGACGGCAGTGAAATCCCCATAGAGAAGCAATGGTTAATCTATTCAGAGAACACCGAACAGCAGTGAAAAGTTGACGAATCGCCCTGCTGTTCGGTGGTTTCATTCGGCAGTTTTATTCAGGCGAAACCCATAGGCTTCAATGTTAAAAATATTCCCGTTTTAATGCAATATCTAATAAACCGTTTATTATTTTAATCTGCAGTAAAAAGTGATTTCTTTTCTGGGCAAAATGTTTTTCAGTTTTTATTTAATAGCGTTTTTTCTTTTGAAACAGCCCTTTTTATTATCATTCATAGGATCTTATTTGTAAATCCAGGCATTTTCGTTCAGCAGTTTTTTTGCAAACAGCGTTTAAATTTTGAACACTTTAAAGCATATTGTTTTTTTGGTTTTTTTACCCCGTTCGTCAGCTTGTCGGCCTTTTGCGGCAGCTGGTCTGCACTGTGATTATCGGCTTTTTACGGTCCGTTTTTTGCGGCGGTTCCGGCTGGTTTTCGCTGGGTGTTTGGCGGGATTGTGGCAGGTTTTCCCTTCACTCCAGGGTCCCTGCGGTGAATGCAGAATTGGGAATGGGGAATTTTGATTCCCCGAATTGCAGGGAACGAGAGATTGCCAAAATGTCGGCGACATTTCAGTGCTCACTAAATAACCCCTTATGTCTCATGTTTGTGCTTCCCTACTGTAAAGCTCTGCGGAGTATGTTGGCGCCATAAAATACTGTAACTGTACTATTCTTACTGTAGCCTGTACTCTGTTTATAAATAGTATTTTTTAAAGAGATAATGACTTTTTTTTTTCTATTTTCAGTTGAGATTCTCCGTTTCTAATCCTTTGGCATTTTGTAGGCTCTACTTAGAGAAAGCTCTACTACCGCTTTCTACACCACATTAAATAATTAAATATTTAAAAGGAAGGAAAAACGATGCTCGCCGAATGACTAGTGGAAGTTTCACCTGCCAGTCTCTGCAAGGGGAGCTCCATAGAAACCACACATAAATCAAGTAAATGGCCTCTTTTGTAACTTGGTTAATAGGCACAACATGCTTCTTTAGAAAACCCAACCATTCTTTCAATAGACTTTGATGGAAAGTCAGTCTTTTCTACAGACACATTCACATTCACATTTAGTAGCAGCTTGTATGGCTGTCCAAGGTCTAATTTATTGTTGTTTAAAGATCAGGGAAAGAAAATATGGCCTCTGGAACAATGTTTACATTCAAAGGCCCGAACAAGAAGCCACAAAAGAGCATCTTTTTTTGTCCTCCGCTCAGAAGTATAATCTGTAACCCACTAATGATTAAAATTACCTTTCTCTCCTCGGTTAGAGCAATTCTTCTCTTGCAAATTAAATTTACCAATGATGTGCTACATAATCCCTCAGTTACTTTGGACGGTATATCGCATTTCAGAGGAATGCCTTGCAGGTTGCTGACAATAAGAATAGTAAACGTAGCGCAGCTCGGATTTTTTTTTTTTAAAAAGGATGAGCCCCAAAAGCTTTTGATGTCTGGCTGAACCAATCGCAAAATGACATTTACTCTGACCCCCTTCTATTAAATTTTTTTTTTTTGTAACATGGCTTGATATTGGCTGGCAGAGTCTCCGTATGCTGGTTAGTTACTAGTATCAGAATACCTCCAGCAACCAAGAGTGTATTGTTTGATGTAGAAACCTCAGGAATCTGAAAAGCTTCTAATAGTAGCTTAAAGGCAGGTACATTGCTGTGTACTTAATGGGATTTTTTTTTCTTCTTCGGGTTTTTTTTTTTTGTACTTTTTATCCTGTGAACTAAATCTTCTCCTCGGATTAATGAAGACTCCTGGCAGTCGAAAAAAAACACTGCCAAAACTTATACATGATTTTTCATAGAGCTCTTTGAAGAAGAGATTTGTTATAATGTAGCACCAAAGTAGCATTTAGTAACTTTTCAGCATTCAAGAAAGCCTGAAGTATGGAAACATGATCACTTGTAATATCCGCGCAGTGAGAGTGGACAGCGGAGAGAAAGACTTATAAGGTTATGGAAGGTCCAATAAAAAGTAACATTGTCTGGAATCCCTAGATGTATGGAGTTCATCATGTGTCAGCAGTAATATATGATGAGTTGCCTTGTTTCTGGTGGTGATAATAAATTTGTAAACCTTTTCCAAACCACTGTAAAACGAAAGCTTTAAGATTCTGAGTACGGCAAACAGACTCACCTAAAGGTAAACTCTACTCATCCGGACCACTTTAATGTTATATAGTGATCAGGATGTAAGGAGAGCTGTCCTTCACCCCCATCCCTCCCATCTCCCCCCAATGTAGCAGAAATGCTGGATGAAGTGGAGGAGTTTCCTCCACTCCACTAAATGCCACCAGCAGTCGGGATTTAGAACTTCCCAGCTGCTGGTCACCAGATTGGCCAACAGTGATGTCGGCACGCAGAGAGTGTCCCAACGTCACTCTCTGAGATGGAAAAGTGTGCAAGTTCCATTGCACTGTCCAATTTGTGGCTCCTACACTATGCAAGTTGCATAGCAGCACAAATTGTGTTAGAAAGCTTCAGGGGCTTCAAGGAACGGGAGTCCCTGAGCCGAAGAGGAGGAGCCGTGGAGGCAAGGGACAAAAGATGACTAAAACCACTGTAAAAAAATATTTTGGCAGGGGCTGTCCAATTATTTAAATGTACAATGGAAACCAAGAAACATACTTTACAGGTGTGATATGTTATGTACTGATAAGACTCCATGCAGACAAGAAAACCCTATGAGAGCATTGTGCAAGCTTGCATGTGCAGAGACATGCATATGAACTATTTGCTCCCAGTGTTCTGCTGCATAAAGTAAGAGAAGTGGTGGATCAGTTCACCCTTTCCACTGTGGGATCATAGGTAAGTTTTGGATTTTTCTAGCTATTTATATTTAAAGGTTAAGTGTTTTTGCAAAAGAATCACTTAACACCAGGGCTGCTGAATACATTCTACTTTGGAATAGGTCGTTCTTCTCCAGCCCATCGCAAATTAACAGCTCATATACAAAGTATGGGAGCTGCTCAATTACAGTAAGCAGCTGCAACATCCGAGGTCCAAGCAATGCAGAAAAGCGGCTCAGTCTGTTCATATTGCTGCTGAATGTATAAACATTAATAGCTCAAGCCATTGGTCTCACGGCTCGTTTTGAATATGACCATGATTTGAATTGTTCACTGACCAACATCCCAAAAATTTCCAATGAAATTTTATTTATGTATTTGCAAAGTATTTTACCAGGAAGGATACATTGAGATTTCTTTAGTTTTCAAGTATGTTCTGGGTTCAAGAACATTGAAATGTTACAGTCCTTACACAAATACAAAGTAATAAATGCAAGATATTAAAAACAAAGCACAAATATACAGATTAATACAGACAATAAATATGTAGGAAATATAGTCATTATGTTACATGTTTACAGGTGCATTCTGTATCGAGGTATGTTAATAGGGAACTCTTAAGGGACTTTAGACTGCGGGAAGATTTGATGGTGTCTGGGAGGTTATTCCATATTTGCGGTGCTGTGTAGGAAAATGAGGATCGAGCCACTTTCTTTTTGTATTGTGGTATTGCAAGTAAGGTGCTGGTCCTGGATCAGAGGTTATAGGATGAGGGAACTGCTGGGGGAAGCAGCCTATTCAGGTAGGGTGGTAGCTTCCAGAAAAGCTCTCAAACACCAGCAGGGTTATTCAAAGAGCTGATCTGGCCCCGAAATGTAACCGAACACTGAAATCCAGCATACGGCTACATTTCCTGGCCATTCGGCTATTAAGAATGCAGGCAGTTCGCCAAATGTTGGCGAATTGCCTGCATGTACGGTGACTGTTCGAAGGCAGTGAAATCCCCATAGAGAAGCACTGCTTAGTCTATTCAGGGAACACAAAACAGCAGGGAAAAGTTGCCGAAATGCCCTGCCATTCGGTGGTTTCATTCGAGAGGTTTATTCAGGAGAATCTCATAGGATTCAATGCTAAAAATATTCCATTTTTAATTCAATATCAAATAAACCGTTTATTAATCTATTATGCAGTAAATAGATTCATAGATTTTTTAGGCTCTTTTAGACATTTTTGGCAAACTTTTTTCCGTTTTTTTATTAAATCGTTTTTTCTTTTATCTGTAACAGACCTATTTATTATCATTCATTGGATCTTATATGCAAATTTCAGACATTTTCATTCAGTAGTTTTTTATGCAAACAGCGTTTCAATTTTCAAACTTTGTAGCAAACTGTTTATTTCTTTTACTCGTTCGTCTGCGTGTCTGCTTTTTCCAGCGGCTGCTCTGCGCTGTGATCGACGGCTATTCAGGTTTCCCCGGCGTGTTCGGTGGGGTTAGTCCAGCTGCTTCTGCTGGTTTTGGTGAGTGTTTGGTGAGTCTACAGCGGGTTTTGCGGGTTTGCGGTGAGTATTCCCTGCTCTACGGGGGCTCTGCGGTGCTTGCTGAATACACTGCAGGATCGGCGAACTAGAATCAGGAAGCGAAGAGTCACCGAACGTGGGGTGACATTTCAAATCTCTTTGAATAACCCTGATAGTTGGAAAGGTTGCGTCTAGATTCCAGCGACGGCCAGTTTAGCTCTTTTAACAATGTTAGGAATCTGCATGGCTGAAGTTGATTATTACAAGACATGATAAAGACGAAAAATTCCTATGGACTGATAAATTCTGTAGTACAAATGAACCTGAGATGGAGCAGATAAGAAAGATATATGTTGATTGCAGAAAGGACATGCTGAAAGATAATCAGAGACACATGGGACATTACTGATAAGCCCTATATTGCTCAAATGAAAGAATGTGGTCCGCACATCTTAAACATTTTCCAGGATTTAAGAAACTAAGTGCCAACACTGTGTTCACAAGCTCATTCAAACACTTAAGTGGTTGATTTTTGGAGAGAACAGGAAACTCTTGATATATATATATCCTGCAGGTCAGCTGACCCGGCAGCACAACCCTCCATGGCGTCATCGAGGCAGCACGTTAGCACTGCCTCGCATATTTAATGTCTTTGCGTTGCATTATGGGGCAGGCTGCCGAATCAGCACCTGCCCCGTAGTATGGAGCTAAAACGGGGACGTTAAGAGGAAACCTGCAGGCGCAGGTTTTCCATCATCCTACATCTTTAACCCTTTTAATAAGGACAGGTGTGATATGTCCTCTGCATTCCTCGCTTTCCAGTACCCTGATTATAATGAGAAATGTGGCTAATTACACCTATTTATTGTAGACTTTCTTCCTGTATATGTTAAATAATTCTGTAGCGAGAAATTCTTTGGCAAAGAGCAGCAGGGGATGTATTTTGGATTAAATATATAATCAAAGGAACAAGAGACCCCAGCTTGGAAAGGGGGAGAGTCTGCCCTTTCTATTGAGGTCACCTGTCTGTATAGCATTGCAGGTAATTGTAAAGCACTGTTTAGCTGATGGTCAAGCAAGGCTTTAGTTGCAGCCCTATGTACCTCTCGGCTTCACCTACTGGGTCCAGCCATTCAAAAAGATATGACCTCTAATCTGAGAGATCATTGGTCCCCTAGTAAGAAGTAGATGATCACTGTATAAAAAGATAACAGTAGGGACTTTACTATAATGTGGTGGGCAATTCTACAGTATCTTTCTCTAACTGTGCTTTAAAGGGTCGCTCTACTCATCCTGACCAATATAGCTTTGTAAAGAGGTCTGAATGTGAGTAGTGCTCCCCTTTCTTTTACCCCTATGTGGTTCCCCGATCAGGTGTTATCACTGGGTGATGTGAAGGAATTTCCTCCACCCCACCCAGGGTCACCAGCAGCCAGGATTTTGAACTTCCCGCCTGCTGGTCACCAAATCGGCCACTAGTAATGTCAGCACACAGAGAGTGTGATGATTGCACACTTTCTGATAGGCAGCCGATGGAGCGGATCTGCACACATGCGCCCAGTTCCAATACATCATTCTGTGCAGGCACTACGATCCTTGCTTAATTAAAGTGTGCAAGTCCCGTACCGGTGCGCAATTTGTGGTTCCTTCCTACACTGCACAAGTTGTGTCAGGGTGCAAATTACCGAGAAAAGCTTCCGGGACTTCCAGGTTTGGGAGTGCGTGAGCCAAAGAGGAGGAGCTGCCCAAGGGAGAAAACGGGAGTAAAATCATCTGAAACAAAAAAAATAATAGTAATTGGGCAGAGGCTGTCAGCAACATCTGTCCAATTATTTAACCACTTGGCTGCTAAGGACGCGCTCAGCACGTCCTTCCAAGTGGTTCCCCTGTGCAGAGGACGCGCTGAGCGTCTGTGCAGAGGGGGCAGCGATCGGCCGGGATTCCGGCTGATCACTGCGGCCTCCCGGTGCGGGCTGACATCTTGGATGTCAGCCCAGCATCCGGAACCTTGGCGGGCACCTTGCGCGATGACGTCTATTGCAGGCACACACCCCCCCCCCCGGCGAGTGCGGGGAAAGTGCCTGAAGGGGAGGGGTGAGGTCATCTGGACCTCTCTCCCTCCCCAACCGAGCGGGCCACCGGGAAAAGGCAGGCATCGCTTGGCAGGGCACAGCCTGCCCTTCCAAGCGGAGTCTGTCTTCAACCCCTAGGGTGCTGGATCGTGATTCGGCACCAACAGGCGCCATATCGCAGTCCCCTCCCAGAGCCGGCCGACATCTTGGATGTCGGCCAAGCTTCCGGGATGTCCCCCTGACAACTGGCGTCATCGCGCATAGAAATACAGTAAGAAATATTTGGGCATATTCCCAATGTATTCCTTACTGTAATAACCTATTTGGCAGTCATATGTTGCCATCTACTGGTCAAATGGAGTAACTGCAGTTAGAGCAGCATCTCATGGTTTCCTGCAGCGGCTGCTAAAAGTCAAATAATAATTCAGTCAAGTTGCTCCAAAATTGCTCACTCTGTCCAAGTGAGAAAATCAATGATTTTGATGTGAAAACTGATTTGTTTAGATTCTTCTAATAATAGTAATATACGATTGTTAGTTTTTTTTCGCACAGCAGCCTTAGACTGATGTACCTGTATGTGATGTGGTATTCAAATCTTCTAATATAGGTTTGAGTAATAAGTCTATTTATGCCGAAACAAACGGAACCCGCTGTTGAAATCTTTATTACTATTGTTGAACGTGAAGTGTCACAGTTACTCTCTTCTCGACATTACACCAGAGCTGCCCCCAAGCTGTCTCATATAGAAGTACAGCACCTGACAAACTTCGGAACAATTCTGAAATTATAGTGAAGCCTGCAGATAGAGGGTCGGGGCTCTGGTGGTTATGCATGTAGAGGATTAACGAGAGATTAGACGACAATTAAGTGATACTGAAACATATATGAAGTTAGGTGTTTATCCGAGAGCATAAATTGTACAGCTGGTCTCAGAGTTGGTTCAGAAGAATTTAATTGATAAGAAACAAGCAGATTTTCTAAGAAAAAAAAATCCAATTGTTCCCACACTGTATGTGTTGCCTAACATCCACAAATCGTTAATCTCTCCCCCAGGGTGCCCTATCGTGTCTGCTGCAGATTTGGTCTTAAGCCCTCTGTCCATTTTCTTGGACAGAGTAGCTAGACCCTATGTACTGGATACTAGTGATTTTTTGGGGCAAAATTACAGACATTCAATAAGGGTCAATAAAGGTGAAACTAAGGAGAATTGACTAGAGAAGTGAAAAATCCAGGTCAAAATAGTCAAACCAAACAAATTCTCCCATTTATCTCACTTTCCAAATCTGCCATTTGGCCTAGATTGTTCTCTTATCCTGAGTTTCACCTTTTATTGAACAGACCTGTATGTCTGTTACAGAACATAGGATTTTGGTGAGTCTGGATATTATCAGCCCGTATACATCGATCCAAAACGATGAAAGTATCCAGACCATGACTAAGGCTTTTGGTGAGTTAGGCTTTAATAATGAGAAACTTGAATTTTTGGTTGCATTACTTAAGACGGTTCTTGAAAAGAACTATTTTGTGTTTGATGGAGATTATTTATACCGATTTGGGGCACATCCATGGGGACGAATGTAGCTCCTATGTATGCTAACGTGTTCATGTCATAAATTGAGGAGAGTTTTGTCTATGTTGGCGAATATTATAAGAACTATGCTAAATATTGATATTGCTACATAGACAATATTTTCTTTATTTGGGGGAGGGAACAGAGACCCAGTTGCAGGAGTTTGAGAGTTAATTGTAGATGAAACAGTATTCAACTAAGTTCACCATGGCGATCGGTAGTGTTCAGATCAACTTTCTGGACACCATGGTGATCAAAGATGGTAAGTCTATAACCACAGATTTATTTAGGAAACCAACTGATAAAAATGCTCTGTTACAGTTTAACAGTGCATACCTAGAGACCCTCATTAAATCATTGCCACATAGCCAATTGCTGCGTGTCAAGAGGATAGTGAGTGACCCTACAATGCGAGACTTTGAATGAGATGATTGAAAGATTCAGAGTGAGGGGTTATCAAAAAACCCTGCTACAACATGAATTGAGTCAGGTCCAACAGGAACCAGGGAGTGGTGTATATACTCCAATTGATAGAGGTAAGAGAATAAATAGGATCCCCTTTGTCTCTACTTATGGTACATATTTCCAATCCCCGAGAGATATTATGTAGGAACTGGCATATTTTAATAGAGACATACCCATGGTTCCAGAGTTTCAGGTACCCCCTCTGATGTTTTTTAAAAAAGGACATTATATTAGAGAGTCCTTGGTAAGAGCAGAATTTAATAGCAAAGGAAAGACTAAGGAATTTTTTGGTAGACATAAAAATGGTACATATCCTGTACCCATGGTACGTATGTCTGAACTGCTCTTGTTGCAATGCAATCATACGGGGAGACATATTTTTATACGCACATTCAGGACATAAGTATAAGATCAACAATGGATTTTCATGAGATTCTTCCTTTGTAATTTATTTGCTCAAATGCCCTTACGGTTGGGTTTATATTGGTGAAACAACACAGAAAATGAAAAACAGTTACAAAACACAAATCTGATATTCGCTTGCAAAGAACTGAATTACCGGTTCCATCACATTTTGTTGAAGCCGATCATGAAGTTTCGCAACTTCAGTTTCAAATAATTGATTCAGTACCAAAGTTACCAAGAGGTGGTGATAGAGAGAAACTTTTAAAAAGAAGGGGATTATTCTGGATTCACTGCTTAAACACTATTGCACCAGCTGGTTTGAACAGGGAATTTAATTTAACCCCTTACTTGTGAATCTGTAAGAGGGCTATAATGTCTTGTTGATATTTCAAATATCTTTTTGCTGCGTCTCATCATTGAAAAATATGACTTCCATGAGTATAGTAATAAAATGTATAAAAGTAATTTGGCAATCATAGGAAGAATATAGTAATTTCCATGGATTTCAATTGGTTTTATACCTCCCTTGTTTTGTCCTTACATGTTATGTCGGTATTGGGCTAGGAATGCAACATGTGCAATTGATTAATTTGTGATGTTGTTAATGGATAGAGATAGATATATATATATATATATATACACACTGTATATGTATGGAATTGATTGTGTTTTATACTTGACAAAGACCCGTTGGGGTCGAAACGTCGTATTCTCTGCTGCTGGAATAAACTCACATGGTGAAAATATACGCTGCAATACTTTGTTCTTTATTTAAAAGTCAGATAAGGACATTCAATTAGCTGATTGTAGACAGTTTTAGCATCTTGGACATTATGCCCACAGGGCTAAAACTTTGAAGGCATCTTCTGGAGTCCTAACGCAAAATAAATTTGTTTGTAGCAAACTAATTTCATTTGATTTTGTCTTACACAGCTACAGATCAAGATAATTTGATAACGGGCACCTGATGGTGACTTTGAAGACCTGAGTTATCTCGATCTCAGTAGTGAAGGGGTTAAAAATAACTATCACAATCAGATATAATATTAAATTATGGAAACTATAAAAGGGACCCATAACACACCCTCCTTGGAGGAATATATCATAAGTCCCCCGTATGTGGAAAAAAAATGTTTTAACACCTTTCAAATGAGGCGATTCTTGTTTGTATAGTTGTCAAACGATCACAATGATAATAATTATCAGTAACTGGTACGTTTATTTTATTGTAGTGTTGTGTAAGGGCTAAGGGTTGTCTGATTTTTTTTTGGAGATCTTTTGCGAATGTCTACCTTGAATGATTTTATTTATGCAGTTTTAGTAGTACTTTTAATTTTTATTTCGTCTAAAAACGTACCCACTGGTTTTGTTGACATTTTATCCTGACTTTTTCTTCATAAATTGCAAGGCGGTGCAAAGGGAAATAACTGGTATCATTTATTCTCAAAACATCAATTAGTATTTTTCAAATTAAAAAACATAAGGGTCTATTCACTAAAGTGAAACTCTGGAGAACTTTTGGATAAGTTAAAATTCTAGGTCAAAATAGCCGATTTGGAAAGGTGAGATAAATGGGAGAATTTTTTCTGGTTTGGCTATTTTGATCTAGAATTTTCACTTCTCCAGAAGTTCTCCAGAGTTTCACCTTTTAGCGAATAGACCTGATATTTATTTAAAGAAGATGAAGAGATGCTAAACATGAAACTATAATACGAATTTATAAAATATTCATGATTGATGACTCCTCTGCTTTGTTCAGCATGTCAAAATGAACAAAAAGTTAATCTTTTTTTCATATAATATGGTTAAATTCTTCCATTATTGAGAAATTAAGCAAATTAAAGTTATTGTCTAATAAAAAACAATCTGCTGGAAAAATATATGGTCATGTATACAGTATAACGCACAGAGGAATGGCTGAAATTGGAAGTAAAACGCTGATCACAAAAGATCAATCCGTGGTTGGGATACATATACGAAGACATTTAAAGTGTATTTGAATCAATTAAAATTTACTAAATCATGCATCATGTAAGTCATAAAGGTAATCATGTGACAAAAACCATGTGATCGTGAAATTATGTAATCAATTGCTATTATAAAGCTATCTATTAAAAGTACAGATCAATATTCATTGGTCTACATCCTTTTATGCTTGGTCAATCAAAGGTAAAAACATAAGTGTTGTTCTTGCACTATTTATGTCACAGTTGTGAAAATTCATATTTGGAGTTGAGTAATTGTTGTAGGAAATTAGAATGATCTGCCAATCATGTGACAGGTATTGTGGAACAGCTGATATCACCTTATCCCTGCTCAATTTATATATTATTATCTGGGCCAAGAGTTTAAATGGAATCAAATGAAAAGAATGAGAATTCTGATTGGAAAAAAGAAAAAACGTTTAAAAACAAAAAAAAATAGCAACAACAACAAAAAAAAAAAGGTAATTTTTTTGTAAAAAAACCCTGAAAAATGCTTAAAGGGACACTCTAGGCAAAACCCCCCCCTTTTTTTTTACATTAAAATATACCTATTCCCTACCTAGTTATTGAGTATTTTTTTTTTTACTGTAATACTTACCCTAAAAACCACTTGTTTCCAACGGCGTCTTTTTTTTTTATACTCACCTCCCTCCTCTACCGCTCCCGTCCTGAAAATCTTTAACTTGGCTAATGGTTTACGTGAGAAGCGCGCATGCGCGCCTCTCACGTAAACCAGCCAATTAGCAGGCTTCCTCCCGGCTCCATCTTCTTTGATTAGTGTTGCGCGCAAGAGGATGCGCGCAACACTAATCCTCAGCTGCTGCCGCAAGCTACTGCGGCGAGTTGGATGACATCTCCTACTCGGTAATAGTCGGCAGAAGTGGGAAATATGAATCCCGCTCTGCTGACTGACAGCTGGGAGGGCGGAGTAAAGTCCTCCGTGTCTCTCAGCGGTTTTAGACGATCGGCTGAGCGGACGGAGGAGGGAAAGGCAAGGGCATACTCAGGGCATCAAGACCACTTAAAAATGCTTAGGTGGTCATGTTGCCTAGAGTATCCCTTTAAAAGATCCTAAAAAATCTATAAATAAAGACTTTTTACTGCAGACTATTATAATAAACGGTTTATTAGATATTGCATTAAAACGGTAATATTTTTAACATTGAATCCTATGGGATTCGCCTGAATAAACATGTCGAATGAAACCACCGAATGGCAGGGCATTTCGGCAACTTTTCCCTGCTGGTTTTTGTTCTCTGAATAGACGAAGCTATGGGGATTTCACTGCCCTTGAACAGGCACCGAACAGGCACCGAATGTGCAGGCAATTCGCCAACATTTGGTGAACTGCCTGCTCTCTGGATAGCCGAATGGCCATGAAAGGTAGCCCAACGCTGAATTTCAGCGTTTGGTTACTTTTCGCCAGCAATTCGGTGCTCTTTGAATAACCCTGTAAATGTATTTATAAAACATTAGAATTAAGAAAGACATCAAAAAATGAATAACATTTTAACAGAACATTTTACAGTCAAGGTGCAGTGTAGAGAAAAACCAGTTCATTCTTTAAAATAATATTAAAATAAACAATTTTAGTACTAATTCATTTTTTAATTTAAATTTTTAATTAAATTATTTTTAATAAACGAAAGGCAATAATAAAGGAGGATTCTATTACATGTCAAGAAAACCACTGTTATTGATAATGTACTAATCATGCCTGTGACTGATTAGGTCAAATGATATTGACAAATACTATACATATGACTATACAAATGTGCAACTCATTACACATTATAGATGAAGTCACTTGTAAGGAAAAGGGTTTTGATTATTTTTAATTGTCTCATCCACAAAAAACTATTAAATTTGGCTGTTGTGTTAAGTGATATTTCCCTCACTACAACCTTCACTGGAACACATTATTCATTGACCGCTGTATACTTGGTAACAGACGCTGTCATCTTGCATTTGTGTTATTCTCATTTAAATGTATTTTCTTTGTACTCCTGAGCTGCATTCTATTATAATCAAACACTTTAGGTACTTTTTCTGCAGATGAATAAGTCAGTGGACAATAATTCCACCAGCATCCTCTCTAGCATTAAACGTATATACAGTAAAAGTGGTTGGTGTTTGAGGAACCTTTCTGATGGAGTAGAGAACAAATCATCTAATATCTAGTTTCTGCAAGTAGCCTAGTATTTATGAACCGATGCATCACTGACAGCATTTTTGGAGGATTGTCACCTTTTTACCAGGCCTGTCCATGGTTCTGCAACAGAAGCTGAAGACTCTCCAGAAAGAGATTGACTGTATGCATGGAGAACCTCTCGCATAGCTACCTTGTGGCCTTGTTATGATGTCATAATTTTATCATTCAGGAACATACTGAGGCACAACCTAGCAGTAGGAACGTCACTTGATTCGTTCTGGCACGCAATCCTATGCTAAGCAAATGCTCTTGACACTGAGGAACAGTGAAACGCGTTGAGCTTGACGCTATGACATTTCTTTTATTCATTTTGGCAGCAAGCTATCTTCCAGGCACTGCAAGGATGAGATTTGTTTCTGCTATTCATCCTAACCTCTAGGAATCTGTAGACTGTGTGCTTTGTACCGGCTCATCTCTGAACACAGGTATAGGCATTTGAGCTGGACAAAGCAGCTTGTACTGTGCAACGTTCAATTTCTTCTTGCCTCTTTACTATACCCATTGACCCAAGAAGGCCTGTTTCCTACTACTCCTTTAGTGGGCATACGCAATTAGGCATTGTATGCCCGCTCTATCAAGCACTTATAGCCGTATGGCTCAGTTTAAGCCGTCCCTACCTGGAAACCAAATCTTTTTTCTGTTTGTCTCTCTAGTATACCTGTTGACCCTTGATGGCCTTCTCTTGACCATAGCCTTTACCGTATTGACACACTGTATACCACAGGTGTCCTGCAATGTACACAGTACAGCCTTCCCTTTGACTACAGAATACAAGTATTCGGACTTCAAACAGTACAGCTAAGGAAATACCCCAATACCTGATACTAGTTTGATTTTCCCAAGGCACACGCATCTAGCAATATATCCAGGCACATTTTCTCCCATGTGCCCTAGGACTGGTATAGTTAACCCTATGGTAGTCCTGCTACCTTTCGGTTATTCATTTTGTATCACTGTTTTGCGTTTTATGTGTTGGTTATGTCATTTTTGTCCACCATTGTCTTTGTGATACAGTGCAAGTACTCCCATTTCTATTGCTTGCGCACACGCTCACGTGATGCCTATGTTCTATTACTTTATAATAAAGGTTATGTTTTATTAACGTGATATTTTGAACAGTGCAGTCTCCAGACCTCATTACAACCTACCAGTGAAAGATTTGTATGTGCCATAATTATATGAGTGCATCTACTGTTGACCCCTTTCCCCCACCTCTCAAAAAAGGAAAAATAAGCGCCCTATATTTCTAGAGGATGTGACAGACCTCCAGAGATCAGTGTATACTCCAGAGCACCCACTAACATCACTGGGAGGACCAGATTTGGTTTAAACATTTTATTCATGTCTAATTTCTTCAGACATCAATGAGTAACATCCCAGTTCTGGATATTTAGAAGAAAGAAAGGCCAGTCAAAAATTATTTTTTAATTTTTATTTTACATAAATAAAATAAATTTAGTTTTACAGGGATTTTCGGTTTAAGTTTAATACACTATTTGTGTGTGTTTATTAAAAAAAATTAAAAAAAAAAAATCGGGCCCCTTTGTACCCTGCCCACTGAAGGTCACGCCCACATAAACCCCACCCACATAATGCAACACAGATGTGCACGGAATTTCTTAAAACTATTTTCAAAGTAAATGTTTTAATAAGACAAAATCTATTCAGGCCCACATGCTAATAAGCGATCATGCGCCCTCAGGACCCCTACAGATGGCTACCACTCTGTATGAGGGTATGACAGAGCTCCACAGCACATTAGTGCGTAGTGCACATTACTGTATCACAGAGCTCTACAGCTATAAAACTCACAGTACTATGCGGTGAGTATGAGTGTATGACAGCGCTCCATAGCAGTAAAACTCACAGTAGTGCGCAGTGTGTATGAGCATATCACAGAGCTTCACAGCAATAAAACTCACAATAATGTGCGTTGGCTAAAAATTAGGGTTAGAAATAAAGGATATGGATTGGGGTAGAAACTGAGTTTAGAAGCTAGGGTTAGAAACTAGGGGTACATATTAGGGGTGGAAACTGAGGTTAGACATAAGGGTTATGCACCAGGGCTGGAAATTAAGGTTAGAAATTCGAGGAACAGATTATGGTTGGAAACCAGGGTTAGAAGCTAGCATCAGAAGCCAGGGTTAGAAATTAGGGGTACAGATTAGGAGTAGAAAATGAGGTTAGAAACTAGGGTTAGAAATAAGGGGCAGAAACTGAGGTTAGAAACTAGGGTTAGAAATAAGGGCTAGAAACTGAGGTTAGAAACTAGGGTTAGAAATAAGGGCTAGAAACTGAGGTTAGAAACTAGGGTTAGAAGCTATTCGAGTTAGAAACTAGGGGTAAAAATTAGGGTTAGAAATTAAGGCTACAGATTAGGGGTAGAAACTGAGGGCAGGTTCCGACTTCTGACGGCAGACACGGCAGTTCAAAAGCTTCAGCCAGCCCACGGGCCCTCGGTCGGTGGCTGACATGCCCGACCTGTCAGTCCGCCCCTGACAATTATCATATTTTTTTTTAATTAAACCACACAAAATAAATGAATATCACGATGCACACCATACAACACGTATGCTGTTATAATGTATAGACTTATGCAGAATTACCAACAGAAATACAATGCCCTCCACTGATATTGGCACGCTTGGCAAATATGAACAATAATGTTAGTGGAGGGCACTGTTTCTTTGCGACTTGTTTGATAACAACCATTTGTTTTCAGTGTCCTTCTGCTTGCAGCATGGAGAGGCATTGGATCACACAATTCATTGTTCCTGATCCTCTGATATTATTCTGACTTTGCATTACTGAAGATTGTATTGTTCTGGATTCCGTGACCTCTGGCTTGTCTCTGACCAATCTTAATAGGTTTCACATTTACGCTTCTAGGGCTCTATTACATTCTTCGTGCAAACGTTAACGTGTGCGCAAAAACGCATTAACGCAGGGGAAAAAAACATTGTGCAGAATGTCGTATTACAATGTCCGCGCAAAAAATGCGCGTTAACGTCTACCGCAGGTGAACCTGCGCGAACCCTTTGCGAGCGTAATGTACTTTGCGCATCCTATACTTAACATTGTGAGCGCAAATGCGTTTGTGCGCTGGTGCGCGCATGGTATTACAATCTTAGCGCAAAATTTAACGGACAACGTTTCGCGCATAATTTTAACGTCTTTTAAAAGCTGGTGTTAATGGCAAATCTGAACGTCCTGGCCGAACCCAAATACACCAGCCCAAAAATAAAAATACAGCACAGTATAGTTACACATTCTACACATACCCAAACAATAAAATTGATAAGTTGTGCGTGTTTTTATCATTGCTGCAGCAAATATACTCAGATTGATTTTGACAGGCGCAAAAACGTAACGGGAGACAATTGTGGTTCTTAATTCAGATTGGCTGAATCCCGTGAAAAAACAGTCTGCCCCTCCGATTTCTGCGCGCAACGTTAATGTGCGCACGTTTTTGCGCGTCTTTTTTACGTGCTGTATTTTTTGACAGATGAAAAAATGCTCGCGGATTGTAATACCAGCGTTAATTTTCACGCGTTAACGTTTAACGCTGTGCACAAAAATTAATGCACTGCGCAAGCTTTTTTGCGCAAAGAATGTAATAGAGCCCCTAGCCATTACAACGACTGGCAGCTAGGTTCTGTTCATTTCTGCTTGTTAGGGTCATTACTGCCCAGTTCACCGTTACACACAACAGCTGAGCTGTAAAAGAAGTTTGAAGCTCAGCTGCATTATGATGGTAGCCATTAGTGCTACGAAGTGGATCCGTTATACCCAACAGTATACTCGCAAATGCTAAACTCTGGTACAACTGCAGTAGACTGTAATATTCAATGCAATACATGCGTATTAAAACTCAGCTTGATAAATGATATTGGTCAGAGAGGGCGGAAATGTCTAGAGTGGAATTGAAAAAGAAAAAGACCACCCCCCAAATTCTAGTTAACCCCTTCACTACTGTCATTGTGTATACACGATCAGCAGTAGCAGACACAGAAGCCCTTGATCACGTTAACAGAATCTAGGACTGTGCGCTGTCTTTGCAAATTAAATTTGTCTGCTACAAAAGAATTTATTTTGCATTTGGGCTCCAGAACAGGCCCCAAAGATTTAGCACCGTGGGCAACTAACACTTTCTAAAACCAGCTGTGGAATGTCTCTAATGGAGATTTCCCCATATGATCCTGCACGACGCTCAGAACTGTACTAACTTCATTTGGTCAGCAGATGGCGACATCTGCCTTGCCAAATAGGTTATTACAGCAAGAAATGCATTGGAAATATTATTTTACTGTAAAGTAATTAAAAATTATTTTCCAAAAAGAATCCACTGGTTTCTGACAGTGATTTTTTTTTGATCACTTGATAGCAAAGGGGTTAATAAAACAAATGACAGAAAAAATGCAAATTTTGATGTTTCCATTTGCATGATGATTCCTTTTAATGGTTAAGTGGAGACATGGAGGCACATGGAGAATGTGAATGACAATGTTGTCTCCAGTTTCGCCTGGATGTGAAGGGAGTAAATATACAGGGCTATTCAGAAAGAGGTGAAAACCTTGAGAATGACTGGAGAATTGAAAATTCTAGGTCAAAATAGTCAGACCAGAAAAATTCTACCATTTATCTCACTTTTCAAATTGGCTATTTGGTCTAGATTGTTCATTCCCTGGCAATTCTCAAGGTTTTCACCTCTCTCTGAATAGCCCTGATAATCTTATTGAGGGCACTAAATGGATTGGAATGGTAGTGGAGCCAGGTAGCATGATGGGGCAATAGCAAATTATATCAAAAAGAGGTTTCCAGGCCAATGAAGTTGGTGAGAGGAAACTAGAGGCAAGGTTTATTGCACAAGGAGTGGGCAATGGACATGCGGAGGAATAGGACAGTTGGTCAATTACATGGGAAGCTTGGCAAGAACCAGTATGAGTGAAAGGGAGAACAAATACTAGTTTATGAGGATATGGAGGATGAGAAATGGCCTTAGTAGCCTGTCCTGTTGTATAACTTTCCATCCCGCAGGTCTCATAATTACGTTGTAGCCCATGGTGCATTACAAAAGAAAATATACCATAGGCAAATCAGCCTGCTTCCATCCAAGATTGCTGCCACAACTGAATTTATGTGAACACCTCAAACAAAGGCTCCACATCTAGGAAAAGGGTGAATATGAGCAAAATTTGGTAGGACTTTATATGAAGAACAAACAAGTGACATAGGGAATATGGTTCAACTTGTAGGTGGAATAGCAAGTAAGTCTTGGTTAGGAACACCAAGAAAATGCTTATGTCACTACTTATTGGATGTCATAAAGAAAAGCTCACATGGCAGATGGTTCAATTCTCTACTACTAACTGCTCAATCTATGATCCCCTTATTCTTCTGAAAAAACAGCCAGTCATTGCATATCAAATGGTATCATAAGGGACAGAGTAAATTGTAACTATAAATGTAATAAAAGAATTCACAGAATAAAAAGTAAAACCTAAAATGTCTTATAGCTTAGTTGTAATTATAAACCTTTAAACGGTACTTTAAAATTAGAGTTCACTTTTATGTCCTTAAATAATTGAGCAGATGCTGCTAACAGCATCAGCCCAATTCATTTTTTTATTTTTGACCGATTTACTCTTTTGTCCCTTGCCGCTCGCTGTTCCTCCTCTTTGGCTCAGGGACTCCTGAACCTGGTAGTCCCTGAAGCTTTTCTGCGTAATATGCACCTCTATGCAACTTTTGTAGTGTAGGAACCACAAATTGCGCACTGCTATTGGAGTTGCGCACTTTACATATGCAAGTTGCGCACTTTACATATGCAAGTTGCGTAGCGCTTGCGCAGAATGATGGATCGGAACTGCTTGCATGTCTGATCTACAGAGAGGTTCGGCACGCTGTCTGCTATCTGACATCACTAGTGTCTGATCTAGTGATCGGCAGCCGGGAAATTAAAAAATTCTGGCTACTGGTGATGCCTGGTGGGGTGGAGGAAATTCCTCCAATTTACCCAGCATTTTCACCACATCGTGGCGCTGGGGGAGGAGGAGAAAGGAAGGGCACTCCTCACATCCTGACCACTTTAAATCAATAAAGTGGTGAGGATGAGTAGAGTGTCCCTTTAAGAAACTGTGCTGAGCTAACGTGAAAGAAAAAAGAAAGACCGGAAGGTAATATTTACTTGGCTTTCAGGATTCTTTATGACATCATATAAGTCATCTGTAAACAACACATTGAGCGGCTGAGTCACGTCGTATTTTTCCATAAGCAACAGATCCCGCTTATCGTCCTTAGCCAAACAAGACATGTCAGAAGTTTTCCTTCCCTTCTTGAATATTTCCCAGAGCAGTGGCTATGAAAAACTTTCCCACTTGAGATTCAATGACACTAGATCCTTCCAAACAGACCTATCCTTCAAGTGGAGTGCTCTTACGTCTTCCTCGCATTTAATAACATTAACTAATGTTAAACACTTGGAGAACACCGTACGAGATGTCAAGCCTTGGACATTATGTCCATTTTCCATTCCTTTCCGAAAGCGCTTGAGAAAAGAGGATTTGTTGATACTGTAGCGGCATGGGAAAAGAAAAAAAAAAGAAGAACAACTCTGGAACAGATTTAGTCCATGAAGGGATCAAGTGTCCGCTTGCAGTGTTATGAACAAAGGAGTTTTAAAAATGTTTTGATTGGCTCCTCTCGTGCACAATTAATTGTTATCAGAACCCGTTGGAGAACAAAGACGGAAAAGTCATAATTGCTTAGCAGGAAATGCAAGACTCGGTTTTAAAAGAACAGAAGTGTGAGGGCTTTGGATTTCATTGACTTGGTCTCCGTGGAAAGCCGTCTGCCCCACAGGAAGGACTTGCATTCATGCCCTCTCGATGAACCTGCCTGAAAGGAATACAGGAGTTATTGGGTAATCAAGGCTTGTCAGCACCTTGGTTATGCACCATGGTTCAATCCGATAATGTGAATGGAACCTGTAATAGCACTGATGAAAAGCACACCCGTTTGAAAAGGGCCTTGAATGATTTTTTTGTTCATTTTCTGTTTACATGTAATGCGTTATTGATGTCATTACCTTGTAATACAGCTGCTTGTTTCATAGAAAGGCTTGGAATTATTCATTATTTAAAAAAAAAAAAAAAAAATCAGGTTCGTTACATGAAGAAAATTGCATTCGAATGCTGCAACTGAAACATATTGATTTTCTGGCGCAAGTCTTATTTTTTTTTTTTAGATTCAAAATGCCAATACTAAATCCTTTCGTGACCTATAGTTCATTTGAAGTTCGCTTGTCATTTACTATTATTCTGGAAAAAAATAACAAAAATATAGAATCTGCGACGGAGACATAGAAAGGTCGGTCGCTTTCCGCGTGGGGAATTTGCATAGAGCTCTGACACCTCTACATTGAATAGGTAATGCATGCTGACAGGCGGGTGGTTCAGAGATTTTTTTTTTTCCCCTCAAAGAACAAGCCATTTATCTCTTTTAATTGCTTCCTTGGCTATTTGAATTCCCAGCCTGGCCTTTAATGGACCTGGAAGTATCATTAAGCTTCATGTGCTCTATGCAATGCGTGTAAGCAAATAAACAAAACTACATTTTCCTTCTAATCAGAACATGTCCTTTTGGTGTAAGATAAGTGGAACCTTGATGAATGTATCACCGGTGACCAGCCGGTTTTTGCCGCTTGAAAATGTTTATATTTTAATGCAAAGATGGAAAGAATCTCATGCAATAAACATTTTGCCTTTTAGCTTCATTTGGGCTGCAAATTCAACACAAGAACATTTTTGTAAAGCTGTGCCAGTAATTTTTTTGATTTTAATTTCTTTTAACCAGTATTTACCTGTAATGATAGCTAATATAATTTCTTATATATATAGATATGTTACGGGTAAAGCCCAAAGTGCAGTTAATTGTAGGATTACCCGGATAATCCTGACATTACCCAAAACGCTGGGTAAAGCTGCAAAAATATGAAGATTTCAGACTTTACCCGGGTAATTTTAGGACTAACCAACTGCCCTTGCGTAACAGTCTGGAAGAGCTGAAAAATTTGCACTTTACCCGGATAATGCGCAAGTCTGAAGCTTCACCCGGGTAATCTGAGGACTATCCACAGCTTCACCTGAGTAATCTGCAGAGCATCCAACCCCGCTTGGTAACAGTGAATTTTGCTATTATCTATGGATATTATCAATGAAAATGGCAAAAGACAAACATTAAAATGTATTGCGGATATAAAGAATATACAGAGTAACAGGATATGTTTCTTATATGAATGTGAAAGAGTTACATGATCTTTATTATGTGTCATATGTGCTTATATATCATTTATAAAACATAATAACCATCAGGTTACTCTTTATATAATATCTTTATCTTCATAAATAAATTTTCAGACAATTAACGCACAAAGTTACATGACAGTTATTTAGTGTGGTTTGTGACTGGATACAATTTCGTTGAAAATAATAAGAAAAACTCAATTTTGTTATCAGTCAGATAACAGTTTGCAGCTTTACCCGGGTAATCCTCGGAATTCAGTCATCTGTAACCTGCTGAAAACCCGAGAAAAGTGGAGTACCCAGAGGCGTTTGGATACTTTGCAATTACCCGGATAAAGTCTGATGTTTCGTTGCACATCACACTTTATCCAGCAACACTAGGGTAATGTGCGAATTACCCGATTAAAACAGAGCAGAAAACGGGGGGTACCCAGAGGCCTCTGGATACTTTGCAGATTACCCGGGTAAAGTCTGAAATTTCATTTCACTTCAGACTTTTGCTAATGACGCCTGGGTAATGTCAAGATTACCCGAGTAATCCTAGGATTAACTGCACTCCTGGCTTTACCCGTAACATATATATTTGTGGGGGTATAGCTCAAATGGAGATAACCTTCCCTGGGAAAAAGGTAGTCAGGCAGCAAAAGTTATTTTTCAATCTGTGCAGCAGTCAGCTTTTTATTTAAAAGGTTACAATAAAACACAATAAATCCTTGCCATCCAGGCTCTAACTAAACAGGCAGTTTTCCTATCTAGCAAGTGGTGAACTTATCTCAGCCACCTCACCAAACAAAAATACTTTAACCACTTGGCTCAGCACGTCCAGTGGTTCTCCTGTGCTATGTACGCACTGAGCGCGTCTTAGCACAGGAGACAGCAATTGGCCAGGATGTCGGCCAAGCTTCCGGGATCTCCCCTTGACGACTGGCATCATCCTGCATAGCGCGATGACATCAGTTCTGGAGTTAACCCCTAGCTGCCACCAATGGTGGAGATAGGGGTTCCAATGAACCCCCTTTCTCCCGATCTGTGGCAACTGGAGGTTAATGTTTCAGCCAGAGCATGGCCTTTCCAACAATACCAAACATGACCATGTTAAAGGTTTAAAAATATACATATATATATATATATATATATAAAGTAAAAAAGTTGTTTTTTTTGTTTTTTTTGTTAATGCAGCAATATTGTTCCCATTTCAATTATAATGTGAACAATGATGCTGCACTAACGATTTTTGTATGGGGTGCGTTTGTTAAAAATCATGTAATTTTCCCCCCAAAAAAATGTAACAAGTCCCCCATTTCTAATTTTTTTAACAAGCGCAACTCATTGAAAATATAACCGCAAATGCTCGCATGTTAAAATGTCAAGCATTGAAAATTATTGAAAAATTCAAATTTTATTGTATTTTTTGTTATAATATACAGACAGGATATATTATGAATCTGCCGAGTCTGCCGGAAAGAACGATATATAATATGTCTGGGTCATATAATAAAATAAGGCTTCAAAACGTGTTTAAACATGATGAGCGAAAACGGTAAAAGTGACCTCAGCACACAGGCATGAAATGGCTCAGCAGCGAAAGGGTTAAGCTTACTCACAGCTTCAGCTTGTAGCTCTCTCAAAATGCAGTCTGAGTCCTAGGCCAAAGCAACTTCCTGCTTCAGTCTTCCTTTTTTATCTCCCCTGGATAAGCAAGTAACTATCCAGGGGAGAGACACAACACCCGGATTTTTCAGACCCAGAGTCAGCACAAAAACCCGGTCTGGATTCCACTAGTCCTGGACATAGGACAGAAACCAAGGGGAAATATATCGCCCCTCGATGACCTTCCCTTATGTCACAATATACACAGTATATATATATTTATATATATATCATACAGTGCACTCAAAAAATATTCTGAAGTAAATATGTAGCATCTCCTGGGACTGTTTGCATTTTTCTGTTGAAGCGCTGGTGTTTGTCACCATTAGGACAGCAAAGATTTTTGCCGGTGTTTATTACATTGGCAAACACCGGTGCTTTCTAAATAACCCCATAGTATCCAACCAAGTGTCCAATATCTCTTAACTCTGAGGCCACTCTAAACCTAACCATATTCCTACCCCCAAACCCTAAACAACCCTACCCAAGCACCTAGAATAAACATTGTGCCATATTCCAAAGTTGGTGCTAACTTAACCAGAGCTGTTGTAAACTTAACAACTCCATAGGCTATAATGACTCTGGTAATTTTACAACAGCTCTGGTAAAGTTAGCACCAATTATGGTATAGAGACTATTATGTCACCTCCTAGATACATTGTTTAATAGAAACAGGAACGTAGTCAAGGCCTCACTCAACAATTTGATACTTTTCTTACCAGCAGGAAACATATTTGAAACGCTTTATTACGTGGTGCCGAATTCCTTCCTTTCCATCAGCACTAATGGTGATGGACAATTTGACATAAGAAACGGTTTTGAATATATGATGGGACTGAATCTGCCTGGTGCTGGTTATAGAGTGAGTACTGCGTGTGCCTGAATATTTTTAGTATAGCAAAGAGGCACTCAGAGGTGCATAGTTCACAGATATAATATCACTTTTAAGGGTGCCCCCCTGGATTCCAGAGTGTAGACAAAGGTACATGTGGGAATCTGGGCAATCCAACAATGGTTAGAACAAGGAGCATGAATTATATGAACAATATGGTGGCAATGTTTCATCTGTATAAATGGCCTTTGGGTCTTGAATATATTTTGGCTAGATTAGTTTCAATTTACCAATTCTTCAACGTAGTATCCCTAAAAAGGTCAAGCTATACATGACTTCATAAACATTACTAAATCCTTGGTTCTTTTATTCCAAAAATATTCTCAGCCTGATACTGTGTTGGAGATTCACAGAAAAGTAGAAGAAGAACCATATACCAGACATTCGTTGTTATTTGGTTCCAAATGCATGTATATCTCCCGATATATTTTCAGAGGGTCTCACAATTACATCTGAGTTTTTTTAGAGACAAATAAAAAACAATCTATTTCATCCCTTCACGAGTCCCGACTACAAATAAAGTTAATCTGTAATCGACCTGGCCCCCAATGAAATATTGCAGGTGTCTACTTACCCAGTTCTAGGTTCTGGAACCTGAGTGGTGACATCAAAGCGCTGACCCATTAGTACATCAGTAGTCAATCACCTGCTAGGGGTAAGAGGGAGAGGATGGCTCTGCTGTTTTCTGCTACCATTGCTCCAGCACCATTCGTGCAAGTAATGGTAGTGAATTCCTGATGATTTTTCAATATAATGTGCTAGCTTAATTGAACCCAATATATATATATATACAGTTGTGTTCAAAATTATTCAACCCCCAATGCTGTAAAGGGTTTTAGGGAATTTAGTGTACATTTGTAATTGTATTCAGAATGAAATCCTACAAGGACTTTTTAAAGAACCATATGCAACTAAAATGACATCAATTGGTTTTGTAATACAGTAGTAAATGTTTCTTTTGTGAATTCTTCATTGACACAATTATTCATCCCCTTAAAGACTACCACTCTGAAGAACAGAGGTTCATTCAAGTGTTTTCAATCAGGTATTGTAAACACCTGTGGATGTCACGGAGCAGCAATAAAGCATAATAAGCACCAATTAGGCAGCTTTAAAATGACTGTGATACTCAGCTCCTTCTAGACATTTACTGGTGTGGTTACAAACATGGTGAAGTCAAGAGAATGGTCCAGGAAGACAAGAGAAGAGGTGATTACACTTCACAGGAAGGGCAATGGCTATAAGAAGATTGCAAAGATGTTAAACATACCAAGAGAGACCATAGGAAGCATCATTCGCAAATTCAAGGCAAAGGGCACTGTTGAAACGCTACCTGGTCGTGGCAGAAAGAAGATGCTGACTTCGACTGCTGTGCGCTACCTGAAGCGTAGAGTGGAGAAAAGTCCCCGTGTGACTGCTGAGGAACTGAGAAAAGATTTGTCAGATGTGGGTACTGAAGTTTCAGCTCAGACAATACGGCGCACACTGCGTAATGAAGGCCTCCATGCCAGAACTCCCAGGCGTACCCCTTGCTGTCTCCAAAGAATAAGAAGAGTCGACTGCAGTATGCCAAAAGTCATGTGGACAAACCACAGAAGTTTTGGGATAGTGTTCTGTCGACTGATGAAACACAATTAGAACAGTTTGGGCCCATGGATCAACGCTATGTTTGGAGGAGGAAGAACAAGGCCTATGAAGAAAAGAACACCTTGCCTACTGTGAAGCTTGGCGGGGGGTCAATCATGCTTTGGGGCTGTTTTGCTTCTGCAGGTACAGGGAAGCTTCAGCGTGTGCAAGGTACCATGAATTCTCTTCAGTACCAGGAGATATTGGATGACAATGTGATGCAGTCCGTCACAAACCTGAGGCTTGGGAGACGTTGGACCTTTCAACAGGACAATTATCCCAAGCATACCTCCAAGTCCACTAGAGCATGGTTGCAGATTAAAGGCTGGAACATTTTGGAGTGGCCATTGCAGTCACCAGACTTAAATCCGATTGAGAACCTCTGGTGGGACTTAAAGAAAGCAGTTGCAGTGCGCAAGCCTAAGAATGTGACTGAACTGGAGTCTTTTGCCCATGACGAATGGGCGAAGATACCTGTAGATCGCTGCAAGACACTTGTGTCAAGCTATGCTTCACGTTTAAAATCTGTTATAACTGTAAAAGGATGTTGTACTAAGTACTAAGATTGAATGTCACTTGGGGGTTGAATAAAACTGATAATGATAATAATGATGTGAGCACAGAAAAGACATTTGTGGTTATTTCATTATAAATGTTATGTTATATTTGTCTGACCTACACGTGCCTCTTTGATTTAATTGTAAGCAAGATGACTGAATGATCAAAATCAATGTCAAACTGGCCAAAACACTCAATTTCAGTGGGGGTTGAATAATTTTGAACACAACTGTATATACACACCAGTGGGTCCAGCACTCTCCAACCAGTCCAATAAGTGCCCGATGCAGAAATCTCAATAAATAGTGTATACAGACAAAAGGAGATGCACTCTGGGTCTTGCTAAGATAAAACAACAAACTTTATTAAATCAAAAGATTAAAATACATAGGTCCAACGTTTCAACTCAAGCTGAGCCTTTATCAAGGTCAGTGTACACAATGATTCAAACAAAATTTATACACTTTAACAAACGAGATAATTGACTCACCACCTGGGCCGAACGTCCAAGCCTGGAACGTTCATTCAATCAAACTGTTTCAGGTTACGTGATCCTCTGTTACGTCAGTTCTAGATTGAATGAACGTTCCATGCTTGGACGTTCGGCCCAGGTGGTGAGTCAATTATCTCGTTTGTTAAAGTGTATAAATGTTGTTTGAATCATTGTGTACACTGACCTTGATAAAGGATCAGCTTGAGCCGAAACGTCGGACCTATGTATTTTAATCTTTTGATTTAATAAAGTTTGTTGTTTTATCTTAGCAAGACCCAGAGTGCATCTCCTTTTGTCTGTATATATATATAAATATATATATTATTGGTTATTGCGTAGAGGCTTTTTATCTAATTTTTTGTCCTCCACCCAACCCAAGCAAGTACTGATTTACCCTACGGGTCCAAGCATCCACTGCTGGTCATGCCTAGCCTCTGCTGATGAGTGTCCAATAAACCCGAAACGGCGCTGTCCACAGGTGGCTTTGACCAGTTGAATAAACCTGATCTCTGCTAAAAATAAAGCCATCTAGTATGGCATGGCATTGATTGAAGGTTTCTGTGTGAAAACAGACCTGGGATGCAAAAAAGTGAGACAGATGTCATTTGCATGTCTTACCCAGAGTTCTTTGCTGCATATGGGGAATGTAGCACAGGAGCTCTGTGATGCAGTTCTTTGAATTGCTGTGATGTGCAAATGGCTTCTGCAATAAAATATATATATAGGTCCTCCCTCCTACTGTACTCTGTGTTGAACCTGTATGTATATTTGTTGTTCTGCCTCCCATTGTACAGCGCTACGGAACTTGTAAGCGCTCTATAAAAACTTGTAAATATATATATATATACACGAGTATAGCAGTCTGTTGTGATACCTTTTTTATTGGACTAACCTTACATTTAAAAGACAAGCTTTCGAGAGTGACCCTCCCTTCGACAGGTCTGGAACTATACTGAGCAGAATGATAGAATTAATTAAAATCGGGCACATGGTTGGGGGTGTCTATGTAAAGTCAGTGGAGTCTGTGGCAACGCAAAGTTATCCAGAGGGGTATCCAATAGCGAGGTCTATGGCATGCCGTGGGTAAAGGGCAGGAGGAGCGTGAGCAGGTCTTAGGAAAGCAAAGGGGTCTGGTACACGGGAATCAATAGAGCAAGCTGTTAGCTTCTGGACAGCCAATAAACAAATGACAAGTTCAATGCAGAAGCTTTGGAGGAAGGGGTGTGCCTTCTTTAAATGGAAAGTCTTGGAGTAACAAGGAGCACCTGGTCAGTGCGAGCTAGGGAGAGACCTGAACCATGAAGGGCAGGGCTTGAATGATGCTGCTGGATTATGGCAGAGCAGTGCCAGATTTGCCCTTCTTCCTGCACCGGTGGCGTGAACCGTGATAAATGAAAGGGGAGATTTAATGAATACAGTCTGAAATCCTTACATCTGTATTCTCCACTTTCAACTCCTCTTGCCCTTCATCCACCTTCTCTAAGTTCTTACATCTTTCACCTCAAATGCACCTTTTGATCTGTTCTCAATACCCTAAAACGCAACCCTCCACCCATTTATATCAAGTTTTTCCCACCACCCTACCATTTCTACTACTGATTACGTTTTGCAGCTGACATGACTTACAACTGAATTCTTCTCAATGAAAAGTTATTTTATTATGCAACATAGTAAGTAGCTTTACATTGACTCTCATTAGGCTATAAAACAACCTATTAAAATCCTGGTAAAATCCTTTATAAATAAATAAATTAAAAGCTGATGAACATAATCCCTGCTCAATATTTATAAAATTTGTGAGAAGTGGACTTTCACCTTAAAGGCAATGATTTATTCAAATACACATAAAAACATTTTAGATTTCAAGCCCTTGAATGAATATTTTTTCCAGATGTGTGACAGCATTAGGAAGCCAAAATTGGATAAAGAATAAACCTGTATTTATTTGTGTGAAGTGTCATTAAGCAGGTGAAAATGTATGTTTCCTGTGAAACCTATAAATCCGTCTCCCCTTCGAACCCGACAGACTCCAGAAAATAATAACTTTCAGGGTTATTCAAAGAGAATCGAAAAGTCACCGCACGTTCAGTGACTTTTCGTTCTCTTCAATTCGGTGTGATTTAGCGATCCCATTTCGGCGACCCTGCAGTGTATTCAGCAAGCACCACAGGGCCGTCGTAATGCAGGGAAAAGTCGCCGCAAACCCGCCGAAAACTCACTGCAAAACTAGGGCGAACGCACACTGAAACCTGCAAAAACATCTGGATTAACCCCGCCGAACATGCCGAAGAAACCCGAGCAGGAGCCGATCACAGCGCAGAGCAGCCGTCGGAAAAACCCGACAATGCAGACGAATGAGGTGAAAAAAACAAAAAAAATGTTTGCTTGAATGTTTGAAAAGTTAAACGCTGTATGCAAAGAAACTACAGAACGAAAATGTCTGAAATTTACATATAAGATCCAATGAATGGTAATAAGAAGGGCTGTTACAGAAAAAAGAAAAAACGATTTAAAAAACCCCAAAAAAAATGTTTGCAAACAAATCCCAAAAATGCCTAAAACATCCTAAAAAATCTAAAAAATAAAAAGTCTTCTTACTGCAGAATATTATAATCAACGGTTTATTAGATATTGGATTAAAATGGGAATATTTTTAACATTAAAGCCTATGGGATTCTCCTGAATAAACCTGTTGAATGAAACCACCGAACAGCAGGGCAATTCGGCAACTTTTCACTGCTGATTTTTGTTCTCTGACTAGACGAAGAATTGCTTCTCTATGGGGATTTCACTGCCTTCGAACAGGCAACGAACAGGCACCGTATGTGCAGGCAATGCGCCAACATTTATTTTTATTTTTTTGAAAAGGATTTTACCAGGAAGGATACATTGAGATTTCTCTCATTTTCAAGTATGTCCTGGGTGGTGAGTATGTACTGTTAGGTGTCTTGCCCAAGGACACTTACTGGAGAGGTGCTCGCTGGGATCGAACCCATGACTCCACAGGCTCTCTCCACGCAGAGCGGTGATGTTGCCGGTTTGGTGAACTGCCTGCTCTCTGGATAGCCAATTGGCCAGGAAAGGTAGGTTACCTTTCGCCAGCAATTCGGATCTCTTTGAATAACCCTGTTAGTTACCAGTCACTTTTTTTTTATGTTTTGAAGTGATCTCGTCATTCTCACCAGCAATCTCCCACCATATTAGTAAAAGAATTTGGCCTACTGGCCTGAGCTGCAGTGACAAGTCGGAAAAGGAGAGCCAGCCAACACATGGTAAATCCAAGGCTTTTGCGTCACTCCAGCATGTTCCATAAGATGTCAAATCTATTGACATGATGCAATCAAGGGAAAGTGCCATCTGCATCACAAATGGAACCAGAGAGAAGGTGGTACCCTGTGGATGAAGTGGTAACTTGAAACGAAAGAAACATATATATGGAATAAAATATTTCTAGATAACCTGGTTGGTTTGGAAAAAGTAGCAACTCAGCATTTTCAACAACTTTTTTCCTTTTCCCTGTGCCAAGGAATCTATGTTTTAATTGGTTGCTGGCATCTCATTCTTCCCCAAAGAAAAACTGTCAGATCTCCTAGTGATTAAATTTGAAATATAGGATGAGCATCCCTTATGTAATATGCTTATTTTAATATGGTGCATCGATTCAGGTCATGGTAAAAAAAATAAAAAATTGTAAAATGCCCGTTTAACTTGACAAAAAATAAATTTAAGAATAAACATAAATCTTTCCCAAGTTTGCCACTGCCTGTAACAATGTATTCCTTATACTTCTGTCATGCTGGTGGGATAAATTATTAACCACTTCTGACCTCCACAGCAGTTTTCTTTTCTCAATCTCTATATTTTTTGCCTAGAGAGTAAAATCTCACCTTGCAACACAATCTCCCCCAGCGCTTGGACGTCAGTCCACTGACAATCAGTTCAACCAACCTTTGCCTCCTTAAACTAAGCCTGCAAGCACTTACATAATGTTGTATCAATATCTACCCAGATGGACTGTCTAGTGGCCACAAATTCACAGCCCTCAGGGCCTGTGGAGGCCTTTCACGGAGATCAGGGACACCTGGTGGGGATGGTAAACTGATGGCCACGGTGGTACTCAAACAATATTTATATTTAAAAAAACAGCTTACACAGAGATAAATGGACCATTGACATACAGGATCAGGCTTTTCACATGTAGCTTAAAATCTCAAAAAATATAAAACATATAGGGCTAAATTACAATCTTCACGCAAACGTTTGCGCTGGTGCAAAAAACCCATTATCGCTTGGGGTAAAACCATTTGCGCCTAATCCCGTATTACATAGTTAGCGCAAATACCGCGGGTGAACGTACGCGAACCCTGCATGACCTTACTATACTTCGCGCATCCTATACTTAACATTGTGAGCGCAAATGCGAATGTGCGCTGGTACGCGGATGGTATTACAATCTATTAGCGGTAATTACCGCATAGCCTTTGCGTGCATAATTTTAGTAGAGATGTGCATTAGTTTTGGAAAAATTCGGAATTTGTAACGAAATTTGATAATTCGTAGTTTGGAAGTACTTCCGATTAACGATTCGATACTAATTCGAAACGAAACGATATATAATAGGGATGTGCGTTTCGGGTTTCGGAATTTCGGAATTTTTCACGAAATTTCCCGATTCGTGTTTTCGGATGCGGCCGAATTTCCGAAACTTTTTAGATCCGAAAATGTCAGATCCGAAACGTTTTCCGAGCCGAAACGAAATATTTTCGGATTTTTCGAATGGCCTTGAAATGTGTCAAACGACTTTCCGAAAAAACGAAAATTTTCCGAAAAACGAAAATTTTCCGAAAAACGAAAATTTACTGAAAAACGAAAATTTTCTGAAAACGAAAATTTTCTGAAAACGAAATGTCGATACAAAAAACGAGCAAAGTGACACGAAAAATACGAAAAATGGTCGATATTCCGAAAAATGTACAATTCCAAAAAACGAAAATTTCCGAAATCACGAAAAGTCGATACAAAAACCGAGCACAGTGACACGAAAATACGAAAAATGGTCGATATTCCGAAAAAAAATGTACCCGAAAAACGAGCCGAACCGAATCGAATCGAAACCGAAATCGGTTGAAACGAGCCGAATCGAAAAGTTTAAAAATCCGAAAAATCGAACCGAATCGAACCGAAAAAAAAATCGGTGCACAAGCCTAGTATATAACGAATTTATATCAACTATCGAATTTGAAATGAACTATCAAATTGATATCAACTATCGAGTTGATCTTAACTTAAAATACAGGTAATAGTCAGCAAAGGACTTTATGAAACAAATTAATTTTGTTTCACTGTTTAATTTGACTCAAACACTAAATCTGTGACACAGCTTAAAATTTAACCCTAGCTTTTCTTTTAACAGCAAAATTTGATTAATTGGGGTTTTAGTTAGTGATCCAAAATTCAAATTGATATCAACTATCGAATTGATATATGAAATTCGAATCGATTTGAAATCTCAAATCGATTCGAAAATTTCAAATCGATCCGAAACGAAATACGATACAAAATTAGTTACGAAATTCCAAAAATGAAACTATTTAAAAACGTAACGAAACTAAACTAAACAAAACAAATTTTTCAGCCATGCACATCCCTAAATTTTAGCAACTCCTAAAAGCTGGTGCTAACTGCATATCTGAACAACCGGGCTAACCCAAAAAAAAAACAGCTCATTAAAAGGAATGCAGCAACAATATAGTGGATGATGGCAGGTGTGTGTGTGTATTATTACTGTAGCATATGTCCTCATTTTGCATCATAGACGCAGAACCTGTCTCCGATGCCTCTGGTAGATGCAATTCAGTTGCCTTTGATAGGTGTGTTTCTTCATTTTGATTGGCTGAATGGTTGCAAAAAACTGCGCGGGCAAAGATTTTTGCACGAGACAGTACTGCGCCTGCATTTGTGCACGTACTGTTTGCGCGTGCAATTGATCGGCGGATGAAAAAAGCCGCAAGGATTGCAATTCCAGCGGTGATTTGCGCACGCAAAAGTTTAACGCTTGGCGGAAAGATTTTCACTTTGCTGGAGGCTTTTTGCGTGAAGAATGTAATATAGCCCATATTGTGCAATCGAGGATAAAAAGTCCTTAATTATTATGATGCAGAAATCCAGTAGACTCACACATCATGGAGCCCACAGCTCTTGATATAATGCCTATAACCCAGAGAGGTTACATCAAGAGCTGTGGGCTCCATAATGTGTGAGTTTGCTGGATTACTGCATCAGGAAATTTACTGACTTTTTATACTCCATTGCGCTATAGATGTTTTATATTTTTTGAGGTTTTGAGCTACGAGTGAAAAGCCTGACCTTGTATCTAAATCGTCCATGTATCTCTGTGTAAGCTGTTTTTTATATAAATATTGTTTGAGTGACAAGAGGTGCTGTACCGGTGTAGGGCAGTCATTGGTTTTATCAAAATGACTGGGGAGCAGCTTATTAATGGAGCTTATTGTGATGCTGATCACTTGAATTTTTATTTTATTGTGCGCCACCAGACTGTTTGCATCTAATGTGGCCCTGGTGGCTACTAAGTCCTTTTAAAGTGGGACAGAGTAGGCGTTGTGGTTGGGGTGTGGTTGGGCAGTGTGCCATGAGTGGATTGACTGCAGTGTTAACACATTTAATACCACAGTAGAAATCTTGGACTGTGCGACAGGCCCCAAAGATGGAGATTGTGGCCACAAATGAAGCGGTTGAAAAGTCCGGCAATGAATTTGGCCCACCTGTTAACTGCCTGATGGACATGATCTCATGTGAAAATTGGAAAGCACACTGCCAGCCACATACCTACCTACTGTCCCACTTCAGGTGAGACAGTACCAGAATTCAGGGCCTTTCCTGAGACAGCGATCTGCCCCGTTATCCCTGCGAAGCAGTTGATCATGCCCCATATAGAAGTCTTCTGTTTTCCAGATGGATTCATACCTCTCAATGACTTCTAGGGGACAAACATGCCATTCCCAGTTAGGGATACCTCCCCCTTCAGACCAGCCAACCCCTTTCCCAAACTCATGCCACCCAACATTGGGAGGTGTGAAGTCATATGTGTTACGATCCCCAGTAGGAGGAGAATATGATCCCTGCACCCTTTCCTTTCCCTCCGATCCTTATAAGTGGTCGGTAGATATATATATATCCCTATGCTGAACAATGAGAGATAGCAAGCAGAAGACGTAGGAGCCAAGTCAGTAACAGAGAATATCGTAAGCCGTTGCCAGGGGTCAGTGCGCCAGAGAATATCGTAAGCCGTTGCCAGGGGTCAGTGCGCCAGAGAATATCGTAAGCCGTTGCCAGGGGTCAGTGTGCCAGAGAATAGCGTAAGCCGTTGCCAGGGGGTCAGTGCGCCAGAGAATATCGTAAGCCGTTGCCAGGGGTCAGTGCACCAGAGAATATCGTAAGTCAAAGCCAGGAGTCAGTCAACCAGTAAACAATCAGAATTTACAAGAGCAGCTCAAAGGGGTTGTAAAACCACGATCGGGCAATGTTATGCTGCTTCGCCTGTGGTTTTAAACCAGGCGGGTCCGCGTCACGGCGCCTGGCTCCGCCCCCCGGCGTCTCACGTGACCGCCCGGGTTTCCTTCTTCACTCGGCGCCCGGGCAGCGAGCAGCGAGGACGATGCTGCCGGGCACCGAGGATTAAAAGCGCGGTACGTAACAATATGGCTACAATTGCAGGTCAAGAGCTTTCTCTGACCTCCTATCACTGGCCACAGCAAAGCAATAATTCCTAGAAAAGCCCAGGATGGAGTAAAAGGGGTCCCAGATTCCATTTGGTCTTAGAATTGTTTGGAGGTATGACAATATTCTAATACATTTTCTCAGGTAGGATGAGATATCTTGGTTGAAAGGATCCCGGATAAGAGGTAAAAGAGCACTGCCCGTCCTCAATAATAAAGAACTACAATGACAGCACATTTCCTCCATGTCCATAAGTGAGAAACTGACAAAAGGCTGTTTTTTTTCCCCCTATCCTGAGATAAAGGAATTTAAAGTCGTGTTCGCAGTGTATGTTTTCAGCATTGCTTTAAAATATTAAAAGCAGAACAGCCAAGCATGGATTAATACAAGTACAGCACGCACGCGGAATCTGGAGCAGCAGTTGAAATCCTCTATAAATGTATTCTTTCTGTAGGGCAAACAATAACATTTCAGACCATAAGGTCTATTTATCAATCTCAGGGACCGCTGGATTTATTGTCGTTTTGATGTTGAGAGACTCATTTGGCTGATACCCCCTCGCATTGCTCAGATGGCTACATGCTCCTCTCATACAGATTCATGAGCTAAACAGATCTGATTAAAAATGAGTAATAAAACACTGATACGCGGCAACATAGACATTGTACTTAATAATGTGAAATAGTCTCACAAACACAAAAGGTAGACAAAGCCAGACTGGAAACAGAAATTCTAGGAGAACAATGATATTGCTTAAGTTTATCCTTATTTTACATTCATTAATGGGTGATTGGAGCATCAACAAAACCTACCTGACATACTATTTATTGGGTGCTCCCATTTTGGTGATCACATTGGTTTAGCAATCTAGGATCCAATCAGATCTTCCGATTTTTACCTGTCAGGGAGGAGCTAGCCAATTGGAGAATGGCAATGGCAGCGCCCAGCAGATGAGTGTGATCGGTGCTCTTTGAAGTGAATCTGTCTTACAAAATAAAGCAGAGTGGAAGAAAAATGAACAACAAATTATGTAAGGGGTTATTCAGAGTGCCAAATTTGCCACCGAATTGCACCTAACGGTGAATTTGTGGCAAATCGGCTATTCAGAAAGCTGGCAATTTGCCAAATATTGTCGAATTGAGAGCGAAATACAGTGTAATTCGGCAGCGAAATTCCCCATAGAGAAGTAATGGTTAATCTATTCAGAGAATGCCGAACTGCACCAAAAAGTTGATGACATGCCCAAATTCCTGGTGCTTTCATTTGACAGGTTTAAACGGGTGCATCCCATAGGTTTCAATGTAAAAAAAAAATCCAGTTTTTATAAATGTTTTAATAAACTATTCTTTTAACCACTTCAATGCGGAGGACGCGCTCAGCGCGTCCTCCGCATTACCGCTTACCGCTTAGCGCTTCCTCCCATTGGGGTCAGCGTTCGGCCGGGTTCCGGCCGATCGCTGGCCCCCCCGGTGCGGGCTGACATCCTCGATGTCAGCCCGGCATCCGGGACCGCAGCCGCTGGAATTAGGTGTCATTGCGGCAGCGCGATGACACCTAATTCAGGCGCCCCCCCCGCATGTGCGGAGGAGGCGCCTGAAAGGGAGGGGGGAGGTCCTTCGGACTTCTCTCCCTCCCGATCGGCGGCTCTGCGGGGGTTAACCCAGGCACCATTTGGAAGGGCACAGCCTGCCCTTCCAAATGGTGCCTGGCATTAACCCCTGGGGAGCTGGATCGCGAATCGGCGCTGAAAAGCGCCGGTTCGCGATCCTTTCCGGGAGATGGCCGACATCTTGGATGTCGGCCAAGCTTCCGGGAACTCCCCCGGAGGACTGCCAATGAACTCCCTATCTCCCGATCCGTGGCAGCTAGGGGTTAATGTTTGGTATGGTTGGATCGGCCAGAGCATGGCCGTTCCAACGATACCAAACACGAATGTGAAAAAAGTTTTTTAAAAAAAATTAAAATTAAAAATAAAAATATATTTAAAAAAAAATTCTAAAAAAAAAATAAACATTTTTTTTCTTTTTTTTGGTTTGTTAGTGTAGCAATATTGTTCCCATTTCAATTATAATGTGAACAATGATGCTGCACTAACGATTTTTGTATGCGGTGCGTTTGTTAAAAATCGCGTAATTTTCCCCCAAAAAAATGTAACGAGACCCCATCTCTAATTTTTTTAACAAGCGCACCCCATACAAAATATAACCACAATTGCTCGCATGTTAAAATGTGAAAAAAAACACTTTACACGTTGTAAATTATTGAAAATACATATTTTATTGCATTTTTTGTTATAATATACAGACATGACATAACGTATACATATAATAATGACATATTATGAATCTACCAAGTCTGACGGAAAGAACGATATATAATATGTCTGGGTAATATACTAAAATAGGCCTTCAAAACACGTTTAAACATGATGCGCAAAACCGGTAAAAATGACCTCAGCACAGGGGCGTGAAACGCCTCAGCAGCGAAAGGGTTAATTTGCAGCAAAAAGTATTTTTATATTATTTTTTAGAATTCAGGCATTATTCTGGCTTTTTTCAGCAAAATGTTTGATTCAGATTTTTTTTAAATAACTTTTTTTAAATTTTGTAACAGACCTTTTTATTATTATTCAGATGACCTTATTTATTATTTCCATGCATTTCGTTTGTTTTAAATGCCTTTTAAAAATTGCAGGGTTTTTTCTAAGTTTTTTTTCTTCACCTATGTTCGGTGGCTGACCTGCTTTTTTCGGTGTCGTTTGGCAGATCATCGGCTGCATTCGGCGGTTTACGACAACGTTCGGTGGTTTGTTCGTTGGGTCGTTGGCTACGTTCGTGGTTTGCGGTGAAATTTCAGTGAAATCTTTTGTACTCTTTGAATAACCCCTATAGCTTTCCCCAAATTAGCAGGGTTATTCAGAGAGCGTGAAAAGCAGGAGAATGACTGGAGAATGAAAAATTCTAGGTCAAAATAGCCAAACCAGAAAAATTCTCCCTTTCATCTCACTTTCCAAATCGGCTATTTTGACCTAGAATTTTTCATTCTCCAGTCATTCTCCAGTCATTCTCCTGCTTTTCACGCTCTCTGAATAACCCTGTAGGTTGTATGTGTTAATATGGACATAAGTGAAAGTGGCTAGAAAATAACTGTTCAAGCCCATGTCTGGCTTTTAACCTCTTCACTATCTCACTACCAAGAAGATTGATTATACTTAATGTGCAAGGCACCTGCTGGTGTCCTGATATCGAATATAGTCGATATGGTGTTCCACAGGGGCAAAACAAAGGAATTTAGTTTATTGCAAACGACATTCATTTGCTTTTGGGCTCCAAAACATTCCCCTAAATTTTTGACATCATGGATATGATCCCTGAGGTTCTAACACTTTTTAAAATCAAATGGGAATGTTTTAAATAACACCTCCCTAGCTGATAATGTGGAGTCCAGAATTGCAGTAACTCCTTTTGGCCAGAAGATGGTGACATCTCCCTGCCAAATAGGTTATTACACTAAGAAATACATTGGGAAGATTCCCGATTTTTATTACTGTATACTTAAGTAAAAGACAGAGGTTTTCTGGAAAATCCCTTGATTGAAGGGATAAAATAGAGATCTAAAGTTGATAACATTCTTCAGTCAATCCTGTTTCTTCAGTGATTTTTAATGAGATCATTCTGTGCAACTCTAATAAATTCTGCCCAGTCCAGTGACCATGTGTAGTTTCATTCATGAAGTTGCATAAATGAATTGACTATGCTTCACTGTGCCATCAGGTTAAGACTCTAAGGATGGGCAGGGCACATTAATGCTCGGTACGGAGCAATCTAATACACAGCTCATCTTTGTAGTTAGGTAATTTAATGTAATATAGCTAATAAGACTGATGACAAAAATAATGGTTATATTCTTAACATCTAAATTCCATGTCCCCCTGAGGTAATATTATGCCTTTGCATTGCAATCATCGAGTTATATGAGAGATTGAGTTAATAAAACAAAACATATGGGAGCTGGAACCTTGGTTTGTCGCAAACGATTTGTAGAAATTTTTAATTCTATTGAAGTCTCAAATATTAAATATATTTATTCATATTTTGGGACAAATAGTGTTTTTTTCTTCTACCCGTCCTTTGTTGTACAGACTAGTTTCCTCTTGTGGCCATCTGTCCATATAACTAATGACAGTATAGATGTAAACTTATAACAAAAGCAGAGCCGGCTGGAGGCTAAGACACATTTATTAATTTACTCAATCACTGCCAGACCACCTGGCCCTGCAAACCTTATGTCACTGGAATTGCTGAGGTTTTTTTCCGAATGAGTACATTGGATGGCGTTAATATGAAGATGTTATAGAAAAAGTTCTCCCCTCATTCCCGGCCCATAGATAGATTTAATGTCGCTCTGCAGACACCTCACCACTTGCTGCTGGAGAGAGCAGGGTGGAAACTATCATGAGCTCTGACTAGCCATGTATTCTATATTATCTATATTATTTTGAGCAAAAACAGGGTTTGTATTTGCTTTATATCTTACCTAGGGATGTGCGTTTCAGGTTTCGGAATTTCGGAATTTTCACGAAATTTCCCGATTCGTGTTTTCGGATGCGGCCGAATTTCCGAAAATTTTTAGATCCGAAAATGGCAGATCCGAAAAGTTTTCCGAGCCGAAACGAAATATTTTCGGAATTTTCGAATGGACTTGAAATGTGTCAAATCGAAATTTATTGCTTTGAAACGAGGAGAACAGACGTTCCGAAAAACGAAAATTTCCGAACTTACGAAAAGTCGATACAAAAAACGAGCAAAGTGACACGAAAATACGAAAAATGGTCGAAATTCCGGAAACATGTACAATTCCGAAAAACGAAAATTTCCGAAATTACGAAAATTCGATACAAAAAATGAGCAAAGTGACACGAAAATACGAAAAATGGTCGATATTCCGAAAAAAAATGTACACGAAAAACGAATCGAGCCGAACCGAATCGAAACAGAAATCGGTCGAAACGAGCCGAATCGAACCGAATCGAAAAGTTTAAAAATCCGAAAAATCGAACCGAATCGAACCGAAAAAAAAATCGGTGCACAAGCCTAATTCTTACCACAATAAATAAGGATGGCTAAAAACCTGAGGCTGACTCAGCAACTCATGGAATAAGGCAAAATTATTATTATTTTCATGATTGTTTATATAGCGCCAACAGTTTCTGTAGCGCTTTACAATACACAATGAGAAATTAAATTAACAACATTATAAACGAACCTAAGAACCACCAGAGACAAGAGATGTAAAGGCCCTGAACAGAGTATCACCTCTAGTAATGTAAGCGTTAATAACACAGGCCGACCATAAAAAACTTTTTTCAGAATTTAGGCTCTCTGTTTTTTTGCATGCCGAATGCGAAATTGACCATTAAGGCCCGTGTCAGACGAACGCAGTGATCACGTCCGTGTTGCCGCACAGTTAAGGCTGGGGTCAGACGAACGCAGTGCGAACGTGCATTGAGCCGCATTTTATTACGGCCGTAGTAGCAGCAAATGACGTCCAATGACGTCCAATATACGACGTAAGGCCGCACGAAAGTTCGGCCGCGCAACGCAAGCAACAAACGAGCACATTTTATCGAGAACATGGAACCGCTAGTACTGACGCACAGAGTGCGCTGCGTCGGCATAGCGGCGTGTGTGCGTGATTAGGAGACGTCAGATGCTGCACCATGTCCGACCAACATCACGTCCATTTGTTTTTTATAGCTCCGTCAAAAAATAAGGCTGAAATTGCGCATCGTATGACCGCTAACGCCTCTTCCGTGAAAAAATGCGTTCGGACGCATCAATGCACTTTTTGACAGTAGACGTGAAAATGCGTTCATCTGACCCTAGCCTAAACATCCGTCGTAGCATAGATCAATAGAGACCCACACACAAAGTACATGCGCACCGAACTGCGCACGCACAACACACGTGGCAAACGGACGCAAGTTATGCAAGAACGTAAAACTGCTACCACGGACGCGCAGAGTGCGCCACGTCTGCGTAGCTTTCTGTGTGAGTGATGAGATGTCAGACGCAGCGCATTTGCGATGTCCAGCAGTTTGACGCACACAATGGCTTTTCATATCCTTTTCAAATTTTTATCATTTTTCATATTAATTTTATTTCCCATAGTTCCCTTTTTATTTCTACGTCCGTCAACAAAAACAGACCGTGTGGTGTCTACAGTATCTTCCGTCAGTACGTCCGTCCGTTGTGCACGCACGCAGAGGCGCTCTGACTGCGTTCGTCTGATTCTAGCCTAAATTGACATAGGACGTACCGTTTTTTCACAAAATAAATTTTTACTCTACACCGCTTATGTATCGGAAATGTTTAAAGAAAGCATCTAGGTACTTGACAATTTACTTAAATTTACTGAAATCAAACACTTTTCAAATCAGATCAAGACAATGATGAACTCAAATGACAAGGATGCTTGGACGGTATTTAAACAAGTAGTTTTGATGTTTCTGGGGAACGAGAAAGACCCTAATTGCCAAAATATAGTTGAAATTATGTAAAAAGAAATTTGAAGAACTCTGGTGTAACATGAGTCTGAAGGTACATTTTTTACATTCACACCTGAATTTTTTCCCTGAAAATCTTGGATCACTTAGTGAAGAGCAAGGTGAGCGATTCCACCAAGATATTAAAGAGATGGACAAGTGATATCAAGGCCGTTGGGATGTAAACATGATGTGAGATTACTGCTGGTCTCTCCATCGGGAAAATCCAGAAACCTTTCATGAAAGGGAGAGCTACCCCAGAACTTTTTATGATAAAAGGTTGAGAAAATACAAACCTTTCGATACTTAACCCCTTCACTACCAAGTGATTTAAAAAAAAAACAACACTGTCAGAAACCAGTGCAAGCAAAATTCATTTGCTTTTGGGCTGCAGATCAGCAGATTGAGATATCTCTATCGGGACAACAGATGGACTTTGAAACCCGAGATATCTCAATATTGGTAATGAAGGGGTTAAGAAAAAGTACCTACCCTAATTTTCACAGTCACATTGTTAAAAAACATACAGGATTATTCAAAGAGAATTGAAAAGTCATCGCACGTTCGGTGACTTTTCTTTCTCCTCAATTCGGTTCGATTTGCCAATCCCATTTCGGTGACCCCGTGGTGTATTCAGCAAGCACCACAGGGTCCCCGAATTGCAGGGAAAGGTCACCTCAAACCCACCGAAAACTAACCGCAAAACCTGGCGAATGCACGCCGAAAACCCGCAAAAACATCTGGATTAACCCCGCCCAAAACGCCAGAAAAGCCCGAGCAGGAGCCAATCACACGCCGCGCAGCCGCCGGAAAAACCCGACACCGCAGACGAACGGAGTGAATAAATTAAAAAAAGAGTTTGCTTGAATGTTTGATAAGTGAAACGCTGTTTGCAAAGAAACTACTGAGCGCAAATGTCTGAAATTTACATATGAGGTCCAGGGAATGATAATAAAAAGGGCTGTTACAGACAAAATAAATAAAGTTAAAAAAGAAAAATCAGAAATTTTGTTTTAAAAAACAAAATCCCGAAAAATGCTTAAAATATCCTAAAAAATCTATAAATAAAGAGACTTTTTACTGCAGAATTTTATAATGAACGGTTTATTAGATATTGAATTAAAACGGGAATATTTTTAACATTGAAGCCTATGGGATTCGCCTGAATAAATCTGCCGCATGAAACCACCGAATGGCAGGGCAATTCGGCAACTTTTCAATGCTGGCTTTTGCTCTCTGAATAGCCGAAGCATTGCTTCTCTATGGGGAATCACTGCCCTCGAACCGGCACCGAACAGGCACCGTATGTGCAGGCAATTCGCCAGGATTTAGCGAATTGCCTGCTCTCTGAATAGCCAAATGGCCAAGAAAGGTGACCCTTTCGGGAGCCATTCAGATCTCTTTGAATAACCCTGATAATATTTTATAAGTACATTTTTACTTTTTTATTATACACCTGTAGCGCTCACTCCCGGAGGAGCCGCTGAATTTTGACCTCGGGTTAGTCTCACCGCACTAGGGAATAAATATACACCAGCACTGTTGTGGATTTTATAGATTATATACTTTACTGATCCCAAAAAAGTGGCATATATAATGTAAACACGGTATATGAGCGACAGGATTTTTGTAATGCGGGAAAAACACGCGGCGGCAAAAAGGAAAGATTAACCCCTTTGTTTCTGGAGTGTAAGTCCCGTAAGAGTAGTGTCCCAAAAAGGTGTGTGTGTGTGTGTGTTATCTCAGGTACCCGGGTACTATATTCAACTGGCCAGTGAATGGATTTAGCAAATCTTCGACTAGTCACGTTGGGGCCCTGTAGATTTAAACAATACTGCAGCGTGCTTGGTTTAAACTTTGACTGTGGCCTGGAAGGCCTCTCACCCATCCGCCAGACAATCTGTTCCGCTGTCCGATCAAGGATCTCTCTCCGCTTGGTGATACTGGAACTCTGTGCCACCGGATCCGCTTCTTCTGTTTGTCCGATTTCGGTAACGAGAACTACAGCCTACCGCCTGCACTCCCAGTGGATCATCGCGGTCTCCTAACTCGGGGTCCAAACTGGAACGTTGTGTTTGCACAAAATCTCTCAGCGATGTGTGGAAAGATCTCCGCCAGCACTGTCTCTGATTCTCAGCACCCGCAAGGCAGCTCCTGCTCTCTGGCCTGGTCTTAATCTCTGGCAGTCTCACGTGCGTCTTCCACCTTTCGTCGCTCGGCTCACCCTGGCTCTCCTTCATATGAGGCTGCGGATGTCCTTTGCTCTCTCCCACCCACTTCTTGTCCCTGCCGCAAAGCATGATGGAAAACGTAGTCCTGTTGTGTCCAGTATACTCTACATTGCGCTTGTCTCCCCCTGGTGGCCAAACCCGAGCAATACATCAGCAGAGTTTTTAAACAGCGCTACACACCTTTCACTTAATTGTGCTACAGTTTAGCGTTATAATAGCCTAACATTTATGAAATTTGCAGAAAAATGGTACGTGATAGGAGAAAACCGATTGGATATTTGGAATCAGCACCCCAAAAAATTAATGAGTCAGATTGACTTATGGAAAGTTGTTCAAAAAATGTTTTGGGTTGGCCTGTGTAATTCACATTTAAAGTATCTGTCAATATCTCTCTAGCAAGTTAATTGTTGATTATTATCCAGACATTGCAGTTGTAGGAAGTCAGAAAACCCATCTGTAAAACACATAACATGCAGCAACAGCTTTATTTTAGAGCTAAAAAAAAAGGCAAGCCTGCCATAAGCTGACAAGCCTTTTTACACATTTAACCACTTCACTACCAAGTGTTTAAAAAATGTATGACGACCAATTCGGTGAATAGTGAATTCACCGAAAAGTCAGCGAAATGGAATCGCTGAAGTGCACCAAACTGCGCCGAAGTGAAAAGCACCCTTATTGAATAGACCCTTAAATCTTCTATAAAGACCATAGCCCGAAACTGGTCCTTAAAGAGAAAGAAATCTAGAAATAGACCCATTATAAAGCCAAGTTGATGGACAGACGGACAGACAACAGACGGACAGAGAACAGACGGACAGACAGACAGTGGTCTCATTAAAATGCAGGCTGATTTTAAACAAAGGTTCAAAGCAAAAGAGAATATAATAAGGTGTGTCACCAAACAGCATGCCTGATATACTTCCTGTTAAGGAGCACCAGAGGCACGTTCAATACCTCAGCCGCTGCAAGTGCTAAGTTAGCAACTTGCCATTGAACGCCGTTCTGTCGCTCAGCGCTCAGCACTGCTATCTTAGCACTTGCAGCGACCCGAGGAGATGCTGCGAGTAGCTGAGTGACGTAGTAAAGATGGCCGCCGCCATGAAGCAAGTAACAATTCCGTACAGCAATGTTAATTTTGAGGTTTTTGTTCATACAAAGCACAAAATATTTATTTATTATTTACCCCATGCACATAGACATATATTACAGCTCAATTATATTTTGTTTCAGAAGTAAACATAACGTTTATTCAATAAAAACTATCATTGGGGTGTGTGCATACAAAACACAATTGTGCTGACTGCTTTTCGGAATTGTGCTGACTGCTGAGGTATTGAACGGGGCTCTAGTCACAGGTTTGTTCTGCATCATGGGAAATGTAGTTCACACAGACACCTGCTTTGCCACATGTCAATATCAGCATCTAGCTGATACCGTGGTAACCAGGGGTTGTCCTCTGATTTATTGAAAATGAGTTTGCCAGCATAGCTCCCTCCATAGGATATTGGTTCCGACGTCCCTTAGCAGCGTTTCATTTCAGATCTAGGCTCCCAGCTGTCACTGCAGCCAGCTCACTTTTAGGTTAAGCATATTTTATCCTTAATTGCTATATTTGGTTCTCACGTTATTATTGCAGTTCCTTGGGGTGCATTTAAATCCACCTTATTGTAATAGATTATGGAATATAATGGCTAATGTGTCTAATGCTGAATAAATGACTGCAATGATTTATGATGCAGCACTTCAGTTTTATTGAACATAAGGATCATTGTACTAAAATGGATGGTGTATTGCTAGTTTAGCATAAAATACCGAATAACACATCCAGGAAAATGAATGGATCGCGCAGTTCATAATACGCTGCCCCTTCAGCTGAGAGGTCTTTAATAAGCAAAGTGTCATTACACTTGAAAATGTATGTGTAGGCAGTCCATTATCTGAGAGCAAGACACTCATAGGATGCTCGCCTTATTAATGCACATGGAAATACAAAGCCATTTCAGCTTTTTTTTCTCCTTTTATTGCTGCGCATGGAAATAAGCACAAAATTATTCATCAAGAATATAAAGGCACATTTGATAAGATTATATTTATTACTATTATTGTGCTAAAGCAAAGATCAAGCCAAGTGTTCAATGTATTATGAGGGTGATTCACTGACCACCCTTCTCTCATTGGTGGTTTCACTTTGGTGCACTACGGTGGCTCAAGCACCTCAAACCTCCACTGAATTCCCTTTTTACTGAACTGCCATGGGAGTTTGCCACTTTTCACCATTATTTCCACCGTAGTTCCCGCCTTATATATTTTGTGTAGGTCAATGGGCATTCCTTCAGTATTCTCGCGTAGTTGCTGCCCTGTATATTCTAGGTTGTGTCATTTCACCAGAGTTTACAGTGTTTTTTCAGGCAATTTGTTTTTTAAATTTCCTTGTTAATAATTTACAGGGTTATTCAAAGAGATCCGAATTGCTTGAGAAAGGTAACCGAACGCTGAAAATCAGCGTTCGGTTACCTTTCCTGGCCATTCGGCTATCCAGAGAGCAGGCAATTCGCCAAATCCTGGCAAATTGCCTGCACATACGGTGCCTGTTCGGTACCTGTTTGAGGGCAGTGAAATCCCCATAAAAAGCACTGCTTCGGCTATTCAGAGAACACAAACCAGCAGTGAAAGGTTCCCCTAATGCCCTGCCATTTGGTGATTTCATGCGGCAAATTTATTCAGGAGAATCCCATAGGCTTCAATGTTAAAAATATTCCAGTTTTAATTCAATATCTAATAAACCGTTCATTATAAAATTCTGCAGTAAAGAGTCTCTTTATTTATAGATTTTTTAGGATATTTTAAGCATTTTTCAGAATTTTTTTTTAACCACTTCGCTGCTGAGGACGCGCTCAGTGCGTCCTCAGCAGTCCCGCTGGTGTGCTGAGGACGCGCTGAGCGCGTCCTCACATTGGGGTCAGCGTTCGGCCGGGTTCCGGCCGATCGCTGGCCCCTCCGGTGCGGGCTGACATCCTGGGTGTCAGCCCGGCATCCGGACCAGCAGCCGCCAGAATTAGGTGTCATAGCACGATGACGCCAGTCCTAGAGTTAACCCCTAACTGCCACCAACTGTGGAGATAGGGAGTTCCAATGAACTCCCTATCTCCCGATCCATGGCAGCTAGGGGTTAAATTTTGGTATGGTTGGATCGGCCAGAGCATGGCCGTTCCAACGATACCAAACACTACAGTGAAAAATGTTGTAAAAAAAATAAAAATTTGAAAAATAAAAAAAATAAAAAAATTAAAAACAAAAATAAAAATAAAAAAATTAAACACTTTTTTTTTTTTTTTGTTTGTTAATGCAGCAATATTGTTCCCATTTCAATTATAATGTGAACAATGATGCTGCACTAACGATTTTTGTATGCGGTGCGTTTGTTAAAAATAGTGTCATTTTCCCCAAAAAAAAATGTAATGAGACCCCATCTCTAATTTTTTTAACAAGCGCACCCCATACAAAATATAACCGCAATTGCTCGCATGTTAAAATGTGGAAAAAAACACTTTACACATTGTAAATTATTGAAAATACATATTTTATTGCATTTTTTGTTATAATATACAGACATGACATAACGTATACATATAATAATGACATATTATGAATCTAACGGAATCTGACGGAAAGAACGATATATAATATGTCTGGGTCATATACTAAAATAAGCCTTCAAAACACGTTTAAACATGATGCGCAAAACAGGTAAAAATGACCTCAGCATAGAGGCGGGAAAAGCCTCAGCAGCGAAAGGGTTAAAGTCCGATTTTTTTTTTAAGTTTTCTCCTTTTTTCTGTAACAGCCCTCTTTATTATCATTCCCTGGACCTCATATGCAAATTTCAGACATTTTCGCTCAGTAGTTTCTTTGCAAACAGTGTTTCACTTACAAACTGTTTTCCTAATTTATTCACTGCCCTCTGTCTGCGGTCTCGGCTTTTTCCGGCGGCTTCGCTGCGTGTGATCAGCTCCTGCTCGGGTTCTTCCGGCGTCTTCGACGGGTTAATCCAGATGTTTTTGCGGGTTTTCGGCGTGCATTCGGCAGGTTTTGTGGTTAGTTTTCGGCGGGTTTGTGGTAGCTTTTCCCTGCAATTCGGGGACCCTGTGGTGCTTGCTGAATACACCACAGGGTCACCGAAATGGGATCGGCAAAAGGAACCGAATTGAAGAGAACGAAAAGTCACCGAACGTGCAGTGACTTTTCGAATCTCTTTGAATTACCCTGTTAGTTAGACACTGCCTGGCCCAAAGAAAGTCACCACCTACTGTACAGGCCTGTGGGGGCAGTGTTATGATCTGGGGTTGCTTCAGTTGGTCAGGTCTAGGTTCAGCAACGTTATATGCCCATTAAATGAAGTCAGCTGACTCCCTGAATATACTGAATTGACAGGTTTTTCCATCAATATATTTTTAATTCCCTGATGGTATGGGCATATTCCAAGATGGCAATACCAGGATTCATCAGGCTCAGATTGTGCAAGAGTGGTTCAGGGAGCATATGACATAATTTTCAGACATGGGGGGTTATTCAGAGAGAGGTGAAAAGCAGGAGAATGGCTGGATAATGGAAAATTCTAGTTCAAAATAGCCGATTTGGAAAGTGAGATAAATGGGAGAATTTTTCTGGTTTGGCTATTTTGACCTAGAATTTTCTATTCTCCAGCAATTCTCCTGCTTTTCACCTCTCTCTGAATAACCCTGATGGATTAGCCACCACACAGTCCAGACCTTATCCCTATTGAGATCCTATTCGGGATGTGATGGAGAAGACTTTCCACAGTGACTGACTCTCCCATCATCAATACCAGATCTTGGCGACAAAATAATGCAGCTCTGGACAGAAATGTTGTGACATTGCGTAGGTTTATCGAACTGGTGCCAGGGCGAATGTGTGCTGTTATCAAAGCAAAGGACAGTCAAATGAAATATTAGTGTGTGACTTTTTCCTTTTTGCCACGCAGTGTATGAAGGGTGCCATTTTCCTATTCTTTTAAACCACAACACTCATGACATGATACCCATTGATGGTTCTCTGCAGTTTGTAAGATAGGTTAGTTTGAAAGATACATTGGTTATCCTGGTTCAGACATGACTGACTATAAATATTATCAGGGTTATCCAAAGAGATTCGAAAAGTCACCGCACGTTCGGTGTCTTTTCGTTCTCTTCAATTCGGTTCCTTTTGCCGATCCCATTTTGGTGACCCTGCGGTGTATTCAACAAACACCACAGGGTCCCCGAATTGCAGGGAAAAGCTGCCGCAAACCTGACGAAAACTAACCGCAAAACCTGCCGAATGCACGCCGAAAACCCGCAAAAACATCTGGATTAACCCATCGAAGACGCCGGAAAAACCCGAGCAGGAGCCGATCACACGCAGCGAAGGCCGGAAAAAGCTGAGAAAAAACCGACACCGACAGAGGGAGGTGAATAAATTAGCAAAACAGTTTGTATGAATGTGAAAGTGAAAAGCTGTTTGCAAAGAAACTACTGAGCGAAAATGTCTGAAATTTGCATATGAGGTCTAGGGAATGATAATAAAAAGGGCTGTTATAGAAAAAATAAGTAAATTAAAAAAAAAAAAAAATTGGACTTTTAAAAAAAAAACAATTCAGAAAAATGCTTAATGTATCCTAAAAAATCTGTAAATAAAGAGACTCTTTACTGCAGAATTTTATAATGAACGGTTTATTAGATATTGAATTAAAACGGGAATATTTTTAACATTGAAGCCTATGAATTAACTTGCCGAATTAAACCACCGAATGGCAGGGCATTTCGGGAACCTTTCACTGCTGGTTTGTGTTCTCTGAATAGCTGAAGCAGTGCATTTTCATGGGGTTTTCACTGCCCTCGAACAGGCACCGAACAGGCACCGTATGTGCAGGCAATTCGCCAGGATTTGGTGAATTGCCTGCTCTCTGGATAGCCGAATGGCCAGGAAAGGTAACCGAACGCTGATTTTCAGCGTTCGGTTATCTTTCTCAAGCAATTCGGATCTCTTTGGATAACCCTGTATGTTTCCCTTGACCCTGGTTAGTCTTTTCTGTAGTTTTGGTTTTGTGACTGTGGCTTGTCCGCCCACAAGCATTCATCTTTTCACTTTTTAGGAGGCTTTCTCCATATGCTCAAAGGAGTATTTTGCTTCAGTAATTGCACAAACTGTTTAAATGCCATATAAAACCCAACACATTCACAGTGACTAAGGCCCAATAGAAAGTTGGAACCCATACAGGGTTATTCAAAGAGATCCGAATTGCTGGCGAAGGGTAACCGAACGCTGAAATTCAGCGTACGGTTACCTTTCCTGGCCATTCGGCAAATGTTGGCGAATTGCCTGCACAAACGGTGCCTGTTCGTTGCCTGTTCGAGGGCAGTGAAATCCCCATAGAGAAACAATCCTTCGTCTATTCAGAGAACAAACACCAGCAGTGAAAAGTTGCCGAATTGCCCTGCCATTCGGTGGTTTCATTCGACAGGTTTATTCAGGAGAATCCCATAAGCTTCAATGTTAAAAATATTCCTGTTTTAACCCAATATCTCATAAACCGTTGATTATAATATTCTGCAGTAAAAAGTCTCTTTATTTTTATTTTTTTGGGGTTTTTTTCCATTTTTTCCATTTTTTTTAAATCGTTTTTTCTTTTTTCTGTAACAATCCTTTTTATTATCATTCATTGGATCTTATATGTAAATTTCAGACATTTTCGTTCTGTAGTTTCTTTGCAAACAGCGATTCACTTTTCAAACATTCAAGTGTACTGTTTTTTTTTTCTCTCACTCCATTCATCTGTGGTGTCGGGTTTTTCCGGCAGCTGTGATCGGCTACTGCTCGGGTTTTTCCGGCGTGTTCGGCGGGTTAATCCAGATGTTTTTGGGGTTTCGGTGTGCCTTCGCCAGGTTTTGCGGTTCAGTTTTCCCTGCATTACGACAGCCCTGTGATGCTTGCTGGATGCAATGCAGGGTTGCCGATATGGGATCGCCAAATCGCGCCGAATTGAAGAGAACGAAAAGTCACCGAACGTGCGGTGACTTTTCGATTCTCTTTGAATAACCCTGATAGTGTCACTCAGCCGGGAATATACATCCTGATAGGGTTATTCTTCTAATGAACTTTCCCTCTGATGGCCTAACAGCAGATTGTTATCTTTTATTATCATGAATTCCGTAATCCGCATTTCATGACCACAGTAATAGAACTAACCTGATGAAATAGTGCATTATTGATGAAATGATCATAGTAAAGTAATTACAATAATAGATTTCTTTATCTTTACATTCAGTCTCTAAAACAGTGCATTACATTTTTACAGATTGTTACTGAAGGTCAATATTAGCATTCTGCACTTTCTGATTGCTGGCAATAAGCATTAACTGGTATTCATTACATGGTGGAGAATTGCAAGGCATCTGCAATGTAAGGTTCTGTATAGTTAAAGATACTTTAATGTTAAAATGGAAGAGGAAATTAATGGGGTTAACCATTAACCCCTTCCAAGCCCTCTTCATCCCCCTACCCCATTTTAACCCAAGTGTATGTTTGTAAACCCACCTTTATTCAAGAGTATGGCTCCCTCAGTGCTGGCTAACGTTTTTAAGCGTCCACGAGATTCACACATTCACGCTTCACCATGTGATCAGTTGGAGGCTGGATGCTTAAAGAAGCGTCCAGCCAGTCCAGTGGCTTTCATTGAGAGTGCAATGAGCGCCTTGGCTATGAAAGAGTCCTGCTACTGGGTGGGAACCTTTAGGCTAAGGTCAGATGAACGCAGTTTTAACGTGCGTTTAGCCGCACGAAATCACGGCCGTGCTAGCAGCAAATGACGTCCAATGCCGGGGAACATACGACGAACGGCCGCACGAAGGTTCGTCCGTGCAACGCAAGTGGCAAACGAACGCATTTTTTCGAGAACGTCAAACCGCTACTACTGACATACAGAGTGCGCTGCGGCCGCATAGCGGCGTGTTTGCGTGATTGGGAGACGTCAGACGCTGCACACGTCCGGCCAACATAACGTCCAGACGCAAAAAGGGTTTTATTGATGATCCGTACAAAATCACGGACGAAAATGCGCATCGTATGACCGCTATCGCGTATTCCATGAAAAAATACGTCCATTCGTTCGAACGCACTTTTTCACGGACAACGTGAAAAATGCGTTCGTCTGACCCTAGCCTAAAATCGGCATTTGCCCTCTAGGACTACTCGCCTGCAGGAGTGAGATGGGTGAGGACACTCAGATCACTGGGACCATTCAAATTACATTGAGTGGTCACAGTGCCTACAGGGTCCTGCTAAGTCTGAAAAAATGTCCTCAGCTCCCCTATTTTATCATAATAGCACTGCTATATCTCTTTACTTGATAAATTACCTGTGCGAGGTGTCACCATTGCACTGCTTGTAGACAGAGCAGTCTGCTCAAATGGCTGTGCAAACTCTTCGATAGCTGAAGGAGGGCAGCTAATGTAATAGATATTTACTCAAAACCCATGGATTTGCCGGCCCTGTTCTTTTGATCAGACCAGATTTTTAATACAGACAGTGGACCTTTTCTATATGCGTAGAGATTACTTGGTGGCCATAACTGAATAAAGACGCTATAGTAACGCAAACCAGGATGAAAAGGTAACCTATCTTGTGATGAAAAGAAAATACTATACTTATGAAACACAACCTGCTTTCATAGGTCAAACAATGTCAGATGCGGTCTGTTTTATCCATGAAAATTAAGTAATATACTTAATTATTACCGTACTTATTTACTTAAAAATAAGCACCTTAAATGTACTTGCACACACCAAAAGTTTTACAATTCTCAGCCCCCTGCTATTCACAATATTCATAAATGATCTGCCCAACGTCTGCAAAGCCTCAACTGTACATATGTACGCAGACGACACCGTCATCTATACCAGCAAACCAAATCTCCCGCTGCTGAAGGCCGTGCTGCAAGAACAATTCACAGAGGTAGAAAAGTGGATCAAACACAACAAACTTATTTTAAATAATGACAAAACTGTAACGATGCTCTTTGGAACAAAACCTAAACTACACAAATTGCAAAATCCCCACTTATGGGTTGGGACAAAATCAAATGGCACGCTGACCACAGTCACTTCTCTCAAATATCTAGGTATGTGGTTGGACCCTAATCTATCCTTTGGCCCCCACATCGAAAAACTCTCATCTAAACTTTACCCCAAACTAGGTGCCCTGTACAGAAACAAATCCTGCCTGAGCCCCGCGGTAAGAAAGCAGATTGTACAACAAATGCTTATGCCGGCTATTGATTACGGAGATGTAGTGTACGCAGCCTCCCCGCAAACACATCTTCAGAAACTTACTACATTGTATAACTCATTCTGCCGCTTTGCATTACAATGTAACTACATGACCCACCATTGTGACATGTTAAAAGAACTAAACTGGCCATCGCTGGAATCTAGACGCACCCTTCACCTTTCCAGCCTGGTGTTTAAGAGATTTTCTGGGAAGCTACCACCCTACCTGAATAGGCTGCTTCCCCCAGCAGCTCCCTCATCCTATAACCTCCGATCCAGGACCAGCACCTTACTTGCAATACCACAATACAAAAAGAAAGTGGCTCGATCCTCATTTTCCTACAGAGCACCACAAATATGGAATAACCTCCCAGACACCATCAAATCTTCCCCCAGTCTTAAGTCACTCAAGAGCTCCTTACTAACATACCTCAATACAGAATGCACCTGTAAACATGTAAACATGTAACATAATGACTATTTCCTACATATTTATTTTCTGTTAATCTGTATATTTGTGTTTTTTTTTTTAATATCTTGCATTGTATTACTTTGTATTTCTGTAACTGTAACACTTCAATGTTCTTGAACCCAGGACATACTTGAAAACGAGAGAAATCTCAATGTATCCTTCCTGGTAAAATCCTTTATAAATAAATAAATAAATAAATTCTCCATTTAGAATTGGATAACGATCCAATGCAACATATTTAAGCAGTTCCATACAACCCTATGGGTCTGGACAAGAGTAAAAAGTAATATTATGGTAAATAAGGTGGTATCGTCAAACTCTAATCATTGTTTGTAATGCCTACCCGTAAGGAATATTTGCTCCTACCTTTGGTCCCTAATATATGATTAATTACATATGCCCCTTATGGCTATCGGATTCGTTTTATAACCAAAATAGACATAATTAAATCAAGAAACAATGGGTGGTGTGTACTATACAACCTACTGCCATGATATAACTACTGTATCACTCAGTATGATGGCATTCCACTGTGCGAGAATGATGGATTAAGAGTACATATCCCCAAGGTACAGCACTGTAATTAGGTTCTCACAATGCAGATTCCTTCCCAAGGTCTTGAAGTGAAGTAATAAACTTTACTCATTAATTGTAACACGAGTTGACACCAATGTCACTAATTACAACAAAGTAATTCAATAAAACAGCAAGAGGTCAATCGACACCTTCTGTCAGTCACAGATTGAATTGATACAGACGTTTTTGGGCTTTTTTCCCATCTATCCAGTGGAATTTAGTGGCTGTAAACAAAGCTCCATGAGGATATATAATACAACCTATTGGGAATAATGTCTTCAAACATTGTACTGTGCCGGTGTTTCTTTTTTGTCATCTTGGATTTGATGATAGTAGTCTTTGGAGTTGCTAACGTTTCCTGAGTGCTGGTTTACAGCAGGCTTACGGTCATATCAGAAACATATTGCTCATATATGTTGGCCAAAGTCTATATAGTTCTGCGACCTTTGTGTTACCTTTATACTAAACTCAGGAATGTGAACTAAAAGGCAGAGAACGATAAGTAGCATGTGCTTCACCGGACTGGAATTTTAATTGAGCACAGTATGATATATATATATATATACACACAGATGTTTTATTCCCCGAGAACAGTTGCAAATTATCAGTGTAGATATATACAGCCCTATTCTCTTCTGTATTCTGTGAAGTGCATTGTCGAGAGGATTAGCAGATGATTACAATGCAGTCTTGGGTTTAGCGTAACTTGAAGAATTTCAAGAACTTCATGAAAAATTGCATGAACCCTTTAAAATTTGTTGGTTTTCTGCATGAATTGGTCATAAAATGTCATCTCATCTTCATCAAAGTCACATGTATAGACAAACACTCTAAGGGTTATTCATAGTTATTCAAAGAGCGCCGAACTTCCGAACAAAGGGCACCGAAAGGTGAATTTCACCTTTATTGTGCAATTTTGTGGCAGTTTGTCGATTCGCTAAAGTGTCATTTTGCCAAATATTGGCAAATTGACATCCAAATGCGGTGCAGTTTGCCGCAGATAGCGGCAATTCGGTGATCTTCGGCTGCAGTGAAATTGCTCCTCATAGAAGTAATGGTTAATCTCTTCAGAGAACGCCGAACTGCACCGAAGTTTCGGAGAAATGCCATGATTTTTCGATGATTCAGTTCGATATGTTTAAACAGGCGAGTCCCATTGGATTCAATGTTCACTGCTGAGGCATTTCACCGCTGTGTGCTGAGCTCATTTATACCGCTTTCGCATGTTTAAATGCGATTTGAAGCCACATTTTATTATACGACCTAGACATATTATATATCGTTCTTTCCGGCAGACTCGGCAGATTCATAATATATCATTTTTATATGTATACGTCATGTCCTGCCTGTATATTATAACAAAAAATGCAATAAAATTTGAATTTTTAATCATTTGCAGCATGTAAAGTGTTTTTTTTTCCCCTTTTATCACATGAACATTTGCGGTTATATTTTCTATGGGGTGCGCTTGTACAAAAATTAGAAATGGGCACTTGTTACATTTTTTGGGGGGAATTACGTGATTTTTAGCATTGTTCACATTATAATTGAAATGTGAACAATATTGCTGCATTAATAAAAACAACACACAAAAAAAAACATGTTTTTATTTATTTTTTTATTTATTATTATTTTATTTTTTAAAATTTTCTTTTAACTTTATACCTGGTCATGTTGGGTATCATTCGAAAAGGCCATGCTCAGGCCTTTCAAATGACACCCTCCATAACCCCCTAGCTGGTTCTGGAGATATCAGGGTTCAAAGGAACCCCATATCTCCACCAGGGGATTTCCTTGGCAGCTAGGGGCTCCCCGGCTATCCAACGTCATCACGCTATGTGCGATGACGTCGGGCAGTGAGGGGGGACCCGGGGGTGGAGCCGCCATCCAAGATGGCAGCCCCCACCGGAGCTAGGCTGCACTTCGATGCCGCAAGGCGCTGAAGTGCGACCCGATGCCTAAGGGGTTAAAGCCAGGCACCGCTTAAAAAGGGGTGACTCTCCCCTTTTAAGCGGTGCCTGGCTTGTTGCACTGCTCCTTCCCGATCGGGAGGGAGAGGGATCTGAACGGATCCCCCCTCCCTTCCAGGCGATCTCTGGCATTGCCGGGGGTGGCGCGATGACGTCAGTTACGTCGGGAGGGGCTTAACTTTAGCGTGTGAGGACGCCGAAGTCAGACCGCCGCGGGTCCCCGGACAGAGAGGTGAGTATCTCCGCTGGCGCTCCCGCAAAGTAGATGATGTGTGGGGCACGTCCTCCGCATTTAGCAGACGTCAATGAGGACGTGTCCCACAAGTCATCCACAGCGAAAGAGTTAAAAAATATTATAATTTTTTAAAAAATTTATTCAACCATTTATTGCTTTCATTTCCAGCAAGCCATCTTTTTATCTATTTATTCTTTAGAATTTCTTTTAGGTGAAATTTTTTATCCCCAATTTTTTTTAAGAAAAAATTTATTCAACCATTTATTCTTTTCATTTCCAGCAAACCATCTTTTTATCTATTTATTCTTTAGAATATTTTTTAGGTGAAATTTTTGATCCCCAATTTTTTAAAGGTGTTTTTTTTTATTCTGTATCAGACCATTTAATAATTTTTTTATAGAACCTTTTCATTATTTCCTCACATTTTCATGCATTTTTATTGTTTTAAATACCTTTTAAAAAATAGCAGAGTTCCGCTTTTTTTCTGCAGTTCGGCGGTGTTCGACGGTCAGATCGGCGCTCTTCGGCACTGTTCGGCTGCGTTCAGTGTGCTGATCGGCGGTAGCGTTTGGCAGACCTATCGGCGGACTTCGGCGGCGCTTGGTGGGCTGATCGGTGGTCTTCATCATAAGCTGTGGCTTATTGCACACAATTTCGGTGCTTTGTGAATAGACCATTTAGTTTCATCAGTTCACAAAACATTTTCGCAGTAGCATTGTGGAGTGTCAAGGTGGTCTTTGGCAAACTTCAGATGCACAGCAATTTTTTTTTAAAAAAAGCGGTGGTGGCATTCTAATGGGTGTCATGGACACCATACTTGTTCAATGTTTTCTGTACACTATACTCATGAACAGAGATGTTGACCAGTTCCAGTGATTTCTTCAAGCCTTTAGGCTAGGGTCAGACTGAGGCAGTGCGAACGCGCGTGCAGGCGGACTAAGGCTAGGGTCAGACTGAGGCAGTGCGAACGCGCGTTCTGGCGCACTTAATCACGGCCGTGCTAGCAGCAGATGCCGGGCAATGACGGCCAATATACGAAGTACGGTCGCACAAAAGTCCGGCTGCGCAACGCAAGTGGAAAATGAACGCATTTTTTCGAGAACGTTAAACCACTAGTACTGACGTACAGAGTGCGCTGCGTCCGCTAGAGGCGTGTGTGCGTGAATTGGAGACATCAGACGCTGCTAATGTCCGGCCAACATAACGTCCAGATGCAAGAAGTGTTTTATTGATGATCCGTACAAAATCACGAACGCAAATGCGCATAGTATGACCGCTATCGCGTACTCCGTGAAAAAATGCGTCCATTCGTTCGAACGCACTTTTTCACAGACAATGTGAAAATGCGTTAGTCTGACCCTAGCCTTAATCACGGCCGTAGTAGCAGCAAATGCCGGGCAATGACGGCCAATATACGAAGTACGGTCGCACAAAAGTCCGGCTGCGCAATGCAAGTGGCAAACGAACGCATTTTGTCGAGAACGTAAAACCGCTAGTACGGTTGTACAGAGTGCGCTGCGTCCGCTAGCGGCGTGTGTGCGTGAATTGGAGATGTCAGACACTGCTAATGTCCGGCCAACATAACGTCCAGATGCACAAAGTGTTTTATTGATGATCCGTACAAAATCACGAACGCAAATGCGCATAGTATGACCGCTATCGCGTACTCCGTGAAAAAATGCGTCCATTCGTTCGAACGCACTTTTTCACAGACAATGTGAAAATGCGTTAGTCTGACCCTAGCCTTAGCTGTCATTCTAGAGTTCTTTTTTTTAACCTCTTTCAGAATTGTGTGCATTATGAGTCATCTTGGCTGGATTTGGCCACTTGAAGGGAAAGTGGACACAGTAGTAAATAGTTTCCATTTATCCACAATTCGTCTAACAGAGGACAGATGGATATATAAACTCTTTGAGGCTATTTGTAACCCTTTCCAACTTTATTTAATCCAAGAATTCTTGATCTGGTCTTCTGAAAACCCTTCATTTTGCGAGGTATGGTTCACATCAACAGATGCTCTTTGTGAATAGCAAACTCTAAAGGGTCTATTGACTAATCACTGAACTTGCCACTGAAGTGCACTGAATGGTGAATTTCACCATAAGGTGCAATTTTGGGGCAGTTCGTCTATTCACAAATATGTCAATTTTCCAAAGGCAGGAGAATTGACAGTGAAATACGGTGCAGTTCACCGCAGGTGGGCGTCCATGAATGCAAATGTCTCAGTAGCAAATTAGAGATTAAAACAGAGAGTTGAAGAAGGCATCCTATGAAAATATGACCATTATTCAAGAGAGACTAGGAAATGTGCCCATCCTGACCCCAGCTATTGTTGACAGACTATCTCATGTAGTATGTAAACCACTAACCTTTCTCTGGTCTCCTGCTCAATTCCGATTCCTATTCCAAGTGGACATTAGTGTTTGCGAGAGAGAACAAAACTAAAGGCACTCTTGCAGTTAGAATTCAAGTAGTAACAGCTGCGACAGCTCGACATGTGCAAGTAATTACTGTACTTACTCTACACTTGTAAAAGTAGTGGAAATCAATGGTCCCAGCTCCCAAGACACATATATATTATATACATAATTTCTCAGTTAATTCATAATTGTGTATAATTTATTAATTCATTTTTTAAATAAGGAATAGTCCGCTGCATATTGGAATGTCCTTTCAACACCTTTACTCCCTGGTAGTTTCTAAAAGATTATTTTTTTATCATGTTAAATTATTTCCTCTTCAATGCTTTCTAAATTAATGATATAGCTGTGACTTATGTAATGCCAGTGAGACATCTAGCTCTATAAGCCAGAGTTTGCATTGCAACGTATAGCCCCTCTAACAGTCAAAAGCTAAGCACTTTCCATGATAAATCTGACCTTCTCCTTTCCATGGTTAATAACCCATAGCTAACTCTTGACCCTTTAAGTACTCTTCTTCTGGTTGTCTGTGTATTTGTTTACAAGTCATTGGCTTAGGAAAGTGTAAAATATTACTGGGAAGTCCGTGTTGGAGACGAGGGGCACATGGTCAATTTACGATGTTTTATCTTACCTGTGAATGGCAGAGAATCAATAAAGGACAGACCTCGGATTAATTAACCTACTTTGTTTCTTACCTTGTTATTTTTAGTTATAGCACACTAATGGCTGCTCTTTGAAATCTTGCAATCATTTACTTTTGACACGAGGCTTCAACCTTGTAATGTGATATGATTGAAGGTGCTAAAGGGGCATGTCAGGATGGAAGTTATTCCTATTTTTAGAGAATTATACACATAGGGCTCTATTACGCTCTTAGCATTAAAACGCGGGTGCAAGGGAGAAAAAACTGCGCCCGCAGTTTTCCCCCTTGCGCCCGCGTTTTAATGCTGGATTACAACGCAGGCGCAAAAAATGCTGCCTGCATTGTTATCGAGCATAAAAATCAGGGATGCTTGCGGCAGCATTGAGCGCAGCTGCGAGCGTCCACTCACTAGAGTCCATAGGACTCCATTGAGTTCCTCCCTGAAGGTCACGTGACCGGCCGGATCTCGCGAGGCGAGATCCGGCTGGTCAGCGTAGGGATAGGCAGGGAAAGACTGTGGGGACTTTTTCCCCCAAACTTTCCCTGCTCCCGCCAGCCGGAAGAGGCGGTTGGAGGCGCTGTCCTCGCCGCGGGACAGAGGGTGAGTATGTGCTTGTTTTTTTATTTTTTAAGGCTGGTGTTAACGGATTCTGCAGCAGCAGAATCCGTTAACACCAAGTCCTGGCTTTGGTTAACTTTGCGCTGACCAGAGCCAGACGTTAATCAGCGCTGGGACTTTGTAATCCAGCGCTGATTAACACTTTGCGCTCCCCATGTTAAGTATAGGGAGCGCAAAGTACAGTAACCTTGTGCTGAAAAGCGCAAGGCACCAAACGCAAACGGGTTTTTTAACCCGTTTGCATTTGGATTGTAATATGCGGTAAATACCGCGGCAAACGTTAATGCTCACGGAGGTGAGCTTTAACGTTTGCGTATAGAATGTAATAGTGCCCATAATGTATTAAAATATAGAGAAAAAGGTAAATTTCATACGTAGTAAATACCTATATACATAATCCCCAGCATTCTGTAAAGCTATACACAACCAAGCGACTCAGGAGCCACTCATACTATTCAATGGCAGCTGCGCATTATCCTTTTAACTGTTTCACTACCAAAGTCAAATGAACTTGATTTTGCACCGTTATACATTGAAAAGAAATCATTTATTAGCATAGCAAACATTTGAATATCTCTTTAAAGCAGGATTAGCGTGCCCACTGTGGAGAAACAAAAATCTCTTTGAAAATTCACTCCTGTCCCTTTGTAATACTTTAAAACAATCTGTAAATAGCAGCCCCAAACCTCACTGTAATAAAAAGCTCAAAAATATTGCTGCTGCATTACAATGCAATGCGTGCCATGGCCATCTCTCTAAATTCTGTATTTCTTATCCACAGCCACACTTCTCTTCCATCCTCTCTTCTGCTGTCCCATCCCCCACCCAGCCCCTATCCTAATTATATAAGCCCCTTTTTCCAGCTGCTTCGACTCTCTCTCAGTTTAACTTTATCATGTCCAAGCTATTGGTCTATCATCATGCAGTGTCTGCTATATTCTCTCTGGTAATTATCTGCACACTCCCCCTGTTCCCTTTTGTTTCACTTGCCCATGTCCCTTAGATTGTAGCCTCACGGGACGTCTGGCAGAGCCCTGGTATAAAGTGCTGCATTAGCAGGACAATTATCATATGGGCAAGGCCGTCTGTTCCTTATGTTTTATTGTTTGTTGTGTCACCTGTTCATGCTTTCCCATTGTAAAGCGCTACGGAATCTGTTGGCGCTGTATAAGTACTTGTAACTGTCACTGTGACAACAGCAAGGGAGAGGACAGAATACAGGGAGAGCTCTGGGGTCACTCACTAAAGCACAGGGATAGGATTCAGGCAGTTATAATGACTGCAAATCCCTGTACATTACAGATACAATGTGTTACTGTAATTTCCATATAACTGTACAGGCATTATTCAACATAGAGATTTTATTTTTATATACTATTGGTATCTTGTGGAAGCTGCATTGCTGATGATCTCATTATGATCACTACAAATCCCCATAATCAGGATATGTGACCATTTTATTATCTATCTGCATCACCTTTACTGTATTTGACAAAAAGGCCATTTCTGCCTGTATGCATATAATGCAGACCCAACGTGAAATTGTGTAAGATAAAAGACACTAGCTAGGGTTTAAAACCTTTGATTCCAACAATATTTCTGTAAAGGATAAACAAATATATGAAAAATTTGAAATGAGCAAATTTACATTATTTTATTAAATATCTCAACAACAATTTCTGCGTGAAATTTCTCTTTTAATAGATATATAAACATTTTGCCTTCACATTCCATGTTTGAAATAAATCTTATGATATTATTTTTTTCAACAAAAGACGCTTGGTAGTGAACATGTTAACTCTATCAATCAATGTGGGCTTTATAATAATAATAGTAATAATAATGATGACAATAAAAGTATCACATTGTTTATTAGAATTTCATAATGTTACCATCAAATAACAACTACAGTATATTTTATACCTTAAAAAAAGGCCAAATGAAATTTACTCTACGACATGATGATATAACTGTACTTCAATATTGGTGGCTGTTGGCACATTCATACAGTATGTTAAAATGCATATAATTGTTGTAAACTACATTGACATATTGAAATTAAAGTACCAATTAGATAAAGGTTACAGTTTACTGTCAAGGTAGAAAGTCTATTATTTACTGAGATACGGGCGTTTAAATTTGCGCTCCGACATTATGTTCTTGTACTTTGAAAATGAATCATAATTAATTTACCGTGTCTGTGCTGCAAAATCAGAAATGAGCAGCAATTAATCACCTATATTAATAATAATAACAGACATTTTGTAATATGTGTTCTGTTCAAGTGCTTAAGAAGTTGAGGAAGAAACAATTTAAATCCGAATTATCAGGAGGACTCAATAAACAGTAAATTAACCATTTGACTGCAGACAGCCCACTGAGCACGTCTTCTGGTTTCCCATTACAGTGCAGAGGACGCGCTTAGCACATCGTTGCAGTCTTGCAGCTAGGCACCGATCGAGGATTTCTCCCTCTGGGTCCTTCCCCCGCCCACTGACATCAATGCACATCGGCACAATGACATCTTAATGGGACTCCCTCCTCTCTATAGAGGAAATACTGGGGTATTTTGGACCACTGTTTCTCCTGAACCATAATAGGTAGAGTGTCATATAAGGGAGCATTGGAAAGGCCAGGGCATGGCATTTCCAATGACACCAAGCTGGACCAGGTTATATGTAAAAATAAAAATATCTTTACTTTTTTTCTCTAATGCAGAGTTGTTCACTTTTCAATTATAATGTGAACAATGATGCTGCATTAACGCACCTTCTCATTTCTCGATGTCAGCAAGTGTGGAGGAGATGGCACAATGTGTTATTACTCTTTGGTTCATCGTAGTACTTACTACGGTTGTGGTGGAGGACAAAAAGTGAGATAAAAGGCCTCCACGCTATAATTGGTAAGGCTGGAGAGTTCTGAAGTGGCCAGCAATGAGTACAGATCTAAATCCCATTGAACATCTGTGGAGAGATCTTAAAATTGCTGTTGGGAAAAGGCACCCTTCCAATAAGAGAGACCTGGAGCAGTTTGCAAAGGAAGAGTGGTCCAAATTTCCGGGTGAGAGGTGTAAGAAGCTTATTGATGGTTATAGGAAGCGACTGATGGTTATAGGAAGCGACTGATTTCAGTCTGTTATTACACAGAGCCCTAAAATCAATGCTATGCCACACCGTGTCTTTGTAGCAGAGATAAGGTTTATGCAACTGGTCAAATCCACTCCTAGGATGGCTTTGACCAGTTGCATAAACCTTATCTCTGCTACAAAGCCACGGTGTGGCATAGCATTTATTTTAGGGCTCTGTGTAATAACAGACCCAGGTTGCATAAAAGTGAGACAGATGTCATTTGCATATCCTACCCAGAATTTCTTGCTGCATATGGGGAATGTGGCACAGGAGCTCTGGGATGCAATTCATCGAATTGCTGTGATGTGCAAGTGGCTTCTGCAATAATAAACACACTTATTATAGTGTGGAGGCTTTTTATCTCACTTTTTGTCCTCCACTACAACCCTTATATATATATATATATACACAGTCAGGTCCAGAAATATTGGGACATCGACACAATTCTAACATCTTTGGCTCTATACACCACCACAATGGAGTTGGAATGAAACAAACACAATGTGCTTTAACTGCAGACTGTCAGCTTTAATTTGAGGGTATGTACATCCAACTCAGGTGAACGGTGTAGGACTTACAGCAGTTTGCAGATGTGCCTCCCACTTGTTAAAGGACCAAAAGTAATGGGACAATTGGCTTCTCAGCTGTTCCATGGCCAGGTGTGTGATATTCCCTCATTACCCCAATTAAAATTTGCAGATAAAAGGCCCAGAGCTCATTTCAAGTGTGCTATTTGCATTTGGAATCTGTTGCTGTCAACTCTCAAGATGAGATCCAAAGAGCTGTCACTATCAGTGAAGCAAGCCATCCTTAGGCTGAAGAAACAAAACAAACCCATCAGAGAGATAGCAAGAACATTAGGCGTGGCCAAAACAACTGTTTGGAACATTCTCAAAAAGAAGGAACGCACCGGTGAGCTCAGCAACACCAAAAGACCCGGGAGACCACCGAAAACAACTGTGGTGGATGACCAAAGAATTCTTTCCCTGATGAAGAAAACACCCTTCACAACAGTTGGCCAGATCAAGTACACTCTCCAGGAGGTAGGTGTATGCAGTGGCGTAGCGTGGGTTTTCAGCGCCCGGGGCCAGCCAAGAATTGTGCGCCCCCACCTGTGGACACGTTATCGATATTGCCCCAGCTCTCACATGGATTTGCCCCAGCTCATGGATTTGCCCCCGCTCATGGATTTGCCCAGCTCATGGATTTGCCCCAGCTCATGGATTTGCCCCAACTCACACATGGATTTGCCCCCAGCTCACACATGGATTTGCCCCAGCTCATGGATTTGCCCCAGCTCATGGATTTGCCCCAGCTCACACATGGATTTGCCCCAGCTCACACCTGGATTTGCCCCCAGCTCACACATGGATTTGCCCCAGCTCATGGATTTGCCCCAGCTCATGGATTTGCCCCAGCTCACACATGGATTTGCCCCAGCTCACACATGGATTTGCCCCCAGCTCACACATGGATTTGCCCAGCTCATGGATTTGCCCCCAGCTCATGGATTTGCCCCCAGCTCATGGATTTGCCCAGCTCATGGATTTGCCCCCAGCTCATGGATTTGCCCAGGTCATGGATTTGCCCGGCTCATGGATTTGCCCCCAGCTCATGGATTTGCCCAGCTCATGGATTTGCCCCCAGCTCATGGATTTGCCCAGCTCATGGATTTGCCCCCAGCTCATGGAGTTGCCCCCAGCTCATGGATTTGCCCAGCTCATGGATTTGCCCCCAGCTCATGGATTTGCCCAGGTCATGGATTTGCCCAGCTCATGGATTTGCCCCAGCTCATGGATTTGCCCAGGTCATGGATTTGCCCAGGTCATTGATTTGCCCCAGCTCATGGATTTGCCCCCAGCTCATGGATTTGCCCCCGGTCATGGATTTGCCCCCAGCTCATGGATTTGCCCAGCTCATGGATTTGCCCAGCTCATGGATTTGCCCCCAGCTCATGGATTTGCCCAGCTTACACGTGGATTTGCCCAGCTCTCACCTGGATATTGCTCCAGCTCCGGCAGGGGTTGAGGGGACCCAGTTGCCGGGCAGCGCGGGAGTGCCTGCCCGGTCCTGAAGAGTCCGTCCTGTTGAAGGGGATGCGGCTGCGTGGCGTGCGTGCGCAGGTCACGCGGTCCGGCCAGTCAGGTGGTACAGAGACTCAGTACCACCTGATTAGCCGGACCACGTGACCGGCTGCGCCTGCACGCAGCCACTTCCCTTTAACAGGACGGACTCTTCAGGACCGGGCAGGCACTCCGGCGCTGCCCGGCATCTGGGTCCCCTCAACCCCGGGCCAGTTTTAGGGGCGCAAATGCGCCCCTAACAAAACTGCGCCCGGGGCCACGGCCCCCCCAGCCCCCCCACGCTACGCCACTGGGTGTATGTGTGTCAAAGTCAACAATCAAGAGAAGACGTCACCAGAGTGAATACAGAGGGTTCACCACAAGATGTAAACCATTGGTGAGCCTCAAAAACAGGAAGGCCAGATTAGAGTTTGCCAAACAACACCTAACAAAGCCTTCACAGTTCTGGAACAAGATCCTATGGACAGATGAGACCAAGATCAACTTGTACCAGAGTGATGGGAAGAGAAGAGTATGGAGAAGGAAAGGAACTGCTCATGATCCTAAGCATATCACCTCATCAGTGAAGCATGGTGGTGGTAGTGTCATGACATGGGCATGTATGGCTGCCAATGGAACTGGATCTCTTGTATTTATTGATGATGTGACTGCTGACAAAAGCAGCAGGATGAATTCTGAAGTGTTTCGGGCAATATTATCTGCTCACATTTAGCCAAATGCTGCAGAACTCATTGGACGGCGCTTCACAGTCCAGATGGACAATGACCCAAAGCATACTGCAAAAGCAACCAAAGAGTTTTTGAAGGGACAGAAGTGGAATGTTATGCAATGGCCAAGTCAATCACCTGGCCTGAATCCCATTGAGAATGCATTTCACTTGCTGAAGACAAAACTGAAGGGAAAATGCCCCAAGAACAAGCAGGAACTGAAGACAGTTGCAGTAGAGGCCAGGCAGATCATCACCAGGGATGAAACCCAGTGTCTGGTGATGTCTATGTGTTCCAGACTTCAGACTGTGCTTGACTGCAAAGGATTTGCAATCAAGCATTAAGAAGGGAAAGTTTGATTTATGATTATTATTCTGTCCCATTACTTTTGGTCGCTTAACAAGTGGGAGACACATCTGCAAACTGCTGTAAGTCCTACACCGTTCACCTGAGTTGGATGTACATACCCTCAAATTAAAGCTGACAGTCTGCAGTTAAAGCACATTGTGTTTGTTTCATTCCAACTCCATTGTTTTGGTGTATAGAGCCAAAGATGTTAGAATTGTGTCGATGTCCCAATATTTCTGGACCTGACTGTATATATACTAAAATCCTACAAAACACAAAAGGCTTTCTAACAGGGCAAGGGCTATACTTTTGGTAAAAAATATTTCTAATTCATTTTATTTCAGTAGGGAATTGAGCAGGGCCTCCATCAAAGTGCAGTATAAGAGCAAAACAGCCCCATATCAGCGTTTTTAATTTACCATTTTTTATATTTTGGTTTTTTTAGTTCTATATATCAGTAGAAATAAATCAGGTACATACATTTTAGCAGCAGGTAATAATGATAAGTGCTGTGCTCCCATAAAATGATGCAATTTTCCTCAGACTCCACCATTGTTTTTACAGAGTTATTTCAGCAATAGTCTCCATTATTCCTTATATGAACAAATTATAAAACCTATAATGATGGAAAAAAATGGTTTACTGGAACGGTATTTCTTATTGCTACTAAATTTTTACTATAAATAGGTTGAAAAAAACAAACAAACTGAAGTGTTTACATGGGTCCCTCAAGGTCTGTAACACTGCTGCTGTTGTATGTACTGAAAAAATAACTGAAGGTCAGGAGTAAGAATGAGAAGATTGAAATGACAGATGGACTACAACGTAAGTGCTTTGAAGCAGAATTTCAAGATTTAAAGTGCACCTGTCATGCCCAAAACATGTTGGACTCATTTAAAAGGGAATCATTTCCTCTTATGCGTTAGCATTTATTGGCTGGCATATATCATTGAAAGAAAGAAGTTACAGGCTAGGAACCCCTTATCTGGAATTCTGAATTCGGGAAGACTCCGAAGTTCAGCATTTTAGAATTTTTCACCTCCCCGGCGCTCTGTATGATTCCTTCATAGTTCGGAGCTCCTCCGATGCCCAAACTTGGCACGTTTTTCCCAGAGACATGCAGGCTCTGTGCAGTATGTCCCTCTGAAAAGGTTGCTCGGTGTCACCCAGAGTGTGTACACTTTGGTGAAGTGGAATCAGGCTGGAAGATGGTTGCCATTATGAGCCAGGCAGCCATCTTGTTCAGAATATTGGTTCACTTGAAAATAACTAGGTAGATTTAGAATGAAGCTTACATAGAATCTTAGGAATGTGTTGTATTAACAGAGAAGCAATTAAAATAAGGGAAGATCCGGGCTGCTCTTGGCACAGAGAGACAGGATGACAAATGGATACATGAAGGTCACAAAGGCCTACAGAGAGACAAAGAGAGCGTAGAAACCAGACCATGTCTTATCTGGAATAAACAAGCACAGCCAAAAGGGAGGTGGGCACGGCCCGGATTGAGTGCGGCAGCAAATCACAAACTGTCAGACTAACATGAAGTTTGCCAATTTACGGTCAATGTATGGAATGCCTTTGTATTAACAATGGGAGGTATTAACCCACGTGGGGTGGAATAAAGTGTCACCGGGAGGTGGGCTAATTGGGATGTACCTAATTATGTATTCGGGGTATAAAACCCCTCGTCGGGGTGAGAACGGGGCTCACTCTTTGCGATTTAATCCTGTGTGAGCATTGTGTGACAACACTAATAAAGTTTGCTTTTCCTGAAGAGACTCGTGTTCAGACAATCCTTGTTTGTGTCCGGTCCGGCTCCGTCTCAAGTGAACCTAGCAGATTCCGGTTACATTGGAGCTGCAGCGGGAAATTGCATTGTGACTCTCCTGCACCCTCCCTCCCCTCTGACAATGGATTCTCCTGGATTCCAAAATCTGGAAGAAACTGAAATCCAAAATGCTCAGGGTCTCGAACATTCCGTATTAGGGATGCTCATCCTATATTTCCTATCAAAAGTTAGGCTCACCAGACGAGGTTGTGGCATGCCACACAGGAGAAAGACAGTTACGAGCAGAGAACCCATTGTACAGAACAGCCCTCCCACTCAGTCCATGTGCCTGTTCTGCTAACTAAACTTCTAACAGGCAACACACCAACTCGTCTAGGATCAACGGAAAACAATGTGTGCTCTCACCGGTATAGACAAAAGCATGGAGGACACAATAAATACACAAACTGACAATTACAAGGCACAGATAGTTATCCTAGGTGATCTGTAAGGGGAGTGCACAATACAGAGTGTAGCCAATACAGTACTGTCAAAACTAACATCATACATTATGAACCTCACACACCATCTGCAGGTGATATAATCCAGCCCTAGATCCTCCTCTACCATCCCTAGATAAAAAAAAATCACGCGATCCTTTCATGGGGATGGCAGTGGCATAGCGAAGGGGAGCACTTGCCCTGGGCACCAGCAGGACTGAACTGATGTATTTCCCCAGTTTGGCGCCGATCTGGGGCTTGAACCACAGCGGGCTGACATCTTCCTTGTCAGCCCTCACTGTGGGACTGCTCCCCGGCCGCGGACATCATCGTGCATGTGCTATGATGTCATAAAGAGGGAGTCCCCTGCTAAATACAAGAGATGCTGGGTTCTTTGGACCCTCCATATCTCTTGAACCGTGCAACGAAGGAGGACCGATTTGGTGTCATTGGATCCTGGACCTTTCCAACGATTCCAAACATGACCAGATAATCTCTAAAAGTTAAATAAAATATTAAAAATAAAAATATTTCTTGGTTGTTCTGGATGTTTTCCAAAAGCATTTAACGTAGGAGGTCTGTTTCGGTATCATTGGAAAGGCCAGATCATATAATTTACAAAATGAAGCAACATATTTTACTCTTTTGTTATCTTTACAAAGATTTAAAGAGGATCCTAAAGCAAGAGTAGAGGTAACATCACTGCTCTGCATGGAGAGAGCCTGTGGAATCATGGGTTCGATCCCAGCGAGCAACCTCTCCAGTAAGTGTCCTTGGGCAAGACACCTAACGGTACATACTCGCCACTCAGGACATACTTGAAAACGAGAGAAATCTCAATATATCATACCTGGTAAAATCCTTTCTCAAAAAAAAAAAAAAGACTGAACGCTACAAGAATATCCTTTAAAAAACAAAACAACATCACTTCAGGACAAGAAACAAAAACAGAGTTATAAAGTGACTGATGTAAATGTTATGTGAATTATACTGATCAAATACATGTTGTAGAGATTCTAATTATGGAATAGGTCTTCATAGTTATGTGTGTAACACAATTCAACATGTTTCAGCTATGCTGTAAAATCTGAGATTACAACCAGACCTAATGCTATTTAATTATCACTAAAAGAACAGCCTGAGAATCTTGGAGAGCTAGATATGTTGATACATTTAATAATTAATTTGAGCGATCTCTATAAAAAGCTTCGCATTCATGTTTAGTGCCAAGTGTAACCAAAGAAATGACCCATTTTATTTTAAATCCATCTATCCTGGCCTACTGCTCCATGAAATCACGAACACATAGCTTATTTAATATCCCTTTTAATGTATAAAAAAACTGTTTCAGTGTGGTAATTAAAAGGTCTTTAAAACTAATTAAATTCTCAGGAAAGTAAATCATATGATGTTATATTGAAGATAATAATAAAAGGGTATTTTAGGCAAAAAATGGCAGTATTGCTTGTTTTTTGCCTGTATTACTATATTATAAAAAATTTAAATAGTTTAAAACCTTCCACTTATTTCTAAACAGTCTAACCAACCAATAATTTTAATTAACCGGCTCTGTGATTGACAGGATTCTTGGTGGTATCACAGTCTCGGCTTTGAATTCCTTTTTATGAAATCTATAACTATTTTCATTTGTTGAAGTTGTTATTGTGTTTTGAATGTACCTGTCATGATGCTGAAGAGTGTATCTCAGCTCACTAGGTAGGGCTACGTTTTATTGAGATGGTCTGCTCAGTTTTATACCTCAAATCTCTGATGTTTACTATAAAGGTAGTGGTTTGTCTTTGTTTGTAATTTAAAATAAAAAATTCAGCCCTACTCCACAGGTGATGCTATGATAACTTAGCATCCTCAGACGTTATCTTAATGTTGGGTAATTGCTATTCCACTTCAACCAACTAATCAACAATGTTTCCTAGGGGGTAACCCTGAACCAGAACCCATTATAAATGGTGGTGTAAAATAAAATATAACCTTTATTAGAATGAAATAAGGTGGAATTACAATAAAATAAACTCATAAAATCAACAAACGTATCTTCCCTGTCACTGATCATGCAATACCTTTATTGTGTGTGTACTTAATCAATGCCTACTGTACCAGTTGAGCTCGAAGGACGTGCGTGGAACATCCTCCATTTTCACTCCCGTATGCAGAGGATGTTCCCTGCACGTCTTCACGTTGAAGCTCCTTCCCGCCCGATGCTCACCTTTAAGTCTAGGGTCCCACGGAGATGTGACTTCCGTGAAGACTGGCCTCTGGATATATACCCCTCCTGGTGCACTGATGTCATCGCACCGCCGGGGCGTAATGATGTCAGTTTCAGGCGCCCCCCGTGCCAGAGCAGGGGGAGTGCCTAAAGAGGAGGTGGGGTCCGTGGGAACCCTCTATCTCCCCATTGCCGAGGGGTACAAAGTCAAGAGAGGCATCGCTGGAAAGGTCACAGTTTGTCCTTTCCAGCGATGCCTCTCTTGAACCCCTTAGGTGCCAGGCTGCAATCTGGCACCAATCGCGACCTATTCCCAGTGGCGGCTGCCATTTTAGATGTCAGCCCCTCCTCCAGGTCTCACCTCGTCAACTGATGCATGGCGCAACGACGTCAGTTACCGAGTTAACCCCTAGCTGCCATGGGATTTCCTATGGAAATCCCTATGGCTCAGATAGGGCTGTCCTTTGGACTCCCACATCTTCCGGTCTTAGGCAGCTAGAGGGTCATAGCTGGTATAATTGGAAATAAAAAAATAAATAAAAATTAATTTTTTTAATATGTATTAATGCAGCACTATTGTTCACTTTTCAAGTATAATGTGAACACTAGTGCTGCACGATAAATAGTATACTACAGGTAAGGCTGCGGTCACATGAGCGCACTATGTGCATCCTTTCTTCCCTGCATCCATCGCAGCTTTGTGGCAGCTCGACGGGGAGGGCCACATGGTGTAGCATGCGCACTAGTTGGACACGTTACCACCGGACGTCCTTTCAGCCTCCCAGTCAGAAAGTTATGACGGTTGTAGAAGGGGGCTACAAAGTGGGATCCTCCGTAGGAGGACACACGGGCGTCAGAGTTGAAGGAATCTTCTGCTCTCAAAAACGCTTGTGTGACCGCAGCCTAAAGGATCAGTGAAAGTATACAGCCTCAATCCAACAATAGCCACAGATTATATAAATAAACCACTTCAAATGAGTGCTTTAAATTAATTTGTAATTGTGTCCTAATGTAGGGCAAAATATATGTCAGTCAACACATCTCTAATCTCTCTCATCCCATGGTGGTGGAGATGGCAGCAGTAGTGTATTAAGGTTTTGTGCTGCCCTAGGCCTGACTAAACTCGTGCACCCCCTAATTTAAATTTGACGCACCACTTCCTGTCAAGGGCACACCTCTTCCTGGTTAATCCCCACCCTTCCTCTTTAAGCTCCACCTTTTCCTCTTAGAGCTCCGCCTTTTCCTCTCTTTATAATAAAAGTGGATACCAAGTGCCTACTTGTATATTTTGTATACCATTTCAAATGTATCTATTGAGATAAAGAAAATTATGAAATGTTTAAATTCAAGCATTTTTAGCATTGATTCCCTTCCCGGTGGGTGTTCAGTCCAGAATAGAGTCTGTGTTAACGAAAGGGCGGGCAGCTGCGCGTGTGCGTTTCACGTGGTTCAGCCAGTCATGTGGTACTGAGACTCAGAGAAATGGCAGTGAAATGTCCTGATGTTCGGTGGTTTCAATCAGCAGGTTTATTCAGGCGAACCCCATAGGTTTCAGTGTTAAAAATATTCCCGTTTTTGGGGGCGTGTCCGGCGGCTAACCAAGATGGCCGCGTGATCCCGGAGCTCCGCACTCATCCCAGCTTACATTAGCAAATCTGCAACTTAGCCCGATCGACCCTGGCTCTGAGTGATCCCCTCGGGTCCCGGACTGCACCAGGTATCTGGAGATGCCCCCAAAACCAAAAAAATCCCTACCTCCGGGCCGTCTTCACCCCTTATTTGCCGATCGCACGCCAGGCTCGGAACTTGCCGCCTCACCTAAGATGGCGGCAGCCTCCTCGTGCGCTCCCGACAGCGGCCCGGCCACGAGAGGTGACATAGAGCGATTACTCTCAGCGTTTCGCGCTGACATAAAGGGGGATATACAGGAGGGTCTGGCGGCGGTGAGGGCCGAGATCGATGCGGTGGGGGCTCGGACGGACGCTCTAGAGCGGGCAAACGATGCCTCAGTAAAAGTCTATAACGACATGGCTCAACATCTGGAGACCCTTACGGAGGAAGTTCACCAACTACAGAGGGCACAAGAAGGTCAGGATAACAGGTCCCGGCGGAACAATGTACGCCTCAGGGGAGTCCCAGAAGATGTTACTGACCTACAGGACTTTATGCACAGGTACCTGCTCAGTCTGTTGCCCGATACCCCCCCGGAACACTGCTTATTCGACAGGGTACACAGAGCTTTAAGACCCAAGCCGCGACCTGGTGACCGTCCTAGAGATATTATCGCTAGATTCCATTATTACGGATAAAAGATGCGGTGGTCGCAGCCGCTAGAACGCAAACGCCGTCTATTGATAACGTTATGCCGAAATTGTTTATTGATTTCTCTCCTACGACTCTACAAAATCGCCGCTCCTTTAAACCTATCACGGACCAACTGATTGCGCATAACATCAGATACCGCTGGGGGTTCCCGTTCAAACTTGTGGTATCTCATCACGGAGCTACGCATGTTCTGGAAGATCTACAGAGAGCTGACCGCTTTCTTCACGCTCTGGGCCTAGCAGAAGTGAGACCCTCCCCGTCACGAGAGAGGCCCTTCACACTGCAGAGGATGGAGACGGAATGGTCTCAGACCTCACTAAACAACCGTCGGCCGAGACCCTCGCCGACTCCTCCACCATGACTGATGTCTCCTCATTCCGCCTCACGAGGCCTACACGAGGTAGCAGAGCCTCTGCCGTTATTGTAACACATCTTGAATATGGAACTTATCTGAAGTTTTTAAACTACAACCTCATTGGGATGATGAGCTCCTGGTTGGATCCAAACGAGGTCAGGATATTGACACAGGTGACACCACCTGGTGGATGTCGCCGACCACCCCTCCGCCCAGGGCTCTGGGCGCCCTTCTCGGATTTCTCCCTGAAGTGGATAATTACAGGGTATGGATGATACCCGAGACTGTCTCCCTACTGGATGGGATCTTTTTTGGATTGTTCTTTTTTACGATCCGAGTTCGACTGTGTGTAGGTTCCTTTTTTCTACGATTTATTTTGCTCTTTTTTTTTCTCTCTCTTTTTGCAAACATTTTTACCATTTGGTTTCTTTTTTCCCATTTTTTCTTTTTCTCTCTTTTACTTTTTCGATCAAGGTCTCGAAAGGTCAGGTAAACTGTGGTCATTTGTTAATGTATGTGTAATGGTATACCGCGCAGGGGATCTAGGTTTTCAACTGCCATTTTCTCCAAGCAAACTGTGGTCCTCTGTTAATGTATGTGCAAGGGTATACCGTCTAGGTGTTCTAGGTTTTCAAATACCATCTTCTCCTGCCTTCACTCTATTGCCCTGTTTAACCGTGACAAAGTTTATTAGCTCCCAGCTGCTCCCCCTATATTTGTTCCTTCAATGCCATTACATGTAATTTCACATAATGTAAAAGGGTTTAATAATCCAATGAAAAGACGTAAGGCAATGCGATCATACGTTTCGTTGGGAGCGGATATTCTCCTCCTCCAGGAAACGCATTTCGCTCAGGGTAAATCCCCTAGATTTTTTGATAAACGATTCCCGCTGCATTACCACGCCTGTGCTCCTACGAAACACTGGGGAACCTCCATTTTTTTCCGCTCCCGCGTTAATTTTGTCCTTCGTAGAAAGGTATTAGATAGGGAGGGACGGTTTCTGTTTCTTCAGGGCACTATTGACAATAGACCGATAACACTCCTCAACGTCTATGCTCCCAACACCAGGGACCCTGCTTTTTATGACCGGCTCCTAACTTTGCTAGAGCCTTTCCCTGGGGGGGAGGTGATCATCGGGGGTGACTTTAACTCCATCCTGGACCGGGCTTTAGATAGGTCTACCACCCCTACTCAGTCTGATTCTCACCCTAACCGCCCACTTCTTAAAGATTTTCTGCAACAAACCCAAATAGTAGATGCTTGGCGCCTTTTGCACCCCACGACAAGGGATTACACGTTTTACTCCCACCCGAATACAACATACACGAGAATTGATTATGTCTTTGTCCCCCAGCGAGCGGTGAGAGATGTGCTATCTGCCAAGATCCATGAGATCACTTGGTCGGATCACGCCCCTCTCAGCGTGGTCTTGGCGGATGGCTCCAGGAGCTCCCCCCGTCCTCCCTGGCGCCTACCAGACGCCTTGTTGTTGAGGCCGGAAGTCACAACGAAACTGGACCTAGCGTTAGCAAACTTTGTTCTGGATAACAACCCCGACCACTATCAACCAGACCTGTTGTGGACCACCCATAAAGCGGTCCTACGGGGCCGACTTATAGGTCTACAAGCGGGGCCACTATAAGAAACTACGCACCCAAATGACGGACCTGACCGCTACCCTCGCTACTTTAGAGAGATTGCATAAAACTCAACTGGACCCTTTGATTTGGAACAGAATAGTGACTACCAGGGGGGAACTGAATTCACTACAGACGGAGAGGGCACTAGGTGACCTCCGTAGGGTCGGACAGCTATTTTTTGAGAAGGGAAACAAACCAGACGCCATGCTAGCCCGCAAACTGCGCGCCCTGCGTAAGCGTAACTCTATAGCGAAAATCCAGAGATCAGAGAAACCCCCGGCAGTAACTCCATCAGAAATAGCGGAGGAATTTGCGCGCTATTATGCTAAGTTGTATGACGGTACGACAGCCCCACCTGATGACCAGAAACTACAAAAGATTCGCTCCTTTTTAGAACAACTGCCTCTACGTATGTTGTCCCGACCACAGGCGAACGAGCTGGCGACTCCAATTACCACTGAAGAGATCCTCCCAATACTGAAAGAACTCCGTACATCTAAAGCCCCAGGCCCGGATGGGTTTAGCCCCCTATATTATAAGAAATTCCGAACCCAATTAGCCCCACTTTTAACTAATATGTATAACGGCTTCTTAGAAGGCAAAACCCCTCCCAAGGAACTGCTGGCCGCCTCCATAGTGGTGATTCCCAAGGAAGGGAAAGATCCTTCTACTTGCGCCAGCTACCGCCCGATATCATTACTGAATGTAGACATGAAAATCTATGCAAAGGTCTTAGCTACGCGTTTGAGTCGTCACCTACCCTCACTAGTGCACCCGGACCAGGTTGGTTTTATCCCGTCTCGCGGTGCCCCTGACAATATTCGCCGCACGGTGAACCTACTCTCTATAGCGCACGCTTCCAAACAACCGTCCTTACTGCTTTCCCTCGACGCCAAGAAGGCTTTCGATAGAGTGGACTGGACATATTTATGGGAGGTCTTGAGGAGATTTGGTGTGGGGGAGGGGATGATAGGGGGTATTCGGGCACTTTACACTTCGCCAACGGCCTCAGTAATGACTATGGGAGGGAGATCGAGACCATTTGACATCTTAAATGGTACGCATCAAGGTTGCCCCCTGTCTCCACTTCTGTTCGCCCTATGTCTAGAACCCCTGGCGGAACAGATAAGAGGTCACCCGGATATCTCGGGAATAGCAGTGGGCGACAAAAACTACAAACTAAGTCTATTCGCAGACGATATCTTACTCACGATAACCCGACCTCTTGTTTCATTACCGAACCTATACGGTTGCCTCTCCTCCTTTGGTGCCCTCTCTGGCTACAAAATTAATATTGCTAAATCTGAAGCGTTAAATATTTCTTTGCCTCAGGAGGTTGTTACACACTTACGGGAATCATTCACCTTTCGTTGGTGTCCCCATCGACTCCAATACCTGGGGATCTACCTCACCGCTCACGTGCCACAGCTATACGCCTATAATTACCCTGACATGATTAAGCACATCAAATCCCTACTGCGGCAATGGTCCTCCTACTCCATCTCCTGGATGGGCCGCATTTATGCTCTTAAAATGACAGCACTCCCGAAGCTTCTGTATCTTTTTCGTACCTTACCGGTCCCTCTACCTCTGACGATACTACCCGACCTCCAGTCAGCCTTTTACCGATACATATGGCAAGGGAAGAAACCGAGAGTTTCCAGACTGATACTACGCCGTCCTAAGAAACATGGGGGCCTTGCGGTCCCTGACCTAGCCCTGTACTATAAATCGGCACAGTTGACGCAACTCCTCCAATGGTCCTCTAGAAGAGGTAGGGTCTGTTGGGTTGACATTGAGAATGACTATGTTGCCCCCTCATGCTTATCACAGGTTCCCTGGAGACAAATCTCTGCGGTAGAAAGGGGTCGTTTGTTGCCTACCACTGCTCATTCATTAGATATATGGTCTAAAGTCAAATATTGTATGTCCCTCACCACCACTACCTCTGGTCTGTTGCCCCTGCGAGATAACCCGCTCTTCCCCCCATGGAATGGGGAGGAGGGCCGAGCTTTTGAGTGGTGGCTTAGGAAAGGCTTTACGACCCTAGGAGCGGTGCTACTGCAGGGGAAATTTCCCCGGTTGGAATACTTTAGAGAGTCACATGATATCCCTTTACGAGAGTTTCATCGATATTCTCAAATCCGACATTTTGTACGTAGTCGCCTAAATATAGGCACCCCGGTTGAGACTCCATTCGAACGCCTAGTAATGAGAAGCTCAAGCACAGCAGGAGCGATATCCCAAATATATAGTCTTCTCCTCTGCCCGTCTCTCGACCGCCCGTGCTCGTACCAGCTCCTATGGGAAGCAGACCTGTGTCGCCAATTAACCAGAGAGGAATGGGGGGCAATAACGGAGTCCTCGATGGGGATAACAACATGTACTCTGATAAAAGAAAATTGCTATAAGCTCCTCTCCAGGTGGTACCTGGATCCAGTTCGCTTACAGAGAATCTATCCTGCACTAACTGGCTTGTGCACAAGGGGTTGTGGCCAGCGTGGAACGTTTTATCACATGTGGTGGGAGTGTGGGCTGGTAATAGTATTGTGGTCCTCAGTTTTCGCTATGATCTCCAGAGCTCTGGGTCTGCCAGTACCCCCTGACCCCGCTTTGGCCCTGCTTAATAGCCCGTCCCGACGTCATGGTCTGCCTCGCTCCTCCCTTCGCCTAGCCCATCGTATATGTACATCTACTCGAATATGTATTGCCCGCTCCTGGAAACGAGACCTCCCCTCCATACCGGAGATAGAGGCGAAGGTGTGGTATATATATAAAATGGAACGTCTAACTGCTCAACTGCACGATACGCTTCAACAATGCACGAAGATCTGGGAACCTTGGCTCTCGACACAGACCATCACGTAGTTGGTTATAGAACTGTCGGACCTAGAGACCTTGATCTATAAACTTAGGGAAATATATATATTGTTTTTTTTTTCTTTTGTTTGTTTTTTTCTCTTCTCCTCTCCTTATTTCTTCTCTCTGTATATTATTTATGTAGTTAATATTGTAAGTTTTATGCAATTGATACGCAAGTCCTTCTGCGGCATATTCATGTCTCAGAGAAAGAAAGCAGGTTCAGTCTCTTTATATTATTTGCTTACTTCTGTTGCTGCCTCCCTGAGATTATGTATCGCTCTATGGGCTTCCATGAGCGCCGTGTTGCTGTATTACTGAAAAACCAATAAAAATCGTGTTTATAAAAAAAAAATATTCCCGTTTTTATGCAATATCTAATAAATCATTTATTATTTTAATCTGCAGTAAAAAGTCTTTACTTATTGATTTTTTTAGTACCTTTTAGTCATTTTTCAGATTTTTTTGGGGAAAATTCCCACCCCCTTTTTTTTAATAGCAGTTTTTCTTTTTTCTGTAACAGAACTTTTTATTATCAATCATAGGATCTTATATGTAAATTCCAGACATTTTCGTTCAGTAGTTGTTTTGAAAACAGCAAGCCACGGGTTTGCGGTGGCAGCATTCAGCGGCCGACTCCATGCACTTTGGGGACCCTGCGGTGAATGGTGAATTCACTGCAGGGTGGGGAAGTTTTATTCTCCTAAGTGGAGGGAACTACGAAACACCAAAAAGTTGGTGTCATTTCGGTGCTCAGTGAGTAACCCACTTAGTGGCAAGGTTTTTTGCTGCCCCCTGGAAAGTGAAATTGAAAGTGTAAATTAGTGAAATCTCAATGTATCCTTCCTGGTGAAATACTTTGCAAAAGTAAAAAAAAAATATATATATATATATATTTTTTTTTTTAGGGGTGGGGCCACCCAGTGCGGGCCGCCGCCCCCTCGAAAGTGCCGCCCTAGGCCTGGGCCTAGTCGGCCTAGGCCAAAATACACCAGTGGATGGCAGCACGATTCGGTAAATGGAAGATGGTAAGCTAATTCAGTTTGTGTCAAATGTTTGTCATATGCTTCATATGTCATATGTGTATTTATTCACTTACCATTTCCTTTATTGCAAAGTAATCATATGAACATAGTACGGTTAGCATCAGGATTACAATACGCGCTGTCAGTATCAGACTGTGCATTAAGGAACAAACTGTGCAGAACACTTGAAACCTCATCAAAGATGAGCATCATGTGTGACCTGTAGTACATATTGCTATTGATAAAATGCAACAATGGTTTGTTGATCAAGACTAAAAAGTAGATTAAAGTTTTATTTTTGATGAATCTGTAATTAGATCACTTGACCATTTTTTGCAATAAAATGACTCCCTAAAAATGGGAAATCTCTATGCAGGATAAACCTGATGGTCCAACATAATTCCAAGCTTATCACATTCCCAGTACAAAAAAAGGTTAAAATAAATTATGGTATGAGTAATTTGCAGTTTTTACCATAAAATGTTAAACTTTTAAGCATATTACAGTGATAAAAAATCTAATGTATGTGAATATAATAACTAGCCTGGGCATAGGGCAGCAGAATGAAGGAGGACAGCAATTTTTTCCTAATGTCTTTCCTTTTAGAGGTCCAACATATTGAGTTGGGCAGGTGTATAACGGAGCAGCACAGCAATATAATTCCCAGCAAAGAGTCTCTAAACTATCATAATATTGTTAGATTAAGAAATCACTTGGTGTAAAAGATACTTTTGCATTTGTTCAAAATTACATTATTTTCTACATAAATATCCCCAATATGTCATGAATATGTGTCTTTAAATTCATGTTGACTAATTTACATTGTCTTTATGCTCTTGTTGGCAGCTTGACGGAGATAGAATACGTTTTTTTTTGTTGCCACAGACACGTATTAATTCGTGACACTTATATCTTGTAATACGTTCACTCTTTTGTGTAAGAAGCTCATACTTACCTGTTTTTATGCTTAGAATTGTATTCAGTATTATTTTCAGTTTTTTAAGAGGTTCTTTGATGTACTGTGAAAGGCTTTGTGGACAGGGGGATCCGTTGCAGTCTAATTTATCCTTTATTTGTTTCATCTTAGGTTTCAAAAGCATTTTTGTGTGGATACAATTATTTATGTGATTTTTTATTTGTTCTTTAGTATTTATCCATTCATACTTTTTTGCATTTTGGGCAGAGCCTCTTGGTAGGGACCAAGTGAAACACCAAGCACCAAGCACCAGAGTGAAGAGTAGTGCCTTTGTTTATGTTCTCAGGAGCAACTGCCTGATTTACTACTATTATATCGACAACTATTGGCCGACCTTCTTTAATGGTTACTTGAAAAAGTCGCTGGCGTTAAAAAAGTAGGCTACTTTTTTTTCTTGATAAAGTAAAAAAGTTGAGAATGACTTTCAACAACAGCAGGCAGATGTTTTTACTTTCAGTCTCTCTTCTTGTGCCAGCCATGGAATAGGGGTCCTATATATCTTGTAGATAACCCCTTGGGCATTCTCATATATGATATATGTTGGTTAGTTGATACATCCATTATTATTTTGTGTGTACAGTACAGTATTTGAGAAGTGTGCAAGTAATTTCTTTATAACGTCTTTGTCTGTGTCGTGGCACATGTCACCACCGCTGCAGGAAGGCCCAAACCAGTACTGTTCCTCCCTGAATACCTTGGCAGCCTTTTTCCTGCTATGCCCTATGGATCCCAGTCTGGTCCTATAATCACTCTGGCTCTCCTGCAGTCAACCACAGGTGCTACACTAACGAGCCCAGTGTTCCCCTACATACAGTCATTGCTGAAATTGTTGGCACCCCTGTCATTTTTCCAGAAAATCAAGTATTTCTCACAGGAAAGTATTGCAGTAACACATGTTTTGCTATACACATGTTTATTCCCTTTGTGTGTATTGGAACAAAACAAAAAAAGGGAGGAAAAAAACCAAATTGGACATAATGTCACACAAATCTCCAAAAATGGGCTGGACAAAATTCTTGGCACCCTTTCAAAATTGTGGATAAATAAGATTGTTTCAAGCATGTGATGCTCCTGTAAACTCACCTGGGGCAAGTAACAGGTGTGGGCAATATAAAAATCACACCTGAAAGCAGATAAAAAGGAGAGAGGTTCACTTAGTCTTTGCATTGTGTGTCTGTGTGTGCCACACTAAGCATGGACAACAGAAAGAGGAGAAGAGAACTGTCTGAGGACTTGAGAACCAAAATTGTGGAAAAATATCAACAATCTCAAGGTTACAAGTCCATCTCCAGAGATCTAGATTTGCCTTTGTCCACAGTGCCCAACATTATCAAGAAGTTTGCAATCCATGGCACTGTAGCTAATCTCTCTGTGGGTGGACGGAAGAGAAAAATTTATGAAAGGTTGCAACGCAGGATAGTCCGGATGGTGGATAAGCAGCCCCAAACAAGTTCCAAAGAAATTCAAGCTGTCCTGCATTCTCAGGGAGCATCAGTGTCAGCGCGAACTATCCGTCAACATTTAAATGAAATGAAATGCTATGGCAGGAGACCCAGGAGGACCCCACTGCTGACACAGAGACATAAAAAAGCAAGACTACAGTTTGCCAAAATGTACTTGAGTAAGCCAAAATCCTTCTGGGGAAACGTCTTGTGGACAGATGAGATCAAGATAGAGCTTTTTGGTAAAGCACATCATTCTACTGTTTACCGAAAATGGAATGAGGCCTACAAAGAAAATAACACAGTACCTACAGTGAAATATGGTGGAGGTTCAATGATGTTTTGGGGTTGTTTTGCTGCCTCTGGCACTGGGTGCCTTGAATGTGAGCAAGGCATCATGAAATCTGAGGATTACCAAAGGATTTTGGGTCGCACTGTAGAGCCCATTGTCAGAAAGCTGGATTTGCGTCCGAGATCTTGGGTCTTCCAGCAGGACAATGACCCCAAGCATATGTCAAAAAGCACCCAGAAATGGATGGCAACAAAGCGCTGGAGAGTTCTGAAGTGGCCAGCAATTAGTCCAGATCTAAATCCCATTGAACACCTGTGGAGAGATCTTAAAATTGCTGTTGGGAAAATGCGCCCTTCCAATAAGAGACCTGGAGCAGTTTGCAAAGGAAGAGTGATCCAAAATTCCGGGTGAGAGGTGTAAGAAGCTTATTGATGGTTATAGGAAGCGACTGATTTCAGTTATTTTTTCCAAAGGGTGTGCAACCAAATATTAAGTTAAGGGTGCCAAGAATTTTGTCCAGCCCATTTTTGGAGTTTTGTGCTACATTATGTCCAATTTGCTTTTTTTCCTCCCTCTTTTTGTTTTGTTCCAATACTCACAAAGGGAATAAACATGTGTATAGCAAAACATGTGTTACTGCAATACCTTTCTGTGAGAAGTACTTGATTTTCTGGAAAAATGTCAGGGGTGCCAACAATTTCGGCCATGACTGTAAGGGTGGAGCACTCAAGGTGCTGTGCTTTAGCATAGTAGGCACTTGGTGTATGCTACTTCTGAAGCCTACTCCCTGTCAACCCTCCCTTGCCTCCTGCTCCCCAATCCTCAGCCGTGTTCCCCAAGCCTCAGCCCAGTTCCCCAATTATCAAGCCATGTTCCCCAATCCTCAAGCTGTGTCCCAGAACATCCTGCTGTGACTTCAGTCTCCAGAGTCTCTTGTCACCTGTGCCCTTCTGTGAGTCCCTGGTGTGTTACCCTCTGTGTCTGTGTCTTGTTCCTTTGTGCCCTGTCTCCAGTTCACCTTGCCGCTGTCTTTTCTCCCTACCTTATCTTATGTCAGCCTCTTTCCTGCCTTGCTCCTCTCCTTCACGTCAGTACCCTCCTTGCCGTTCTGATGTTAATATTATTCCAATAAATCCCCTTTGGTCTCTAATCTGTTGTCTGTGTCACATATTCCCCAAGAATATAAGAAACCGGTCCCTGTACACAGAGTTACTCCTACCCTTTCTGATCCTTAGAGTAGTTGGTTTGTCACAATGTATGTACACCAGAATCATTAATTTGCCAAAGCCAGGGGTGAAACACCAGAATCATTAATTTGCCAAAGCCAGGGGTCAAACACCAGGATCGTTAATTGCCAAAGTCAGGGGTCAAATACGAGAATCGTTGATTTGCCAAAGCCAGGGGTCAAATACCAGAATTGTAAATTTGCCAAAGCCAGGGGTCAAACACCAGAATCATTAATTTGCCAAAGCCAGGGGTCAAACACCAGAATCGTTAATTGCCAAAGTCAGGGGTCAAATACCAGATTTGTTGATTTGCCAAAGCCAGGGGTCATACACAGAGATCAAATACATTAAGCACTGCGGGATACAAGAAACACGTCAGCGTGTTGATCTGGGCTAACTAAAGGGTTTTTAAACCCGATGGTGCCACGTCTTAGTTCCGTGCCCCGCCCCTCTGGCCGTCACGTGACCGGCGCCAGCGTGCATTTCATCCAGCGCTCAGCCAGCAAACGTGGAGGACGATTCTGGGCACCGGAGGTACGTGTCAGTCTGCTTGTTGTATCACTGCATTCTGGGCTCATCCCCTCATCCCCGGGCACATCACAGTGAGTCTCCCAACCAGGATGCATGAAATTACATTGTCCAATAGTTTCTACATGTAGATACAATCTTGGGTGTTCTAATTTATATGTGTGTGTAAGCTGTTACATTCATCATTATTTAGTATATCTGTGCTTTTGATGTATCTCCTTTGAAGCTTGTGAGGATTCTGCACGTTATTCTAGCTCTTCAACTGGATCAGAGTTGGATATGTGACTCAAACATTTACAATTTAATCCTTTCTTGATGGTATTTTGTGTGGATCATTGATAAGATTTTTGCTGTTTTATTATGTTTGCTTGTAATATTATGCTAATTGTATTTGATTATATTTTCTTAACTATTTACAGGGTTATTCAGAGAGAGGTGAAAACCAGGAGAATGACTGGCGAAGTGAAAATTCTAGGTCAAAACAGCCAAACCAGAAAAATTCTCCCATTTATCTCACTTTCCAAATCGACTATTTGGTCTAGATTGTTCGCTTCTCTTGCAAGTTCTCCTGGTTTTCACCTTTCTCTGAATAACCCTGTTAGTAGATATCTGGATTCTATTTGAATTTATTTCATGTAGAATATTTATGAATTTTTCTTCAGCTGGCTCTTTTGTTCTTTTTAAATGGCTCTCAGCATGGATGGATGCGGCTGGAACATTTGATACACTCTTTGTATTGTACAATCTCATTGCCGTCACATGTCCATAGTACCAGTGTCAAATACTTCCTAAGTACTGTGGTCACATGACCGAAATATTAGTCACATAACCAATTCAAAAGTTGTCAGTTGTCTATTTTAATAGCTTTGATGTATCCATTTGCAATTTATCCAAGATTGAAGCTTGTTAGGCCAAAATGTCGTTGTACGTTGTGCCTATTTAACTCCATACTAAACATGATTTGGCTGCACCGAGCGAATTGCCTGTCCCTTCTTTTTACATAGTACGAGGAAGAGTCAATTGGTTGACCAAGTATTCAACTAGTCAACTAGTAGTGCCGCTTAATGCATTCACATTGAGGATAAATGACTGGGTATGCGCCCTCTAGTCGTATATGTGCCAGTTGTCCGCAGCCAGGCACACGGCCATGAAGATAAAGAACAAAAAATCAGTATGTGCCGATAGTTTAATATCATATGCATTTGTAGCCCTTTTGAATGTTGTCCTTTCCCAGCCAACTGTCCAAATGTCTTAAAGGGCTAAAATTGCAAGATTAAAGTACCGTATTTTTCGCTCCATAAGACGCACCTGACCATAAGACGCACCTAGTTTTTAGAGGAGGAAAACAGGAAAAAAATATTCTGAATCAAATAGTGTTCCACACAAAAGGTTATTATTTAAATTAAGAAAAATTGGTCTAGATGAAAATACTTGTTCTTGGATAGAAAACTGGCTAAAAGATAGGGTACAGAGAGTGGTCATAAATGGTACATTTTCAAGATGGACACCGGTGGTAAGCGGTGTCCCTCAGGGGTCTGTTATAGGACCAATACTATTCAATTTATTTATAAATGACCTTGAGATAGGCATTGAAAGCCATGTATCAGTGTTTGCAGATGACACAAAACTAGGAAAAGTAATACAATGTGAGCAGGATGTTACTTCGCTACAGAGGGATTTAGATAGATTGGGGGACTGGGCACTTAAATGGCAGATGAAATTTACTCTAGATAAATGCAAAGTTATGCACTTTGGAGTGAAGAACACACAAGTAATTTATACCCTAAGGCTAGGGACAGATGAGCGCATTTTCTGCGGCCACCGTCAAAATGTACGTCGATGCGTGCGCACGCATTTTTTCACGGAATACGCTTAAGTGGTCAGACGATGCGCAATTCTGGACGTATTTCATGACGATGGGGTGAAAAGTTTGAACGTTATGTTGGCCGCACACTAGCAGCGTCTGACATCTCCTAATCACGCACACACGCTGCTATGCGGCCGCAGCGCACTCTGTACGTCAGTACCAGCGGTTTAACGTTCTCGAAAAAATGCGTTCATTTTCCACTTGCGTTGTGCAGCCGGACTTTTGTGCGACCGTACTTCGTATATTGGCTGTCATTGCCCGTCATCTGCTGCTAGTGCGGCCGTGATTATGTGCGCCAGAACGCGCGTTCGCACTGCCTCAGTCTGACCCTAGCCTTCATGGTACGGAGTTAGGGAAATCCAAGCAGCAGAAGGATTTGGGAATAATCATAGACTTCAAACTAAGTAACAATGTGCAATGTCAAACAGCACCCGCCAAGGCCAGCAAAGTATTGGCATGCATTAAAAGGGGAGTTCACTCACGGGATGAAAACATAATTTTGTCTCTGTATAAATCAATGGTCAGGCCGCACCTTGAATATGCCGTGCAATTTTGGGCACCTGTCTTAAAAAAAGATATTATAGCGTTAGAAAAAGTGCAGAGACGGGCAACTAAATTAATAAGGGGAATGGAAGGGTTAAGTTATGAGGAAAGACTAACAAGCTTAAACCTGTTTAGTTTAGAGAAACGGCGCCTTAGAGGGGATCTGATAACCTTATATAAATATATACGGGGCAATTATCAACCATTGTCTGATAACCTATTCATTAACAGGACTATACATAGGACAAGGGGTCATCCATTTAGACTGGAAGAAAGAAAATTTAGCTTAAAGCATAGGAAGGGTTATTTTACGGTGAGAACAATAAAGCTGTGGAATTCTCTGCCTGTTGAGGTGGTTGGGTCAGAGTCTGTACAGACTTTTAAAAAACGACTGGATGACTTCCTGCAGACACAGAATATTAAGGGTTATAATATTTAATATGTGGGTAAAAGCTTCTTGATCCAAGGAGAAATCTGACTGCCATTCTGGGGTCCAGAAGGAATTTTTTCCCAGTATGTTGCATATTGGCAAGCATTTCAGACTGGGTTTTTTGCCTTCTTTTGGATCAACAGCAGTTGGTTATGTGGGAGAGGCTGAACCCGATGGACGCATGTCTTTTTTCAGCCTATATAACTATGTATAACTATGTACTATGTAACTATGTAATAATGGATAATGCCCCAGCTCCTCTCATGGATATACTGCCCCAGCAGCTCTCATGGATATACTGCCACAGCTCCTCTCATGGATATACTGCCCCAGCTCCTCTATTATTATTATTATTATTATTATTTATTTATCAAGCGCCAGCATATTCCGCAGCGCTGATGGATATACTGCCCCAGCTCCTCTCATGGATATACTGCCCCCAGGCCCCAGCTCACCTCCTGCCGCCGCCGCGTGTTCGGCTCCCTCTGAGCGTCCGGAGGCATGGAGCTTGGGTGCTCGCCTGGGGGAGCCACGTGACCAGCCGCGATCTCTCGAGAACTCGGCTGGTGACGTGGTTCCCCCAGGTGACCGCCGAAGCTCCATCGCTTCGGACGCTCACAGGGAGCCGAACACTGCAACATGCAGTATTCGCTCCATAAGACGCACACACTTTTCCCCCCACTTTTTAGGGTGAAAAAGTGCGTCTTATGGAGCGAAAAATACGGTAATTCTGGCACGCACAGGTTCACTTTAGAATTTCGTGCTAAAAAAGCAAAACGATTGAACTTCTGGATTGATTGACCGGTAGTACGTGAACTTGAGCTTAATGCTCAATATATCAATTTTTGAGGCTTCAGTGGAATATTCTGTGCATGCATTCCATCTCTATTTTTTCCTACTCATTTCTTGCCCACTCTTCCCAACTACAGCCTTTGGGAGCATGTGTTGGATATCAGTCTTTATATGGAACTGGCAATCTGAATTTTTTTATGCCTCAAAGCCCAAGCAATGTTAAATACTGTAAATTTATTTTCAGACAGAATATAATTAGTGGGATTGTCCACAGAACATTCCTTTCCATTGCGACATTTGCTAATATCTATTATGTTCATATCAAACACTCCAGTTATTCTGATCTCCTTTCCGTATGAGCAACAGGACTCAAGACCAGCAAAACATCGACCACACTAAATGTATTTAAAAATTTACACTACATGGCCTGAAGTCAAAATACAATTAGGCCAATGCTCAGCTTGAGTTTCTGTAAATAAAGCCATGTTTTCTTATGGGATAATTCAGCTTCAGCATTAACAGACTGCTCGCCAGTGACTATGACGTGAGGGTGGTAATTCTCAAAAATGGGAATTTTACAGTTTGGGAATAGCTACAGTAAAACGGTAATTAAAATCTGCAGGAACAGAAAATGGAATTTACGAAATAAATAGTATTGGAAAATTCTCCAAGGTCTATTTTTCAATCTCCATTATTTTGACCTCAATTTGTAATTCCTTAAACCCAGTCCTGTCATCATAAGGTCCCCATTGTACAGCGCTATGGAACGTGTTTGCGCTTTATAAGTACTTGTAACTGTAACCTCTCTACCTGTTTTCAGGTAACCAACCTGGCAAGAGGGTACATCTAGCTCAGGCCCAGACAACAAAATAGCAGCAGACAGCATGTTCCAATACGGATTGTGCTTCTCCTTCTGCCACATGCCAGCTGCTGATTCTACTCCCAACCAGTGGCAACTCTAGGAACAATATATAAGGGAGGGGGGCTCATAAGATACCACAGACAAAACTGAGGGTACTAATAATTTTCGCCACTAAATCATAACACTGAAAAAAACAAAATAAGTGTAACGCTGCTTTAAAAACACTGTATTCTGGTACATTGAACTATTGCTGCCACCAGAGGGAGTCATAGACATTGTTAGACTATGCTGGACAAAACTGAACTACACCTACCATCATCCTTTGCGTGAGGACAGGAAGGAGGTTGTACAGGAAGAGGAAGGAGTTCAGCAGCCTCGTGCAAGGGAGAGCAGAGTGAGTGGAGCACTGAAAGGTGGAAGACGCACGTTGGAGCTGTCAGGGATCGCAACCAGGCCGGAGTACAGACGCGGTCTTACTGGCGCTGGAAATCGGGACAGTGACCGTGTTAAGACCTACCTGCGCAGCGCTGAGAGGTCTGGAGGAAGAGTTAGATCCGGCAGGACCCCGAGTTAGGAGACTGCGCTGATCGATTGGGAGTGCAGGCGGTGGATCGTTGTTCCAGTTACGGAGATTTGGCAAGCAGGGAGCAGATTCAGTGGCACGGAGTCCCAGTGTACAGCGGAGAAGATCCTTTGATTGAGACATCGGGTGCTGGACAGTCTCGTTCATCGGATGGGTGAGAGGCCTCACAGGCCGCAGTTCCCAAATAAGAAACGCACGCTGCAATATTGTTTAAATCCACAGGGCCCCAACGGTGACTAGTCGAAGATTGTTTTGTTTCTTTCACTGGCCAGTTGAATACAGTAACCAGTTACCCGAGACAACACACATACACATTTTTGAGCTATTATTCACGGGACTTACACTCCAGAACTGAGGGGGTTAACCGCTTATTTTGCCGCCGCGTGTTTATCCGCGTTACGAATTCTTGTAATTTAAATACCGTATATGCGTAATATATGCTGCTTTATTGGGATCAGTAAAGAAAATAATACATAAAAATCCACAACAGTGCTGGTTTATCGTTATTTCCTAGTGCGGTGAGACTAACCCGAGGTTTATTCAGCGGCTCCTCCGGGAGTGAGCGCTACATAAGTATTAGACACGTGCATTTTGTTTCGTTCTGAATCAAAATTCAGATGAAATTTACCCGATTCGTGTTTCGGAATCATTTCCGAAATACGAAATGGCTCCTTCCAAAATACAAATCATGGCAACCCGATGAACGAACCGAAACAAAAATGTAACGAAATGATGTAAAATTAAATGAAAAAAAATCATAACGAAATTATGCGAAATTTAAAAAAAGAAAGAATGAAATGACCCGAAACGAAAAAAAAAACTACCCGAAATGATCTGAAACTAAAAAGAAAACGAAACTAAATGATCCAAAAAATTTTTTTTGCTGTGCACATGCAGGCAGTAACAGCTTTTTATGTGTGTATATACACATATAAAGCTGCTACTGCCGCCTATTATTACTACCCATGTATATACCGTATGTACTGTATATATGTGTATATAAAAGTTATTGAAGAAGGAAAAATAGTTTGGTTTCCTTTTTACTATTCAGATGATTTCCCAGTTGAATGCAACACCTGTTAAAAGTTTGTTAAATCACTGTTGGAGGATTGTCTATGGAAAATAGCATTCTTTCGGTGGTTCAATAAGACAGGTTGGACAGCGCCATGGTGCCGTTCAGTGCAGTTCGGCAGCAGTGAAATTCCCCATAGAGAAATAATGGTTAATTTATACAGAGAACGCTGAGTGAACACCCCCGAAATATCAGTGAAATGCCCTGATTTTCGGTGGTTCAGTTCGCCACGGTGCTGTTCGAATGGCAGTGAAAATCCCCATAGAGAAGTAATTGTTAATCTATTCAGAGACCGCCGAGCGAACACCACCGAAATGTCAGTGAAATGCCCTGATTTTCAGTGGTTCAGTTCGCCATGGTGCTGTTCGGTACCAGTGAAATTCCCCACAGTGAAGTAACGGTTAATCTATTCAGAGAACGCCGAGCAAACACCAGCGAAATGTCAGTGAAATTTTCCCCCCTTGCCCCACAATAGTGACGCCTATGCTCCCAACCCAAGAAAAATGGCAAATCAGCAGCTCATGGGTGAGGGAGCAGAATCAGTGCCACTGCAAAAAGACATGATTCCAAGTCTAGGCACAAGACAGGTGAGGATCCTCCCAGGAAAACTAGTGCAAGGGTTTCTTTTGAGAAATGATTTTACCAGGAAGGATATATTAAAATTTCTCTCGTTTTAAAGTATGTCCTGGGTGACAAGTATGTACTGTTAGGTGTCTTGCCCAAGGACACTTACTGGAGAGGTTGCTCGCTGGGATTGAACCCATGACTCCACAGGCTCTCTCCACGCAGAGCAGTGATGTTACTTCTACTCCACCCAGCCGGTTGACTGAAGAGTTCTTAGATATAGAGGTGATCTCTCTATAGATAGAGATTAGTGGCTACATGTGAAACTAAGAAAAGAAAAGTAATAAAATACAAACAGTGGGAGCTGCACTTGAAAAGCAATTCTTTAAAGCAAAAAACCCACCCGAGTGCTCATGGAACCAGTGAGGCCAACAACACAATATCAAAACGGCAATCCAGAAAAATAGGTGGCATACTTGTGGAGGAGAGACGCAATGTTTTGTTCCTCTCCCAAGCACTTGGGAGAGGACTGAAACGTAGGATATTCCACAACTAAAGTCACTTATTTCTCTGGAATTTTTTGATATTATGTTAAAATTGTTGATGGAGATATTTCCAAATTATTATTTTTTTTTTTAAGTTTTATTAAATTATGTTAAGCAACTTGATATAAATGACAGATTAAAACTTGTTAAATATATAAAATGTGACATTTAAAAAAATTATTCTCACCGCAAGCTGCTATCTATTCTGTTTCAAAGCATAATTGGTTTCGAAATCCAATCCACAGGCCTCCCATTTTTGATCTTCAGTTGAACTCTTCAACAGATCAAGAGGCAACAGCAGACAAAAGCAATGATTTCAAGATGAATGTTTTACAGACCGCATGCTTGTATGGAGAAACAATGCTACACACTAAGTCGCAGTAGATGATATGGTCAAGACAATACCTATTTATCTGATCTTGTTTTTCGGTAAAACTGTCAGATCGGCTGTCTGAATGCACCACAAGAATGTTATTTCCCTCACTCTTTACATTGAAACAGCAGGAGATATTCATAAATAATGGATTTTTCCTTTTTTTTTGTTATTCATGGAGGACGTAAGAGAAGTTAAAACTGTGTAAAAATAAACACAGCTGCTTTTATTTTTCATAAAAATTTTAAAATTTTGAGGTAATTTCTAGCAGGAGTCGCGATCCCTTTAAATGTGATTAAATGTAATATTGGGAATGTAAATCATACAATGGCGTTGAAGGGATAATTAGCAGATGTTTTGCAAAAAGAAAAACCAAAACGCAGGAAGGAACCTGACTGTTTGCCAATCTCTGTGAAAATATCGGAAAAATGCAGATAACGTAAACATTTTTCATGACAAACTTCACCTTGCACGTTGACCTATGTATGACTCAGCCGCAAGTGTGACAGCGCTTAAAGAATTATCTGTGATATTGTTAAATGTGTGGAGACACATGTGTACAGCCATTTGTTTAGAAACTTCAACAGCTACATCGTTTGAATAGTTTCTATGTTTATTAATCCTAAAAGCGTGCATTAGTATGAGATATTAGCTCATTTTAGCATCAGCATTACAAAGGGTATTCTGGATAATATTAAGTCAGGCCTCACTGGAACAAAGTTTCTATTAATGCACACGTGTATAGGATTCTGTGTAGGAGACAATAATTTGCACCTACGTATGGAAGAGCAAGCTATTCCAAGGTAGCTTGTGCTTCCACCCGGGAGATGGTATTTCACTGAGAAATACTGTCTTCTCAAAGCTGGTGTTAAGTGAATCACTTAATACACTGTCCTAACCCCTCCTAAAAATCTCATACTCACCTCTCATCCCACGATGAAGAGGGTGGTGCTGTCAGACACTCCCTCATGCTAGTAGCACAGGGAGACAGGGATCAAATGGTTCCTAGTCTTCCTCTGTGACTCCACCATGGAACTGCTCGATGTCGCGAGAGCAAGCTCTTGGCCAGAAAGTGCAGGGCTCCATCGAGTCTTATGGACTCCAGGAGCTGATACTCTGCCGCTGCTAGTCTCGAGCTGACCAGCAATTATTATTAATATTTATTATTATTATTCTTTATTTATAAAGCGCCAGCATATTCCGCAGCGCTGTAATTAAGAAGCTAAGTGATAACAAAGTGCCTACCCCGGAATATCTATAGTAAATAGCTACAGTAAAACGGTAATTAAAATCTGCAGGCAGAGATTTTATTTCTTACCATCTGTTTTACCAACAACTGTGGAATAGGGCCTGTGGTTGGATGAGTTTGGTGTGGAAGAACTTGACTGGCTCACACAGACTTTTGACCTCAACCCCTTCGAACAACTTTGGGTAGAACTGGAACAGAGAATGATTGCTAGTCAGGCCTTCTCGTCCAACATGAGTGCCTAACCTTACACATGTTCTAATGGATGAATGGGCAAAAATTCCCAGAGAGACACTCGCAAATCTCGTGGAAAGAGATAGCAGCAAAGGGGGGGACCTCATATTCATGTCTATGTATTTCCAATGACATGTCAAAAAAGTCTCTGTTACTGTAATGGTCAGGTGTGTCAATACATTTGTCCATATAGTGTAGCTCTGATTTGTGCACACACTCTAAGAAGACATTTACATAAACACACACATTGCGTTTTTGTGCTCACAATAAACATACAGCTATGCTTATAATGCTTCTGCATGTACACTCACACATATAATTAATTAACACACATACAAAGCACACATCTCCAGGGACACACTGTTAGGAACGTGGGGATGGTACCTGGGTGGCACCTGGATGGCAGGGGTATGAGCCCAGGATGCAGTGGTCTGCACTGATAAACAGAGGATATGGATGGTGGAGGGTGAATGGAAATAAAGACTAACCAGGTTGATTGCAGAGGATGATGGGGATGATGGTTGTAATTTGCAGGAACCAGAAATGGGGAATCAGGATCAGGTAGCAGAGTAGCAACAAAGCAACGATGTTCACTCTTCGTGAGCATGAGCCGTAATGAACCAGCAATGTGTCATTGGGGGGCATAGCCCTTTATTTTGTGAGTCACGTGTGTTTTGGTGTTAACTCTTACAATGCTGGTTGCAGGGCAGGATCAGAACATGATGTGTACCACCAGGGGGGTTCCAGAATGGCTACAGCCTGGGATCCTGACACACACCTTTGCCAAATGTTGAGACCTTCTGATGGTATCAGTAGATGAGATGTCAACTGTTTATTACACATGGTCAAACAATGGTGGAGCCCTTGTGGCCTATACCCACCACACCATCCCCTGTGTTGGGACACTGTATTGCATAGATAGACAGGTTGACCAGGAATAAGACCTCTCAAGAGACAGCTCAGTTGCTGAAGCGACTGCTGTAAAACTAGTAGTTACTCTGTGTTTCTGAATCCTGTACTGGTGCACTGTGATTCTAACTCTTTGGGCACTCTGAGGTCTAAAAATGTTTTTGTCAAACGACTATTCGTCTTACTTTCCATGGAGAAAAGTTATTATAAGCTACATCACTGTTCCTGTCTTTTTGGGACAGGAAAGTGGGTCACATACTTGTGACGGGTGGGCCAATGAAAATTTATTTTTGATTTCCTGACTGTCCAGTTCATAAAAGTCACGCCTGGGGTTACTGTTTATTTGTAGCGGGCCTGTGGGAAGAAAAGGCTTCTACATTTTCCATGGTACTGGTCAAAGAATATGAAAAAATGTAAAGAGAGGATTAGGGAAGCTATATTTATAGCTCCATTTACGAACAAAAAAGCTTAACGGTGATTACTGAAATCCACAGCAATATTAAGTTTAGTTCCTAGTGCTCATGGGATAAATGGTGAGCTGTGTTTTAATGTGTCCATAATTTATGTGAATAAAAACACATGCAGTCATGTAATCCTTTTATATTTACATATATATGCAGGGCGAATACCGGCCTTTTTTCTAGACCTTTGTCTTTGTTGTCCAACAAATTAAAAAATTGATGACCACTAATGAATCTTATTATTATCATTTACGTAGGGCCAACAGTTTCCGCAGCATGTTACAATATCCAGTGCGGAATGAGGCAGAATTACAAACAGAGGGACCGGAAACAAGTGGGTTCTGATCAGAGGAGCTTACAATCTTCTGGAATTGGGTGGAAGAATACAAGAGGGGCTCTATTACATTCTTCGCACAAAACCGCACACGCAGCTTTTTTTTTTTGCGCGAAGCGTTAAACGTTAACGCGCGAAAAATAACAGTGGTATCACAATCCGTATGCATTTTTTCATCCGTCAGAAAAATAACGTGCATAAAAAAGACGCGCAAAAACGTGCGCATTAACATTGCGCAGAAATCAGCGTGCGGACTGTTTTTTCACGCGATTCAGCCAATCAGAATTAAGAACCACAGTTGTCTCCCGTTAAGTTTTTGCGCCTGCCAAAATCAATCTGAGTATATATGCTGCAGCAATAATAAAAACACGCACAACTTCTCAATTTTATTGTTTGGGTATGTGTAGAATGTGTAATTATACTTTGGTGTATTTTTTTTTTGCGCTGGTGTATTTGGGTTCAGCCAGGACGTTCAGATTTGCCATTAACACCAGCTTTTCAAAGACGTTGAAATTAAGTGCGCAAACGTTGTCCGTTAAATTTTGCGCATAGATTGTAATACCATCCGTGTACCAGCGCACAAATGCATTTGCGCACACAATGTTAAGTATAGGATGTGCGCAGTAAATTGCGCTCGCGCAGGGTTTGCGCAGGTTCACCAGGGTTAGACATTAACGCGCATTTTGTGCGCGAACGTTGTAATACGACGTTCAGCGCAAAGGGTTTTCCCCCTCGCGTTAATGCGTTTTTGCGACGGTGCAAAATTGTGCGTGAAGAATGTAATAGGGACCGAGGAGTTTTATTGGTGATCACTATCTCTGCTAGGCTGACACAGCACAAAGTGGTTTTGGGTGTTTTGTAACAGTGTTTTACATGCAGTAATTGGTAGCTTTAGCATTTCTGAGTTTCAAGGGTTGGTGAATGTGGGCCATTGTTTCACAGGACTTTGTGGAAGAGAAGCAATTGTCTGAGACATCTCGACCATTTACTTGTTAACTTTTTTTTTTTTGGAGAAAGGATTTTACCAGGAAGGATACATTGAGATTTCTCTCGTTTTCAAGTATGTCCTGGATGGCGAGTATGTACCGTTAGGTGTCTTTCCCAAGGACACTTACTGGAGAGGTGCTCTTGCCGGGATCGAACCTGTGTCTCCACAGTTATAGAGCAGTGATGTTACCTCTACTCCACAGAGGACAGGTCAGAACTCATATACTTTTTTTTTCTTACTTTAGTTTTAAGTCTCAATACCAATTCCTCTGTTCTACGTAAAGAGACAGCAGTATGTCTGATTACGTGTTGCCCATCCTGATGTCCGTCTGCTTATCTATCAGCCTATTTTTAAAGTTCACCGTAAGCAAATACTTGAAACATTACCAGAATTTGTGCAGATAATAGACTTAAGCATCCATTTCTCCAAGGGTAAGTTTAGAGTGTCTCCTGCCAAAGAAAGGGATGTATCCAACATCTGTGCGAGGATCAGAAAAAAAATATTCGTTCATGGTGTACTTTCATCATACGCAATAATCTCATTACTGTTCTCAAAGCCTATTATCTGCCATCTACCGTTCACATTCTTAATAGTATTTTATCAGAATTCTGTTTTAGAAACCAAGGTTACCCCGGTAATAGCTATTTTTCTGGAATAAATGGTAGACTGTTTGGAAGAATATTATCTAAAATTAAATGCTATGCATATCATAACTCACATGAAGCCGTGTGCTGAGGAGTATTATAACCATACATTATTTACCTTCATTCTGATGCAAATTGGTTCGAATTTTAAAAAACCTCTTACTGTTTAAGATCTTTCTTAATTCTGTTTGTGTTACACTACTGAGATTTTATCAGTGTATATATATATTTTTTTCCATAAATATTTTTTGCTATTCTTCTAGCAATCATCCAGGCCATATTACATTCCTAATGTTAGCGCTCACCTTTGTAAGCGTTAACGTTAGCTGTGGTTGCCCTATCGCGGGGCGTACCATGTTACAATCCAAACGCTAATGTGTTAAAAAACCTGTTAGCGATTCGGATCCTCGTTTTCAGCACGAGCTTACTGTACTATGCGCTCGCTATGCTTAACATGAGGAGCGCAAAGTGTTAATTACTGTTAGGATTACAAAGTCCTAACGCTAATTACCGTCCTGCTGAGGTTAACTCAAAGGTTAACCACAGCTTGAACCTGGTGCTAACGGATTCCGCTTCTGCGGAATCACTCAGCACCAGCTGAAACCCCAACCCAAAAATCACATACTCACCTCTCAACCCACGGCGAGAGTGGCGGCTCGATACGCTTCTTCTTGCCGCTGGGAGCAGAGAGAGACTGGGGGAAAAAAGTCCCTCAGTCTCCCTCTGCGAATCGCTGCACCAAACTGAGGCGAGATCCTGCAGGTCATGTGACCTGCAGTGGAAGCCTCTATGGAGTCCTATAGACTCCATGGAGAGGATGCTCGTGGCGGTGCTTAGCGCTGCCACAAGCATTCTGCTGGTTTAGCGCCTGCACCGTAATATCACGCTAAAACGGGGATGCTAAGGAGAAACCTGCAGGCGCAGGATTTTCTCCTTACCGTCCCCGCTGTAGCGTGATGATCATAATAGTGCCCCCTGTCTTTTCAACGCTCCATGCTTTTTTTGTCATTATATTGTAGCGCTCACTCCGGAGGAGCCGCTGAAATGAACCACGGGTCAGTCTCCCCGCACTAGGGAATAAATATACTCCAACACGCTGAACAGTTTTATAATTTAAAAGGTTTACTAAAAGGTTTGCAGCTCTTAAGACACGGTATATGCAGGAAGATTTACAGTACTTTCGTAACACGATAAACGCGTAGCGGAAAAGAAACGAAAACACGAGGGCTTCGTATTTTCGGAAAAAACCCCCGACCGAGCAGAAAATTAAAAGATACGAAATTCGAGGAAAAAACGCGTAGCGGGACACAATAAAATACACAGTTCTCGTATTACGATAGACGCGCAGCGGGAACAAAAAAAGGAAAAATCGTTCAGAATGTAGCTTTTTCTTTGCCCCCTTGTATGGATTTTGAAAAAGGAAAACAGAGTCCTGCACAGGTTAAGTCCCAGAACTTGAAGTGATTATATATTTATATGTTAGGGTACCCGGGTACTTTTTTACTGGCCAGTGAGCTTACTTTAACGATGTCTTCGACTAGTCAGTTGGGGCCCTGTGGGTTTTAGAAGGAAACAGCAGTGTACGCTTAAATTTACACACGGCCTTGGGCCTCTCACCCATCCAGCGCAAGCTTGAGGTTCCGCTGACCCAGGACGTCTCTCCGCTCGATATTGACTGGGGACGCCGACCACCGGATCTGTTGTCTGGCCTTCTGTCTGTCAGCCGCAACTCAGCCAGCTTACCGCCTGCTCCCCGCTTCAATCGACCGCGGTACTCCTTACTCGAGGGGTCTTCTCTCCTCAGCACTGCACTCGGAATACAGCTGGTGATGTCTCTCTCCCGCAAGGCTGGGTGGCCCGATTGTGAGGCCCAATCCACTCTGTCTGCGCTCCGGCCTAGCTCTTGATCTCTCCTTCTGTGTGTGTCTCTGTGCATCCGCTCTCCTCAGCTCTCTGGCGCGTTCTGCCTGCTCTCCACGAGGTGCAGGATGTACAGGCTCTCCACAACCCCCCCCACTTCCTGTTTCTTCGCAAAGCATGCATGGATATGTAGTTCAAGTGTCCAGGGTCTTAAATCGTGATAGTCTCCATCTTGTGGCCAAAAATGGGTACTGCCACAGTAAACTTTAACACATCGCTACACTCTCCCCCTCCTAGAACTCTTGGGTCTCTCCAAGGAGGTACAACAGTTACATTATCCTTTTACAATTTGCACACAGTTTACGGTATATACAGGTTCAGCAGCATACATGCAGTGGGTTAGAAACACTTTCTCAAGCTGACTCATGGTCTGGGCTACCTCAGCTAACATAGCAGACACTTCGGGCAATCTCTGCACAGTGGTGATGGCCTCTCAGTGCTATGTCCAGGTGAGTCATAAGTAAGTCGCTGGGGCGGCCGAATAGAGCGTTTTTGTTCAGGCTCCCTCCGTTCCTCTTCAGGTGGAAGTACTATGGGCGTTGGCTCAATTTCTCTTTCTATCACTGGAGCAGACGTTTCTTCAGAGTATGATCCCTCCAGTGAAGGCATAGAACCGTAATCACCTGAATAAGCTTCCGGAGCTATCGGGATCCCCACAGCCTCAGGGGCTTCCCACTGAAATTCAAGCGGCTCAGGGATATCAACAGTCTCAGGGACTTCCAACAAGAATTCAGGAGCCTCAGGCCTCAAATTACTCTCCCATCGTTCAGGAACTGAGGTAATCTCTTCAGGCTCCGGTGAACGTATCCAGTCCAGACAAAAACTTTCTTCCTCGCTGTCTCTTTCGCTCTCTTCAACAACCCGAGTCTGTTGAGACCGAGTAACAGAGGTAAACATGGAACAGGCGGATTCGGCGGAGAGTCAACTACCCGAGTCTGTTGAGACCGAGTAACAGGGTAAACGTGGAACAGGCAGATTCGGCGGAGGGAGTTCATCCCCAACTGGTATCCTCACAGCCTCTCTCAAAGGTAACAAATGATTTCGGTGCCAGTTCTTAAGAGGCCCAGCCTTTCCATCTGGCGGATTTGATACACCGGCAGACCCGGCAGTTGCTTGCAGACAATGTAAACCTGGGAACTCCATCTATCCGCCAGCTTGTGTCTCGCAGCAGCACCCAAGTTCTTCAACAGAACCCTATCACCGGGTTGTAGATCTTGTATCGAACCTTCAAATCATAGTTCCTCTTGTTCCTCTGTTCCCTGTTACCTGAAGTCAAACGGGCCTGTTCAAACGCAGAAGCCAGATTCTTCCGAAGTCTATCCACATAGTTTCTATGAGAAGCTACCGACGTCTGGTCTAGAGATAACCCAAATGCCAAATCAACTGGCAGTCGAGCTTCTCTTCCGAACATAAGACGGTACGGTGAATATCCAGTTGCATCACTCTCCGTACTGTTATATGCATGCACCAGAGTAGCTATGTGACGACTCCAACTCTGCTTCTCCACATTAGACAAGGTCCCCAGCATATTTAGCAGCGTGCGATTAACCTTTCAGGCTGAGCATCACCCTGAGGGTGGTATGGCGTAGTTCGAGTCTTTTGAATTCCCAACAACTCCAGCAATTGCCCGACCAATCTACTTTCAAAGTCTCTTCCCTGATCAGAGTGTATTCTTCTTGGCAGGCCGTAATGAACAAAGAACTTTTCCATCAGCACCTTCGCCACTGTCGGAGCGCGTTGGTCTTTTGTAGAAAAAGCTTGGGCATAACGGGTAAAGTGATCAGTCACTATCAGAATGTTCCCTTGCCCACTAGCATCCGGCTCTAAGCACAGGAAGTCAATGCACACCAAATCCATGGGTCCCTGACTCTGTAGATGGCTCATTGGAGCAGCTCGGGTTGGTAGAGTTTTCCTCTGAATGCACCTCAGACAGGAATGGCAGTAACTCTCAACTTCAGCCCTCATGCAAGGCCAATAAAACCTATCTCGCACCAATTTAAAAGTTCTCTCAGCACCCAAATGTCCATGCTCATCATGTAGTGATCGCAACACACTCTCCTGTGTTTGGTGGGGAGAAATAACTGTTGAATCTCTTCGGAATTGGTCGAGGGGCCCCTTCGGTAGACCACCCCATCCAACATCTTCAACCGCTCCCACTCTTTGTAAACCAATCTGGCTCCATCCGGGGAATTGGTTAACAGAATCTCTCGCTGGTTTGTAGTCAGGGCCTTTATGGTCAATGCAATCAAAGGGTCTCTAGCTTGATCCGCTTTCAAATCCTGTTTGGAAAAGGTAGGTAGATTTTCATCCCTCAATTGCGTAGGGTTACAGTAGAACTCAGGAACAGCCGCGGCCATGACTCCTATGGCCTCCGCTTCAACTCCTCCCTTGACCGGCGTTCTGTTCCTTGACACAAAGCTTGCACCCCGTCTGGAGTTACCTGAGTCCATTCTGTAGTGTAGGGTCTTCTCGACAGAGCATCAGCATCTCGATTGTTCACCCCAGGGCGATACTTCAAGCTGAACCGAAACCCTGACAGAGCGGCCAACCACCGATGTCCCGTTGCGTCCAGTTTCGCAGTAGTAAGAATATAGGTGAGAGGATTATTATCCGTCTTGATCACGAACTCAGCTCCATACAGATAGTCCTTCAACTTGTCCACCACTGCCCACTTCAAGGCTAGGAACTCCAGTTTGTGAGTAGGATAGTTCTTCTCAGAAGGCGCAAGGCTCCGGCTCACATACGCCACAGGCCTCAGCAATCCATCATACTCCTGATATAGGACTCCTCCCAGACCTTCTCGGCTGGCATCCACATGTAATTCATACGGCTTGTGAGGGTCCGCATAGGCCAGAACAGGAGCTCGGGTTAGATTCTCTTTCAGCTTCACAAACGCACCTTCACATTGACTAGTCCATTCACCTTGTATGGACTCTTTAGCTTTCCTTGGTCCTGGAGCGGAGGGGCTTCGGTCAGAGACCTTACAGCCTTCTTCGGTGGTTTCTTTCTGTAGGAGTTTGTTCAGCGGCTGAGCTATCTTCGCAAATCCTCCCACAAATCTTCGATAGTATGAGCAGAATCCCAAGAAAGATCTAAGTTCAGTGACGTTTCGAGGTCTAGGCCAAGAAGCGACGGCCTCCAACTTTCGAGGATCTGTCGAAACACCTTCTGCCGAGACTACGTGTCCCAGATATGTGACTGAGGGTAAACAGAACTGGCATTTCTCCAGAGACAATTTCAACCCCTCTTCATGGAGCCTCTTCAAGACCTTCTCCAAACGTTGCTCATGCTCCTCCAGAGTCTTCCCGAACACAATTATGTCATCCAGGTACACTAACACTTCGATTAGATTCATATCCCACGACTGTCTTCTCCATCAACCGTTGAAACGTGGCTGGAGCTCCCGTCAGACCTTGAGGCATTCTATTGAATCAAAAGAACCCCAGTGGACAAATGAACGCAGTTTTCTCTTTGTCTTCAGGGTGCATCGGTATCTGATGATATCCGCTTCGAAGGTCTAGTACACTGAACCACTTTGCTCCAGACAAACACTGTAAGGCATCTTCAATCCGAGGAGTGGCGTATTGGTCGGGGATGGTTCTTCGGTTCAGGGTGCGATAGTCTATGCACAAGCGGACAGAACCATTCTTCTTCCGGACCAGCACTATTGGAGATGCATATGGGCTCCTGGACTCTTGAATCACATTGGTTCTCTGCAACTCATTTAGCTGTTCTCGCAGATCATCCAAGTCTCCCAACGGAACTCGCCTTGACCTTTCACGAAACGGCTTGTCTTCTTGCAACCGAATGCGGTGTTCCGTACTCTTAGCCAGGCCCACATCGAACTCATCTTTCGAGAATAATTCTTTCCACTGCCTGCACTGCCTGATCTATCCAGGTCTCAAAGTCCTCTTCTCCAGTTGGCACTGGGACCTTACCAGAATAAAACCGTAACTTGCGATATCCATAATTTGGAGACGCAGTAGAGTTTTTCGCTAGTGTTTCCACCAGTTTCCCCATAGTGGTGAAAAATGTAGCAGGAGGAACCCTGTAGTTGGGGTAACATCGGGAACATTCTCGTGATCACCACGTGGCGTACTTGGCTGTATCAGTTGGACTTCCACCTCACCGGTCAGCTTCACGCTCGCGCCCTGAAAACATGCTGGAATACCTTTTCTCCATTCGAGAAGAACATGCGTGTGAGAGGTATCTGGGTTTTTCTTAATGTCCAGAATTAACCCCCGATGATCTGGTGCTAGCGTGGCCACGGCCTGGCGAATCTGATCTTCGGCCCAAGTGTCTGCGGGAATATCCATAACTATGCAACATGCTAACTGACTACTATACTCCCCACACCATTCGGCAGCAGTGTCTGGATCCATATTTAACCCTTTAAATGCGGTTTTTCCAGAGACTGAATCCCGGAAACGAGCCCCCACGTGTAGCGCTCACTCCCGGAGGAGCCGCTGAAAATGAACCACGGGTCAGTCTCCCCGCACTAGGGAATAAATATACTCCAACACGCTGAACAGTTTTATAATTTAAAAGGTTTACTAAAAGGTTTGCAGCTCTTAAGACACGGTATATGCAGGAAGATTTACAGTACTTTCGTAACACGATAAACGCGCCGCGGCAAAAGAAACGAAAACACGAGGGCTTCGTATTTTCGGAAAAAACCCCGACCGAGCAGAAAATTAAAAGATACGAAATTCGAGGAAAAAACCGCGTAGCGGGACACAAATAAAATACACAGTTCTCGTATTACGATAGACGCGCAGCGGGAACAAAAAAAGGAAAAATCGTTCAGAATGTAGCTTTTTCTTTGCCCCCTTGTATGGATTTTGAAAAAGGAAAACAGAGTCCTGCACAGGTTAAGTCCCAGAACTTGAAGTGATATATATATATATATGTAGGGTACCCGGGTACTTTTTTACTGGCCAGTGAGCTTGCTTTAACGATGTCTTCGACTAGTCAGTTGGGGCCCTGTGGGTTTTAGAAGAAAACAGCAGTGTACGCTTAAATTTACACACGGCCTTGGGGGCCTCTCACCCATCCGGCGCAAGCTTGAGGTTCCGCTGACCCAGGACGTCTCTCCGCTCGATATTGACTGGGGACGCCGACCACCGGATCTGTTGTCTGGCCTTCTGTCTGTCAGCCGCAACTCAGCCAGCTTACCGCCTGCTCCCCGCTTCAATCGACCGCGGTACTCCTTACTCGAGGGTCTTCTCTCCTCAGCACTGCACTCGGAATACAGCTGGTGATGTCTCTCTCCCGCAAGGCTGGGTGGCCCGATTGTGAGGCCCAATCCACTCTGTCTGCGCTCCGGCCTAGCTCTTGATCTCTCCTTCTGTGTGTGTCTCTGTGCATCCGCTCTCCTCAGCTCTCTGGCGCGTTCTGCCTGCTCTCCACGAGGTGCAGGATGTACAGGCTCTCCACAACCCCCCCCACTTCCTGTTTCTTCGCAAAGCATGCATGGATATGTAGTTCAAGTGTCCAGGGTCTTAAATCGTGATAGTCTCCATCTTGTGGCCAAAAATGGGTACTGCCACAGTAAACTTTAACACATCGCTACAATATATTTATGGCAGGTTCTGCTTTTAATAGTACAATATTTCAGAATTCAAATCTTGCATAACTAAACTTTGGATTCATTTTCTTTAGGGCAAGCCCAGAGCCCTAGTACAACCTAGTCATTAAGATAAAGACTGTGGCCGAAGGCTGTTATATACTTAAAGGAACACTCTACTCAAAAAATCACCCCCCCCCCGTCTTTTTATCCTAACCTATCCCTATTCCCTTAATAAATCTTTCGATTTTGTTTTTTTTTTTGTAACTGTAATACTTACCCTAAAATCCTCTTGTTTCCAGCGGCGTTTTTTTTTTTTATACTCACCTCCCTCCTCTTCCGCTCCCGTCCTTCTTGATGCTTCTTGCCTTCTGGTTTACGTGAGAAGCGCGCATGCGTGCCTCTCACATAAGCCAGCCAATCGGCAGGCTTCTCCCGGCTCCCTCTGAAGATTAGTGTTGCACGCAAGAGGATGCGCGCAACACTAACCCTCAGAGGGAGCCGCCAGCTTCTGCGGTGAGTAGGAGACGTCATCGCGCTGAAAGCGCGATGACGTCTCCTACTCGGCATAAGTTGGCAGAAGCGGGAAATATGATTCCCGCTCTGCTGACTGACAGCTGGGAGGGCGGAGTAAAGTCCTCCGCCTCTCTCAGCTGTTTTCAGATTTTTGAGCTGAACCGCTGAGCGGAGGGAGGGGGGACAGGGGGCAGGATACTCCGGGCATCATGACCACCTAAAATAGCTCAGGTGGTCATGTTTCCTAGAGTGTCCCTTTAACGGTTCTGGTTGTTAACTTGACAGCTCGAGCGTTTACTCCAACTTGACATTAGTAACTCTCAACTGTATGTTAAAGAGACACTTTATTAAAAAATTGCCCCCACCCTTTTACTCTTAAATAATTGCCAACAACAACTTCCCAATTATATTCGTTCTATTGTTTTTAGATTAACTGTAAATATGCAAAACGCAGAAGTCCCTGCAGCTACCTAATCAAATGTGTGTACTTGTGTTGCAGACGCTGCGCAAATTGTGCATTGCTTGTTCATGCGTACTTTTGTACAAAAGTTCTGTAGCGCCTAGAATGATGGATTGGTGCTGCTCGCACATATGCAGAACCAATACATCTGCTTTAGGGTCCCAGAACACTTGCTGCTGACAGCATTCAGAGACAGGATGATATCAGCACATAGAGTCAGTCAACCAAAGACCAAAAATTATTGATTGTCAGGCGGGATATTAAAATCATTGCTGCCTGGCGATGGTTGTGTGTGTTGAGGAAACACCTTCACTTCCTGCAAAAATATCAGGAAAATGGGGTTTCAGGTTGGGTCAGAAGGAGGGAGGGCACGCCACACAGTCTGACTCCTTTACAAAGCTTAGTACAGTGGCCCTTTAACTGATCCTATACTTTGTATACGAGCCATTAATAACGGGTCAACATGGGAATAACAGCGTGAGAAGCTATTACCTTGGATCTCATTATTCTCGGCTTTAGACAGTATTTGAAAAGGAATACCAGCCCTGAGACCCTGGTGTTAAGTGATTATACTTTTGAAGCCCCCAGTCTTTGATGTGACACGTAAAAATAACATGCTTAAAAAATACCTTACCTCTGGTCCCACGGTGCAGACCGTGAGGAGATTCACAGTCTCCTATGGGAGGGCCGAAACGTCAGAAGAAGCATATGGGTACGTTTTTAATGTGACTCTAATAAAGCATAATTTTTATACATTTTTCTGAAGACCCTGAGTATGTCCACTTAACTCTCCGTTGTATATTTTGCATGGATTTTCAGCACATGGGCATTTTTTCATTTTACTGGTGCAAGCAGGTTTATATTGTTTTTTTATATATATATACTTATTTACTGTATATATATATATATCAAAATACAGTATATTATTAAAATAAAATATTTTAATAATATAATTATGTATAAAAATAAACTTAAATATATTAAACTATTTAAAAGAAATAAATAGTGTTAGTGCAGCAGCATTGTTACCTTTATAAAGGGGAGGAAAACAATGCCGCTGCGTTTAGAACAAATTTTTTTTTTAAATTTAACTGTATTTTTTTATTTTACACATTACATGTGTATTACATGTCATATTTGTATCATTGGAAAACCCAGACCCTGGTCTGTCCAATGACACCTCACCTGTCCTTGTGGAGTGAACAGCATGGAGATACAGGGGTCCCAAGTACCACCACCGCTCCTTTCAGCTTGTGTATTTGATAGAATACTGTAATAACGCACTGCGCCATCACCTCTACACTTGCTCTCAGCGTGTGAAATGAAAAGGTGAGTAACTGAAGCACCATTGTAGGATATAGGGATCCGGAGATACAGGGGACCAAATGACCCTTGCATCTCCTGTAATGGGATTCCCCTGCCGGGCAGAAAGGAATCCCCGTTTGTGACATCACTACCGCATGCGCAATGACTCCCACGCCCCGGAGGAGGCAGGGACAAGCAAGGAAAACTGATGTCTCCCCTGGCCAACGCACTTTGTCAAGGACGAGATAGGACCAGAATTCCTTTCTGTCCTGCTTCTCCATTCCAGACCAACTCACCGTGGGCTGCCGCAAAATAGGCCCTTTGCAGCGGCAGACCGTGAACGGGCCACTCACGGACACCAGTGTTCGTGTATGGTCCTCTTGCCGATCCCTGATTAGAAGTCTTTTAAGCTCCATGTCTTTTCTTATACAGCTGTCATCTCTTATCGCTAGAAGCTTATAGACCACAATAGCTTATCTAAACATTCACTACTCCACTCCATTGACTATTTACTGCCGGGGTTTAGCTTCTACAGCTTTTAAGCAAAACTTTTGCACAGATAATAGTAAATGTTGCATCATGGAAAAAATCCACAGAACGGAAACAGGAGATAAACACCTTACTTTATTTTTCCTTTTCATGTGCAATTACTTCAAACACAGAAAAAAACAGCAGCGTGTGTTTTATAAAGTGGTTTTGTTTGTAATGAACAAGTAATTTAGTTACAGCTTATGTTAGTGGATACCAGCTGAAGAAGCTCTGAGGAGCGAAACGCGTTCTGGTAATATTAATTTTATGTACTAAATTTATTTTATATTACTGCTGCTTCCTGGAACTTAATTTTAAAGAAGGTTTTCGCAATTGCCTTACAATTCCTGTACGTCATCTTGGAGCCAATTGCGGCTCATCAATATGTGAGTGTGATATCTACATAGATCCACCGCCAATATACCTTAACGGTGTTGCACTAGGGGAGTGCGCTGGTATTTTTCTGTGATTTACTGCAGGGGAAAAGCGGTTGAAGACAGCAACTCTATTTGTGGTATATGGGCACCTGAACACGACTGAAGACCCATAATCGCCATCCATCCTAGAGCCTAGGTTAGGCTCAGAAATATGTTGAGTAGGACAATAGTTTTTTTCCCTCTAAACATTGGATCTACGTATTGCGCTATTGTGGTTTTTTCCTCTTTTATAGAGACGTTTATCCATTTTAAAGAGTGAACTCTGGGAGAATCTAGAAGATACACCGGTGGACATGTATAGTGTTTAATCGTATATACCAGTCTTAGACTGGCGCTCCGTTGATTTCCCATTTTATGTTAGTGGTAGTGTCCCTTTTAAGGGTTATCAGCCTGCACTGATATTTATATTAGCAGCAGATGAAAAAGAGGATCCCGACACACCAATTTTGGTTTAAGGCTTTAGTTGAGCAACTCAAACAGCAATATTTCGGCTGTAAACGAGCCTTTGTCATACTTATAGTAGTGGCTCCCTATTATCGACAATCTTGTAATAGGTGCCCAATGTTTTCTTCCGCAGGCCGTCGCTATCTCCTGCTTAGCAGAATATACAAGTTTAATGGAGTTAATGTAAACATAATCAATTTGTAACCTAAAGGGAAATCAGGATTTTTGGAATTTTGGTAAATCTTTTGCACATGATTCCACTGAGGACCAAAAAGCTGCAGTGGCATAAAGAAGTTTGAGTAGTTTGGAGCCCTGTGGAGAAGCTCATTTGGGTCAGGGATTGCATTTAGATAATAATGTAATCTTAATGAGCAATTTCATTCTTTTGTACATAATAGATATACGAAAGCAATACACATCAAAAGAAGTACATTTTTGAGATGGTAAAAATATGTTGCGGAAAAATACAAATTCAACGAATAAATATTCATGAAAAGAAACATGTTTTGAAACAGCACCAGAGGAACATAAACTGAATGAAGCATCCCTTATTCGTGTGTCAGACCTGGGGACAAGTCAGGGCTCTTTTTGATCAATGGACTAATTATTTTCTTCCAATTACCTACAAATTTCCAGGTGTGTTCAACCCGTTGTAAATGAAGGCTGCCTACTGTTACACGGTTGTGTCCCAAGGGTCAGCTTGGAAGAATCAATCCTTCTTTTGTCCTATGTCTGTCGATTTACAGATAACATTAAAAAGTCACCTAATTATAAGCTGTCTGCCTTTGCATCTCGGGGTAAGAGAAAAAGTAGACAGGGCTGATGTGAAAATGTACTTTGGAGTCCCGATATAGGGATGTAAGGAGGAATGTATTACTAGATCCTGGAAGAACTACATGTGGAGCAATACATTCTGGGCCACATTACATACTTGGTGCTAACGTTTGCGCTCACCTGAGTGAGAGTTAACGTTAGCCCAAGTATTTAACGCAAATTACAATCCAAACGCTAACGGGTTAAGTAACCCATTTGCGTTTGGTATCTTGCACTTCTCTGTGCGAGGATACTGTACTTTGCGCTCCCTATACTTAACATGGGGATTGGTTTTGAGCTAGACCTGTTTCTGGGGGAAGGACTTTATGTCTGGTCACTGCAGGAAATGTGGTGCTGGCCAGGATCCGGGATGCTGCAGGCTCAGGGCTCCATGGCTGAGTCTTTTCGATGGAGACGAGCTGGCGACTCGGCGAGTGATGACGGGTTCCATGGAGAGAGGCCCTGTCTCACCTACTACTGCTTTTACCTGTACCAAGCAGGGAGGTCAGACCTGTGTACAACACTCACACTGTCTGGGGGGGGGGGTCATTTACCAGACTGAGACACCTGACCCCTGTATTACACACAGCTATCAATTTCCAGACTGACAGGTCAAATCTCTATATAACACTCACTGTGCATGTTGTTATTTTGCAGCCTGTCACAGCCGCTCGCAGCCAGTGAGTTTTATTGCTGTGGAGCTCTGTAACGCTCATACACACCGCACATTACTGAGTTTTATTGCTGTGGAGCTTTGTAATAAGCTCATACACAGCACATGTTTCTTTTGGGGGGGGGCAGCAATTCGTCCATCGCTCCAGGCAGCACAGTGGCTTGGGCCGGCCCTGCGGCTGGTCATGTGACCGCCGGCGTCTGCGTCAATGGAGTCCTATGGACTCCATTGACAGGATGCGTGCAGCCCCCCCCAAAACCCCCGGGATGCGTTTAACGCTGGCGCGCGCATCCCGGGGGTTAACGCACGGTAACAATGCAGGCAGCATTTTTTGCACCTGCATTGTAATCTAGCGTTAAAACGCGGGCGCAAGGGGTAAACGGCAGGCGCAGTTTTTCCTCCCTAGTTTTAACGCTAGGAATGTAATGTGTCATTCTTTCTTTTTCGATGAGCAGTTTCAAGAATGTCATGGTTCCCTAAATTTGTACCATTTGTTAGGGATTTTACGCTACCTATACATTGTGCTACTCAAATGATTCGAAAATAAATACAGGGTGTCCATAAAGTGTCTTCACAATTTCAAAAATTTATTACAAAGGCAAATGAAAAGACAGATAAGTGAAAATTATTACAAGATGAGACGTATATATTTAAGGTTTTTTAAATATGTGCCATGCATGAATTGATGGATGTGATGGTGGATCTCTCCCATACTTAGTTCTGAAGTTTTGCGGAGTCTGCAGATCCGATTTTGTTTCAATAAGCCATGATACACACTGTTATTTCTCTTGTGGATTAGCCATTTTGTACGGAGTTCATTTAACAGTACCTCATTCATCAACAAGGTACCTGTATTTGGGTTCGGCCAGGTCCGTCAGATTTGCCTTTAACACCAGCTTTCAGGAGTTGCTAAAATTATGCGCGCAAAGGCTGTGAGTTTATTCCTGCGCATAGATTGTAATACCATCCGCGTACCAGCGCACAAACGCATTTGCGCTCACAATGTTAAGTATAGGACGCGCGACGTACAGTAAGCTCGCGCAGCGTTCACGCAGGTTCACCCGCGGTAGACGTATACGCGCGTTTGTTGCGCTGACATTGTAATACGACGTTCATCGCAAAGGGTTTTGCCCCTCGCTTTAATGCGTTTTTGCGCGGGCGCAAACGTATGCACAAATATTGTAATAGGGCCCTTTATGGGCACCCTGTATATTTTTAATAAACCTTTATTTCATTTTCAATTCCTTTTTTTATAGTAATCTTAGCTGGCCATTGTACTATAGAGCAGTGGCGTGTAAGCGCATTAGATGTACCCTACAGGCAGGTCTTATGGTTGGTGCAGCCAGTCACTGACTGGTGAAGATGCCCATGAACCGGTCCAATGGCTCACTTCGATAAACACATTGAGGATTGTGTATAAAGAGCAACTAAAGGCAATCTGGCAGTGGATCAAATGGGCCAATTGAAATATTTCTGCTGAAAGATGTAGTTTTACTGTGGACATTCTTTTTCTACAACACCCAAAAGCTCAGATTCATTCAAGACTACCCTGATTTGATTGGGTTTGCCGTCCTGGTTTTAAATTAATTCTGACAAATCCTGCCCTGGATTGGGCCATTCACTATGACAGTCTTCCATGACAGGCATACAAGGCTTACATGGTCCTTTGTATGATGGACAGATGACAAGATCAATAAAGATGCAATAGGTGATGGACCCTTTTGGTGACATTTTTTCCCTGTCCAGTTTTCAAGTCTCCCTGTATTGTTCGACTTGGATCAACCCATACTTAGTTTTAAATGAAAATGCCAGAGCACGACAAACATATACTAAAATTAGGAGCATATGAAAACGTAGGAGCCAAGTATTAGGAGCATTTGTCAGGAGGCAGGTAACATTCTCAATACAGATTTTAGAGAATAATCCTAACATTTTTGAAACAAGAGGTGGTTTAGGAGACTGTCAGGGTTATTCAAAGAGATCCGAATGGCTGCCGAAAGGGAACCGAACGCTGACGTTCAGCGTACGGTTACCTTTCTTGGCCATTTGGCTATTCTGAGAGCAGGCAATTTGCCAAATCTTGGCGAATTGCCTGCACATACGGTACCTGTTCGGTCCCTGTTCGAGGGCAGTGAAATCCCCATGAAAAAGCACTGCTTCCGCTATTCAGAGAACAAAAACCAGCAGTGAAAGGTTCCCCTAATGCCCTGCCATTCGGTGGTTTAATTCGGCAGGTTTATTCAGGCGAATCCCATAGGCTTCAATGTTAAAAATATTCCCGCTTTAATTCAATATCTAATAAACCGTTGATTAAAATATTCTGCAGTAAAGAGTCTCTTTATTTATAGAATTTTTAGGATATTTTAAGCATTTTTCATGTTTTTTTAAGTTTACTTATTTTTTCTGTAACAGCCCTTTTTATTATCATTCATTGGACCTCATATGTAAATTTCAGACATTTTCATTCAGTAGTTTCTTTGCAAACAGCGTTTCACTTTTCAAACATTCAAGCGAAATGTTTTTTTAATTTATTTACTGCATTCGTCTGCGGTGTCGGGTTTTTCAGGCGGCTGCGCTGCGTGTGATCGTCTCCTGCTTGGGTTTTTCCGGCATTTTCGGCGGGTTAATCCAGATGTTTTTGCGGGTTTTCGGTGTGCCTTCGCCGGGTTTTGCGGTGAGTTGTCGGCGGGTTTGCGGTGACTTTTCCCTGCAATTCGGGGACCCTGTGGTGCTTGCTGAATACACCGCAGGGTCGCCGAAATGGGAACGCCAAATCGAACCGAATTGAAGAGAACGAAAAAGTCACCGAACGTGCGGTGGCTTTTCGATTCTCTTTGAATAACCCTGTGTGACTACCTGACCCTTGGATTTTATATGATATAAGCCATGGCATAAGCAAATAAATTGTCTTGTGAACCAAATTCTAAAATTTTGACAAAATAGTCAATTTTTTTTAAGAAAAAGGGGTTCGTCTTGGTTGTGGGAGTTAAAGTAAATTTTCGAAAAGGTATTTCAGAGTAGATTTTGGAAATCTGATCACTTTACAACAATCTGCTGTTTGTGAATAAATCCACAGCTACGTAGCGCTTCCCCTTCCGATGGTTTCCTTTCTGATGGGGAGGAAATAATAAGTAGGTGACTAATAACCTGTCTGCTTTTAACTTTCCCTGTTTTTGGCTTGGACGACGGTAATGGGATTTGCAGATGTTTGCGCGTGTAATATGTAGACTGATGACAGATACAAGGGCATGGCCATGTCACAATCAGCTTATCAGTAATGATAATAAATAAATAAAAGTATTCCTGGACTTTGAGCTATTTATTACGTATTATCTAACTGCACAGCTTGTTGGGGGGGGGGGAATCTATTCGTGAAATAGCAGAATGGGCCGAGATGTTATGGTCATATAGTGGATTGACTGTTAATGTACAAACGGTGTCCTGCATTAAGCAGATAACACATAATTAGACTGAAATGAAGAGCTGGTTATTAAGTAGCACTGCTTAATAAGGAGAGCGGCATCACAAATTTCTCCTCCGTTATCTCCATAGTAACCGGGCAGTATTTCCTTACTCGCAAATCACTCCAGAAAAGACGTCTGTTTCCATTGGCTAACTGCATGGAGTGTGAATCCTAAAATTTAGATTTCTACATCTGTTATGTACAGTATTTTATGGTAAAAAAAAAATGTAAGCATGACGTGTTTTACATATTATGCATCAATTCTGTATGAGTTGCTTGTTGTGTGCATATTGTAATGCAGTAATGCAGCCTCCACAGAACATAACTTGAGGGTGTCTCATTTGGGTGTTGCCGAAATTGTTGACTGAAACTGAAGGGTTTCTTTATGAATTCCCAATGCAGCAATATGGTGAGGAATTTCTAAATTCCTATTTAAGGGCCAGCTCTCGCTCTGCTTCATAGAGCGCTAGGTCAGTGGTTTGAAGCAACATTGATGCAACTGGAATTATTCCTTGTTAAAGTGCACCTGTCATGGGCAAAATGACTTTTGCCCATTAGACAGGGCACTTCTCCCTTTATGTAGGGCAGTGTTTATTTGCTGAACTATTTAACGTAAAAATCTGAGATTTCAGTTTTACATTTTCTCCCTCTCTCCAGAGCCAGTGCCATGTTGTTAGGGGAGGGGCTGCTGCGAGCAGAGAGTTGTCTTCCAGGACGGCCTCCTGTACGCTCAGTGGGCTGTGCTGTCTGTCACTCAGATCAAGACTGACAGTGAGCAGAGGGTGGTCCTGTGGGCCGGCTCTCAGCTCACAACTGTCCTCATTGCGGCATGCCACAGTCACATTGCGGCATGCCACAGTCACATAGGGGACGTGGGGAATCTTAAAAACGGAATATCTCAGTTATTTACAGTTGTGTTCAAAATTATTCAACCCCCAATGCTGTAAAGGGTTTTAGGGAATTTAGTGTACATTTGTAATTGTATTCAGAATGAAATCCTACAAGGACTTTTTAAAGAACCATATGCAACTAAAATGACATCAATTGGTTTTGTAATACAGTAGTAAATGTTTCTTTTGTGAATTCTTCATTGACACAATTATTCAACCCCTTAAAGACTACCACTCTGAAGAACAGAGGTTCATTCAAGTGTTTTCAATCAGGTATTGAAAACACCTGTGGATGTCACGGAGCAGCAATAAAGCATAATAAGCACCAATTAGGCAGCTTTAAAATGACTGTGATACTCAGCTCCTTCTAGACATTTACTGGTGTGGTTACAAACATGGTGAAGTCAAGAGAATGGTCCAGGAAGACAAGAGAAGAGGTGATTACTCTTCACAGGAAGGGCAATGGCTATAAGAAGATTGCAAAGATGTTAAACATACCAAGAGAGACCATAGGAAGCATCATTCGCAAATTCAAGGCAAAGGGCACTGTTGAAATGCTACCTGGTCGTGGCAGAAAGAAGATGCTGACTTCGACTGCTGTGCGCTACCTGAAGCGTAGAGTGGAGAAAAGTCCCCGTGTGACTGCTGAGGAACTGAGAAAAGATTTGTCAGATGTGGGTACTGAAGTTTCAGCTCAGACAATACGGCGCACACTGCGTAATGAAGGCCTCCATGCCAGAACTCCCAGGCGCACCCCCTTGCTGTCTCCAAAGAATAAGAAGAGTCGACTGCAGTATGCCAAAAGTCATGTGGACAAACCACAGAAGTTTTGGGATAGTGTTCTGTGGACTGATGAAATAAAATTAGAACTGTTTGGGCCCATGGATCAACGCTATGTTTGGAGGAGGAAGAACAAGGTCTATGAAGAAAGAACACCTTGCCTACTGTGAAGCATGGCGGGGGGTCAATCATGCTTTGGGGCTGTTTTGCTTCTGCAGGTACAGGGAAGCTTCAACGTGTGCAAGGTACCATGAATTCTCTTCAGTACCAGGAGATATTGGATGACAATGTGATGCAGTCCGTCACAAACCTGAGGCTTGGGAGACGTTGGACCTTTCAACAGGACAATGATCCCAAGCATACCTCCAAGTCCACTAGAGCATGGTTGCAGATTAAAGGCTGGAACATTTTGGAGTGGCCATCGCAGTCACCTGACTTAAATCCGATTGAGAACCTCTGGTGGGACTTAAAGAAAGCAGTTGCAGTGCGCAAGCCTAAGAATGTGACTGAACTGGAGGCTTTTGCCCATGACGAATGGGCGAAGATACCCGTAGATCGCTGCAAGACACTTGTGTCAAGCTATGCTTCACGTTTAAAAGCTGTTATAACTGTAAAAGGATGTTGTACTAAGTACTAAGATTGAATGTCACTTGGGGGTTGAATAAAACTGATAATGATGTGAGCACAGAAAAGACATTTGTGGTTATTTCATTATAAATGTTATGTTATATTTGTCTGACCTACACGTGCCTCTTTGATTTAATTGTAAGCAAGATGACTGAATGATCAAAATCAACGTCAAACTGGCCAAAACACTCAATTTCAGTGGGGGTTGAATAATTTTGAACACAAGTGTACATACTGTAGGTCAGCGAAAGAACGCTGACCTATATATAAGGATAGTTGCCCATGTAGAATATGCAAAAGTCATACAGGGTTATTCAAAGAGATCCGAATTGTGGCCGAAAGGTAACTGAACGCTGATATTTAGCGTACGCTTACCTTTCCTGGCCATTTGGCTATCCAGAGAGCAGACAGCATAGGCGACTCTACAGGGGGGCAAGGGGGGGCAATTGCCCCCCCTAGGTTATTCCTTGCCCCCCCATGTGCCCCCCCCACCAAAAATCAGCATCCAGCTTCCCACACTTCTTCGGACCAACATATCTCTGTCGCTATGCATCGTATATGGAAGAACTAGGTGTCATTCGAAAGGGGCAGATTCTGACCTTTCCAATGATACCCAACATGACCATATTCAGTGTGAAGGATAAGTCATAAAACATTAAATAAAAACGTGTACGTAAACATTTTCACAGGGTTGAAATGGCTCAGCAGTGAAATGGTTAATGTTCAGACTATACACTACATTGTGTATTATGTTAGTTTTTGCCTTGGTTTTAGTTGTATATTAAGGGTTAATGGGCAGGCTTCATCCCTTACAGTATACATTTGTTTTTTCCTTGATTAATGGCATTTTACGGGTTGATGGGTAAACTACATGCCTCAGTGTATTCATTTCATGTTTTCCCTTGACGAATGGCATTTTACGGGTTAAGGGGTAGCTAAATGCCACATTGTTTATTATTTTTATTGTATTTCTCTGGGTTTATTATGGAAGTTAGAATCTAAAGGGTCTAATCATCTTTAGATCCTCTGCTTTCCGTCACATTCTGGGGAATTTATTTTTCCAAAAATAAGGTGAATTAGTACAACAAAAAAGGCATCATTGCATCACATTACTCATTGCATCACATTACTCTGGGGTTTTGGAATCTTATTTATATATACTTATTTAGGGCACTATTACCTGGTGTGAGCTAACCCTTGCATCGGCGTGATTTTGCGTTAGTGCCAGGTTAATTGAGTCTAGCGCCGGACCAACAGATCGTTTGTTTCCCACTACAAATGGGAAAAATGACTTAGCGCGTTGCTATTAGCGATTTGTACCACGAGCTTAATGTACTTTCCGCGTCCTATACTAACACAGGGAGTGCTAGAGATCTCTAGCGCTTTTGCAGCTAACAGATCACTTGGTGCCAGCGCTAAATTTTTTGAGGTGCACTAATTGCAACATTTTACCTACTGCTCAACCCTGGTGCTAACTCCAAAAAAACAGAAAAACCAGGTCCTCGTCCAAAATTAATAGACAATTGAAAGGAATGCAGCACAGGTGTTCTCTTGGCCCCATACACCATAGTAATAGATATGGTCAGCAATGTCGCTGCTGTTGCAGTAAGCTCTATTATAAATGTATCCTTTATGCACATATATCCTAATTCTAATATATTGCCTAATTTTAAACATTTTATGCTGGGGGTTATTCATAGTATGTAAGCAGTTGATTATTAGGGTGACTGTGTGGACCATGTTTAAAGGGACACATGAATAAGTCTTGCCCTGAAACATGTATTATTGCTATGCTGCAGCAGGGAAATTGTTGTCGCTCACCTGGCCTTCCTTTTGGATCTATTAAATGCAGTGTAATGATTCTACATGCAGTTGGGTGGCATTTATCATGCAATGCCCATCAGCCTTAATATATGTGTGCATCAAACCATGGATGATACGGCCACCGTGGAGGATTTTAATAATGCAGGGGTGTGAGGTGATTCACTGGATGTGTTCATATTCAAGCTTGTGAGGGCGGGGGATAGGTATGGCCCGGCACTCTGCACTGGAAAAAAAAAACAGTTCTATCCTGTACACAACCGCATTAGCGCTGGGTCTCAACCCGGGTCTTAGAGTTTCCCTAGCGTGCACCAAACGACCTTGTTCATGGACTACTGTAGACAAGGTGATCTGTTAGTAAGTCGTCAGGCACTAACAGGGTTATTCAGAAAGCAGTGAAAAACAGGAGAATGACTGGAGAATGGAAAATTCTAGGTCAAAATAGCCGATTTTGGCTATTTTGACCAAGAATTTTCCATTCTCCAGTCATTCTCCTGCTTTTCACCGCTCTCTGAATAACCCTGTAAGTTTTAGTGGACTCGCACTAAATTTTTCCTTTAATGATGGTGTTTTAGCTCACACCAGGTGATAGGGCCCTTAGTTTTATTCAGTAATATGATTTAGTGGTGAAAATTATTAGTGCCCCCCAGTTTTGACTGCGGAATCTTCTGTGCCCCCCCTAAATATTGTTCCTAGAGTCGCCACTGGCAGACAGTTTGCCAAATGTTGGCGAATTACCTGCACATATGGTGCCTGTTCGAGGGCAGTGATATCCCCATAGAGAAGCAATGCTTTGTCTATTCAGAGAACACAAAACAGCTTGGAAAGGTTGCCGAAATGTCCTGCCATTCGGTGGTTTCATTTGACAGGTTTATTCAGGCGAATCCCACAGGCTTCAATGTCAAAAATATTCTCGTTTTAATGCAATATCTAATAAACCGTTTATTATTTTATTCTGCAGTAATAAGTTTTTTATTTTTAGATTTTTTAGGATCTTTTAGGCATTTTTCGTTATTTTTTTGTGAATTTTTTTCCGTTTTTTTTTTAAATCGTTTTTTCTTTTTTCTGTAACAGCCCTTTTCATTATCATTCATTGGATCTTATATGTATATGTCAGACATTTTCATTCTGTAGTTTGTTTGCAAGTAGTGTTTCACTTTTCAAACATTCAAGCGTACGTTTTTTTTTTTTTCACTCCATTCGTCTGCGGTGTCGGCTTTTTCCGGCGGCTGCTCTGCGATCGGCGGCTGCTCAGGTTTCTCTTGTGTATTCGACGGGGTTAATCCAGATGTTTTTGTGGGTTTCGGTGAGCGTTCGCCAGGTTTTGCGGTGAGTTTTCGTTGGGTTTGCGACGGCTTTTCCCTACACTACGGCGGCCCTGTGGTGCTTGCTGAATACACCGCAGGGTTGCCGAAATGGGATCGCCAAATCGTACCAAATTGAAGAAAACGAAAAATCACCGAACGTGCGGTGACTTTTTGATTCTCTTTAAATAACCCTGATAGTGAACTGTAAATTGGATTTTGCTTTTCCTATACACACAGACGGAGCATCCCTTGTCTTAAACACTTGGGACCATGAGGACTTCACACAGCTGGAGGGGAGCAGAGGCACACTGCGCAGCATGTTCATTGCTGGTAAAGCACGGTGTGTTCCCTCGAGGAACACACTGGCACTTAGTGGGCAAAGTTGCATGCCGGGAGGAATGAGCAAACAGACACAAAGGAGCAGCAGAAGGGGAGTGGGCAGTGCTGCTGGACTTGGCCATTGCCGAGACGGAGAGTCGGCCAGCTAGTAGAGACCATCAAAAAAAAGTTCTGAAAACGTTGGTTTTCTGAGTCATTCGGTTTTTGGAATTGTGGTTAAAAGGTGATCAAGCTATATATTTTATCTTACATAAAGGAGTAAATAAAGGTGGAAGATATTAATGAGTTAAACACTGTCATCCCAAGATTTGCACCGTACCCTCCTCTATACCCGAAGATATAGGACCATCCTGATTGGCAGAGCCCCAGCCTGCTGTAGAATGGCTCATAACTGTAATGTCTGAAGATATACAGCATAAACAGCATCTTCAAAGGTTACGATGGTATGTTTTGTTTTCTGCCCACCTAGCACAAGCAGACTGGCGGCAAAGGAGAAACGCACAGGTAGATTGTGCAGAACGCGGCGGATTCTGACAGATCAAGAGTATAACCGGAACTCCATAGGAAGCAAGTGGAATTCTTAAACACTGAAGTGTTCTCGGATGATTGTAAATACAACCAGAATGAGCAGAAATCTCATCAGTGTAAATCATGACTGCCCTGTGTTATAGGGAGGCAGCTCCCACCCATCCATAAGACTGATGTCTTTCCCATCCAATTGTGGAATTCATCTTAGCCTTTCAAGCAGCTCTTTAAGAGCTTCTCCCTGAGCCCTGGAGTATTTGTTTAACCTTTCATGATGTATGGCGCAGTTTGACGCACAAAGCTGTAGAGTTTCAAGGCGAAACACTTAAACAACCAGTTTCTCCTCAATAGGTATCACATAATATTTTGTAATGTGATAAAGCATGAGCAGTGAATCACACCTCTATTATTTGTTAGCGAATCCACGTGTGTTGCTGCATTGACTTGTCTCTTGAAAAGCTTAATTGCAAGTGAAGTTTTTGTGTGATGTCATCATATATCACGCAGTGTAATCAGTCCTGTCTCACGTGCATTTAAATAGAACATCAAGAGTTCTGACGTGTAATGCTGGTTCGTAATATCTCTATGGACGTCAGACTTATAAATAACTCTGAAATAAAAAAATTCTAATTGGATTTTTTGTTTAAGAGGACACTCAGATCCTACATTGAAATAGATTTTTTAAAATATTTTCTTCTATGGTTGTTGTGCAGTTTTTCTTTTTGATACGTATTTATTCAGCATTTGTTACTTAATGAGCCGGTGGCTTTACAACGACCCGGCATATGTCAATATATTTATAAAATTAATAAAATTATAATTATCAGGCTTATTTGGAGAGGGCCGATCTGGCCCGAAATTGCACCGAACAGTGAATTTCCCCGTACGGTGCCATATCGTGGCTATTCAGAAAGCAGGCAGTTGGCAAAATTTTTGGTGAATTAACAGCAAAATACGGTGATGTTCGAAGGCAGTGAAATCCCCATAGAGAAGCAATAGTTAATCTATTCAGAGAACACCGAACAGCAGTGAAATGTTAGTGAAATACCCTGATGTTCAGTGGTTTCAATCGGCAGGATTAATCAGGCGAATCCCATAGACTTCAATGTTATAAATATTCCTGTTTTTACACAATATCTATTAAACCGTTTATTCTTTTAATCTGCAGCAAAAAGTCTCTTTATTTATTTTTTAGGGATTTTTTTGGTAAAAAAAATTCCAATATATTTCTTTTTTCTGTAACAGACCTTTTTATTATTATTCATAGGACCTTATATGTTAATTCCAGACATTTTCGCCTAGTAGTTTTTTGCAAACAGCATTTCAAATTTGAAACTTTAAAAAAAAAATTTTGTTTGTTTTTTTACCCCCTTAGTCGGCTTGTCGGCTTTTTCCAGCGGCTGGGCGGCGCTGCCTTCAGCGAATCGTTGGCTTTTTTTGGACTGTTCAGCAGGTCGGATCGTCGGGTACATTCTGCAGCGTTTCAGATCGTATCGGCGGCTTTTCAGCGGGGTTTTTGGTGCATTTTCGGATTTGTTCTCTGCACTTCGGGGACCCTGCAGTGAATGCTGAATTCACCGCAGGGTCGGGGAATTTGATTTCCTGAAGTACGGAGAACAAGAGAGCATCTCTCTCTGAATAACCCCTTATAAATACAAGGCTTGGCCATAAAAAAAGTCACACGCGCTAATATATTGTTGGGCCACCTTTTGCATTGATTACGGCACACATTCGCCGTGTCATTATTTCAATAAGCTTATGCAATGTCATAGCCTTTATTTCCATAAAGAATTGAATTCATTTCTTGCCAAGATCTTGTATTGATGATGGGAGAGTCAGCTCACTGCATAAAGTCTTCTTCGGCACATCCCGAAGACTCTAAATTGGGTTAAAGTCTGGCGTCTTTGGTGGCCAGTCCATGTATGAAAAATATATCTCATGCTCCCTGACCCATCCTTTGAAAATTTGTGCCTGAAGAATCTTGGTATTGTCATCATGGAATATGACGTGCCTTCAGGGAAGAAGTCAAATGACCTCATTTTTTTGGCACATAATGTTGCTGAAGCTAGACCTGACCAACTGAAGCAACCCCAGATCAGAGGCTTGTATGGTAAATGGTGACCTTTCTTAGCCAGGCAGTGCATTAAAGTTTTGATTTAGGTGGTTTTTGTCATCATGATTCGAGACCTTTGTTACATGTAAAAATTAACCACCATATTGAATAAACTACAGATTGATTTTGTAAGCTATGGGACCCCGATTTGAATATGATGGTCCGGTCTAAGGATCCCGGACTTTGACTACCTGTGGAGAGCAGGCATACAGATGAGTCTTTTGATCAGGACTTAGGCTCGGGTCAGACGAGCGCAGTGTTCACGTCTGTGTTGCCGCACATTTTAACGTCCATGGTAGCATACAATTATGAGCAATAGAGACCACACACGAAGTACGTCCGCACAGAAGTGCGGACACACAACGGACGCGGCAAACGGATGCAAGTTATGCAAGAACGTAAAACCGCTAGAACGGAGTGCGCCACATCCACAGCGTCCGCATAGCTTTGTGTGTGAGTGATGGAACGTAGTCAGACGGACTGCATTTTTGGCGTCCAGCATTTTTGACGGACAAAATGGTTTTTCATATTAATTTTATTTCCCATCTACATCAGTCAAAAAAAACGTCAGTCACAAAACGGACTGTGTGGCCACTACCTTTTCGTCAGTCAGAAAGTATGTCCGTTGTGCACAGACACACAGTTCGCACAGAATACGTTCGTCTGACCCTAGCCGTAATGGATGTGGATGTTAACCGATATCTGACTGCTTGATATTATGTATCTCCTCTTTTTCATAGGCTTCCCCCACCAGGACTTCCCTTCTCCCCCCCCTTATGATAAGGGAAAGCTACCTATGAATACTTGTATGAACATCTTGTTTTAGCGCTCTCCAGTCTCCACCAAAATAAAGTCTATAACAAAAAGAATAGTCGCCCTATAGGTGACAGGCAAAGGTCGCGCCCAGAGTTAAGTGGTGCCCATAAAATTTTAAATATGCTGGTACATATATATATATTCACTGTATTACTTTCAAGTCGGAAGTTTAATTAACCTTTATTGTGTTTTTATAAAGTTAACCAACATGGAATGTCACAAGTGCCTTTTCAGTGTAGATCACCTGACAAGAGGATCATGCGGCACTATATTTAATTAAAAAATAATCACTGTAGTGTTACGTGCAGCAATACATTAAGGGCTCCTTGTAAAATTGATTTTATGTAAATACAACGTAGCTTCAGAAAGCCGAGTATTTATAGTTAGAGTGTGTTGTTCATGATTTACTGGCCTGTCGTTCTTATGCGTTATATTACCAGCACTTAATGGTTTGTTTAGACAGTCTTATTGTATATTAACTCCCATTCCTGTATTCCAGACACAGCTTTCTGACAGGTATCCATACCACAGAGATAAAACCAGGCTTCTAATCCAAAGTACACTGAATCCTTTGTTATATTGTAAGTCGAAACAACACTATCGCAGTGTTGGACGTTTTGTGTAGAATTTTTAATGTCCAGATTGCCTTCCTATCAGAGAAGTAGAAACATGGCAACCCAGCATTGGTGGTATCTGTACTTGTATATCGATATAACTTGAGAATATAGGTCTTTTTTTTTACCTACGTAAGTGTTGTATAGAACAGAGCGTGAAATTTTACTTCCTAAAGCCCTAAACTACTAGATTGGCCAAAAGAGACACTTATAAAACGCACTCACAGTCCACACACAAGCCACCCATTGGCCAGCCGTTTTTTCCTATTGGTTTATCCCTTAAAGACCTGTATTCTAAATGTTGTAATTTAGAAAACAATATTCTTTAAATTAAGTTAAAATGAATACTACACTAACATTCTTTGAAATTATACTTGAAAGGCTCCTATCTTCAAGGCCTTATATTCCTGCTGGCTTCCCATATCCACATGGGTCTTCAGACGGACCTGAGAGCATGGGAGGTGGAACTGGGACCCATAGACAGGGAGGACTAATCGGATATATGGGAAGCAACACAAAATCCTCTATTGGTGTTACCTACTAGGAACAAGCCATAAATGCAGTCATGCGTTGGTACGTTACACCGGTTTTATACCTACACAAGATGTACCCCTGGATACATGCTGGCGCAACTGTGATCTGAATGGGACGCATTCACACATGGTGGCACTGCCCAGTGCCTGCCCCATTTTGGAGGCGGACTCACTCCCTAGCTTTGAGGGTGCTGAATGCGCCCATTGATTCTGACCTATGGTCTCTTGTCCTTTCTTGTCCTCAGTCGCACCTGACATGGCCTCAAAATAAATGGTTGGCGAAACTCACTGTGGTGGTGCAGTATGCTCTGACGGAGACATGGAAGGCTCCTCAACCACTTAGGCTGTGGTCACACGAGTGCACGAGTGCATCTGTGTGACCCCTACTCCCTGCATCCGTTGCAACTTTCTTATGACTTGACAAGGAGGGCCACATAGTGTAACGTGAGTAATAGAATCGCCCGTTACACCGGACATGCTGAAACCCTCCCCGTCAAAAAGCTACGACGGATGCTCGACGGGCCTAAAAACTGTGAGCCTCCGTAGGAGGCTCGTGCTTTGAAGGGCTGAGTGCACTAGCATGCGCTTAGCGTGGTGGCCACATGGGCATCTGATCGGAGACAATGCCCATTCTCACGGACATTCCCCTCGTGCTCGTGTGCACTCGTGTGACCGCAGCCTTAGGTGGAGGAGGGTTTTGGCAATCTTGGTGGACTTACGCCATATGGATAAACTAATGGCTCGGGTCCGTCCTACTTATCCAGCGTATCTCAAAGTGTGGGACTCATGGCTGGCCGAGGGAGAGGCGAGGGGGTGTAGAGGAGGGAGTGTGGGTTAGCAGCTGATGATGTGGGATGAGGAGACTTGATATAATGCTGAGGCAGGATGCATTTTCTTTTCTTCTCTTTTCTTCTCTTTCCCTCCCCTTTTTTTTATAACCTTCTGCCACCTTGTTTTCTCATTTTTCTTCCCCGGTTGGTATACTTAAAATGTGAAAACAAGACACTGGTATGTTTATGGGTGCTAATTTCTTCTGTTTTAGGGGTGCCTGTGTGCATGCCCAACCAAGTATATAGATGCTCCTTTCTAATGCTCCATGGTTGCCTTTGTGCATGCCCTCTAATGTATATTCCGTGTCTGGCAAAAAAAAGAATTTATATAAAAAAAATAGTACAAAAATATTTTGATTAAAATAAATTGCTTAACCCTTTAGGCTGGCGTCAGATGAGCGCACTATATGCCCCGTACTGACTTGCTTACCAGTGTCCGTCACAGTGTTGCGATGCTGCAACGGGGCCGGCCACAAGCTTGTGCACGCTTGTGCATGCGCACGAAATGTGCGCGCAACAAGCATCCGTTATCAAAGCCTCCCCGTCGATGCGCTAGGACGTGCGTTGACGGGGCTGCAAAGCGTGATTCTCCATAGGAGCTTTGCGTTTTGCAGCGCTGAGCGCACTACGTGCCCTCAGCAAGGTGGCCAGACGGGCGTCGAGAAGAAAAAACGTCCACTCTCACGGACATTCCTTCTGCTCTCCAAAGACGCTCGTCTGACACCAGCCTTAACTACCAATGCCAAATCGATTTTGCACATTGAAAAGCACTCAGAGTGTCAAAAACCAATTTGCATACCTTTTTAATGCAAGATCAGTGTGCCTCCTTTCGAAAAATTAAATTCTTTGTTTTATCTCTCTCCAATCATCCTTTTTTTTTTTTTTTACTATAAACAAGCTGCACATAGCAGCACCAAAGCTCATACTAACAAAAAGTTAAATAACATTGCTAGTGCATTACAACAGCCAGGAAAAGAGCAGAATACAGGGAGAGCTCTGTGGTGACTCACTGCTGTATAGGGATACGATTCAGGGGTTACTTTAAAAAAAATCTTTTGTCTTGAGAAGCACCCGTCCGCTTAGCTTAGTAAAGGTTGAGTACTGCCCTCCTGGTGTATTCTATATACTGTATGTAGATATGTGTTTATTTGTGTATGTGTGTCTGCAATTGTTACAATACAGAGGCGGATGGTCACTTGTAAGAAACAGTTTAAATGAAGTAGGAAGAAAATTGTAGTATTGGCTATTTTAATCTCCGTTGCACGACGTTCAATACAAATTGAAATGATTTAGCTGGGGAAGCCTGTTAGGTGCTTGGCAAATCCCAGCAGACTGATGATAATCATCGTTTGTTATTAGAACCATTTGTCAAATGTCAATTTGCTCAACAGCATAGTGCGGCTTAGAACACGGAGCCTCATCTTTAGATAATATTATATGGACAGGGGGCACGTGTGAGCAATGCTCAGTGAGGACCGCTGATGCCCCAAAGGAGGTTATCTCACGAGCTCGTAAAATAAGAACGTTATTACCATATTTTTCCAATGTAAGTATTTACTACAGGTTTGGGATTCAGAGCTTGAGTGCAAATGTGTCAATTTATTTTGGAATATTATGGGGACCAAGTCCCATTTGTATTATAGAGCTTATGTTACGTATAAAGAACCATATAGCTTCTGACTATGTATATTCTGTGACCAGGGATGTGTTCCAGCATGGGTCCCATTCGACACACAGCTTGAAGGGCCTGCGTATCAATCAAAATATCTATTTTTTTCCCCCATAAAAAGGTTAGATGGTCAGTCACATGCTGACCTCAGCTCCTTAATGTTTACTATCTCTTATTTAGTGCCAGGTTTTCATGTACTTTTTCTGAGGTTTCCAAATTCTACAGTCATCGCCTCGTATTCTGAAAGACATGATTGGATAGGAAGGTGGGCTACAGGTACTGACTGATGAGTTAGGCCAGAGGTCAGCAACCCTGACCCTCCAGTTGTTTTGGAACTATATTATCCATGAGGCTCAACCAATCTAATGAGTACCTGAGCATCATGGGAAATGTAGTTTCAAAACATCTGGAGGGCCAAGGTTGCTGACCCCTGGGTATCTAAAAGGACAATTAACTCTGAATTGCTTGCAGATGTACATCCCAGCTGACTGTGCGGTGTTATTTTGTAACCATTACGTTTGATTTACTATTTGACACCCAGAACTAATACATCTCTTTTTTTGTATAAAGCTTTCAGCACACGTGCAGGATTCCTTTCTATTTAGTCGTGGCACAGGGTGTTCCGCAGTAACCAAAACCTTTTACCGTCTACGAGACCATTCATTGCTTCTGCTTTTATTTATTCTGTAAACCGCATTGACTGTGGTTTGGAAAAGTAAAAGAATTCTCAGGGACCTAACCACTGGCGTGCGCAGCCCGTTACGCTAGGGTGTGCACCCATGGAACATTTATTAAGTGAAACTTTAGGTTCAGAAGATTTTGTACAAAATGCACATTTTTCATTAGATGTAACATGTCTGTAATCAGCAACACATATAGTTTTTATGTTATTAAATATGAATCAGTTAAGGGGCATCTAAAAATGTCAATGTAAGCTGAGAAAGAGGACGTCTTCACCCACCATTGGGTTGTGCCTTGGCACACCAGGCACACTCCCTGCGCACTCCTATGGACCTAACCCAAGGGTTATTGAGAAACGCCAAAAGACTCATGCCAATGCAGTTGTGTTCTGAACCCTGGCAGCACTTTTCCTGTCTAATGATACCAGTCCAGGATTTAGACCACACTGCCTATGAGGAGCTATGGCTGTGTCCTGACTAAGGCTAGGGTCAAACGAACGCATTATTAGCAGCAACCGTCAAAAAGTGCGTCCAAACGCATTGTCGTATTTTTTCACGGAATGCGCGAAAACGGTCATACGATGCGCATTTTCGTGCGTGATTTATTACGGATCCAAACCAGGAAACTTTGGGTGTCTGTACGTTATGTTGGCCAGCCATGAGCAGCGTCTGACGTCTCCTAATCACGCACACATGCCGCTATGCGGGCGCAGCGCACTCTGTACGTCAGTACTAGCGGTTCTGCGTTCTTGAAAAAATGCGTTCGTTTGCCGCTTGCGTTGCGCGGCCGCTGTACTTCATATATTGGTCGTCATTGCCCGTCATTTGCTGCTACTGCGGCCATGATTAAGGCTAGGGACAGATGAGCGCATTTTCTGCGGCCACCGTCAAAATGTACGTCGATGCGTGCGCACGCATTTTTTCACGGAATACGCTTAAGTGGTCAGACGATGCGCAATTCTGGACGTATTTCATGACGATGGGGTGAAAAGAAGTCTAGGGAAATCCGGCTGTTTGAACGTTATGTTGGCCGCACACTAGCAGCGTCTGACATCTCCTAATCACGCACACACGCTGCTATGCGGCCGCAGCGCACTCTGTACGTCAGTACCAGCGGTTTAACGTTCTCGAAAAAATGCGTTCATTTTCCACTTGCGTTGCGCGGCCGGACTTTTGTGCGACCGTACTTCGTATATTGGCTGTCATTGCCCGTCATCTGCTGCTAGTGCGGCCGTAATTATGTGCGCCAGAACGCGCGTTCGCACTGCCTCAGTCTGACCCTAGCCTTAGTGCGCCTAAACGCACGTTAAAAATGCGTTAGTCTGACCCCAGCCTTAATTGAACTGCTTTAAAGGTGTGTTTCACTGCAGAAGCAGAGCTTCTACATTACACTTTTGTACGTAGTATATCATAAGAGTTCTGTGAATCCTACTGGTTCTCCATATTCCTTAGCTATACCTTGGTGTGTTCCTCTATAACGGTGTCCACGTTTGCTATGAATACTGTCTTCTGTGTCTCTGATCCTGGCAAAATAGACCATTTGATTTGCACCGTAACCTGCCTGTTTCCCACCTATCCGCTTCTCCCTGGGCTCCCACCTGCTACATCCTGACAAGAATATCCAAACCCAAGCAGCGACACAATATAACATAACAAATCTGAGATAGAATTGTATCAATTAGGAGTTGGATTGGCAAGGAAGAGGTGAAAGAGGGGATTGTGTAGCAGTAACCCATTAAGTTCCAAGTTGATTTCCATAAAACCAATGCCAGGACCCAGTGGATTTTTGTATAACAACTTTGCAGTAACCATACAATGAAAATGTGCATGAAAATCTCAAAAACACATTTTCAAACTGTATGCACTGTTTGACAAACATAAGGCACCATCTGCTGGCCAAAAAGCACTACTACATCTCTATAATATGACTTAGGTTCCATTTGTTTTCCATGAAGAGAAAAACAGATTCCAAACTGTTCAAACTTTTTTAACACCTTGGTTGTAATGCCTGAAGTTCTAAAACTTTTTTCGCATATTTTGGAACCTTGGTGTGGCAGGTGAGCTTACACTTCAATGGCCATTCAAGTAAACCAAAACCTCTGATTGTGTTTCGTTTCGCATGGAGCTATAGAAATGAGCGCAGATGGCACGTGTGACGAAACCGCCACTTAAAAGTTTATTTGCATTTATTTCTTTACAGTTTATTGTCTCTGTATATAAGGTAGAGTTTTTGTTCTGTGTGCCCTATTACCTGATGTCTGTGTTATATTAATATTCCCTTATGTGTGTATTGTAGAGTAATGTTTCTGTGTACCTTCTCTCTGTATAGTGTACATCTCTGTATTAGCTCTCCTGTCTTTATATTATACTCCTCTGTGGCTACCCCCTCTTTGCATATTGTGTACTCCCTGCTGTAAGAAGACTCCTTGGTTTCCCTCTAGTCCTAGCACTGTTTAGATAAGACGCATGTGCAAACACTCCATTGTGCTGAATGGCTCTTTCTATTGTTCTCTGACTGGAGACTCTTGATCTAATCTGTAATGTATTCTTTAAGGGAGGGGGTTGAGTCTCAACTGTTTTTTACCTTTGTGTGTCTAAAGTGAAAATAAAGCATTCTCCATTTGGATTTCGAATGAGAAACATCTACATAGTACGTGTCGTCTACTGTGTGTGGAAATATCTCCTGTGTTTCAGCGGAAAAGGGGTGCCTGGGATACCAGGATCTGTAGCAGCACTTTTTTCTTATGTTTTATACATGAACCGGGTTGTTACTCCTGGTCGTTGCAGCTGCCCTGGTGGGCATGGGTGCGACACCATTTTTTCTGTATGTAAATATTTTGGAGCCCATTTGCAAACGAAAATCATTTGCAATAAATTTAAATCCTTTGCATTGCTCCGGAATTTGATCAAATCGAGTTTACTCTATCAGGGCACCAGCAGGTGCTTTTGAAGATCGAGTATACTTGATCTTGGTAGTACGGGGGTTAATTGTAACTTTCTTGGTACTTGGCCATTTAATATAGTTCTGACCTTATCCTCAGGGATTTGTTTTCTGTTTTAACCATAACAGTTTGAATTCCTGCTTAATATTTCAAGTTTGTCACTGTTTATACTCTCTTCTAAAGGAATATTTTTGTATAAAACGGATAATGAAATAATGGTGATTCCGCATAATTAGGAATAGAATAAACACCAGTAAGTTGTATGAAATTACTTTGAAGATACATGCCGCAAACTGGGAATTCATCCTGCTACTAGTACACAACATTCTGGGAAATAGAATGTGAGCAAATGTGTTATTTCCTGACTACTCACATCTCAAATCCCTGGTGTCCCTTTTTCAGTTCGGAAAGGGAATATTTCAAAGGTTTCCCTGGCAGAACGCATGTGCAGCGGTATTTCTGATGCATATAAAATAAATCTGTATGTAATATTTAGACGTATTCATAGATACCATAACTTCTGCAGAAAAATATTACGGAACGAGAGTTAACGTTGAAGGGTAACATTAGTATTGATCACTCTGTGTATAAAAAATTATTGTTTCTTTTACAGTAAATGGCAAAGAGGCGGCTGAAGTGGCACTTAATTCCGACTTTAAATGTATTTCTAACTTTAAATCACGTTTCAGTGCCTGTTCGTAAGCATTTTTCATTCAGCAAATGACTGTTCATATATTTTATACCGCAGTGCAATGACTGTTTGCAATATTTTTTGACAGGAATATGGGGCAGAAACCAACCGATTTCTGAATGGATCATATAGCAGTGAAGCAGGAGATAATGGGCGAATAGAAACATGTATTCTGTTCCATTTTCTTTATTTTCCCCGCATCGCTGTCTGCAAAACATAATACATTTTGTCTGGGACCCTGATTGCTTCCTTCTGCTTATTTTAAAAAATAATATATATTACACATTCACTATAACATAACATGGCGCTCTGTTTACATGCTGGTTTCATGTATGGAAAATATTGTTTGCACGTAATTAGGATCATCATATTAAGTTTGCCACACATGATCCCTTAAGAGCTAATCAGGGAATATAAACATGAGTAAACACACATAAACCTAGGGCTCGGATATATTCCAGATCCTGCTGCACAAGAGGGTAAATTAGGCTTAAACAGACCCACTAATTATTCACCAACAGCAGCAATTAACACATTTTGATAAATGAATCCAGCGTTTGCCTTTTGTGTGACACTGAGCTCTAATAGCAGAGCCTTGCAGTATATTTTTGTGTGTGACAGTCTTTGCAAGGTTGATGGCTTACTGATAATCAATTTAAGGTGGACTTGTTGCTTTTTTGTTTGTCATGCAATAAAAGTGATAATTTATTGTGTTAAATGTCCAATATATACATTATACATTTATTTTATATTTGCTGTATAGCATCTGTCTTGCGAAAATTCTTCAGGCATTTAAACTCATAGGGCTCTGTTACATTGTTCCGCAAAAGCGCAAGCGCAGCGCAATTTTTTTTGCGCGCAGCGTTAAACGTTAACGTGCATAAATTAACGCTGGTATTACAATCCGAGCGCATTTTTTCATCCGTCCAAAAATATTGCGCGTAAAAAAGACGCGCAAAAACGCGCCCGCATTAACGCTGCGCGCAGAAATCGGTGGGCAGACTGTTTTTACAGTCAGAATTAAGAACCACAATTGTCTCCCGTTCAGTTTTTGCGCCTGTCATAATCAATCTGAGTATATATGCTGCAGCAATAATAAAAACACGCACAACTTCTCCATTTTATTGTTTGGGTATGCATAGAATGTGTAACTATACTTTGCTGTATTTTTTTTTTTTGGGCTGGTGTATTTGGTTTCGGCCAGGACGTTCAGATTTGCCATTAACACCAGCTTTTCAAAGACGTTAAAATTATGCGCGCAAACGTTGCCTGTTAAAATTTGCGCATAGATTGTAATACCATCCGCGTACCAGCTCACAAACGCATTTGCGCTCACAATGTTAAGTATAGGACGCGCAAAGTACATTACGCTCGCAAACGGTTCGCGCAGGTTCACCAGCCATAGACGTTAACGCACATTTTTTGCAAGGACATTGTAATACGACGTTCTGCGCGAAGGGTTTTACCCCTCGCGTTAATGCGTTTTTGCGCACGCGTTAACGTTTCCGCGAAGAATGTAATAGAGCCCTTAATTTCCAGTATACAAATATATATGGTAGCAGGTATCCATACCATAATGCCTAGTGTATATGTGTGGCTCTATTGTAAACACAAGTTGAATACCGTACATTCAATGACCATGCAATTTCCCTCATACTGTCAGCATCTCTCCTAGTTTCCCTTCCTTCAAACACTCCCATAAGACATTCCTATTTAGGGAAGCCTACCACCTGACACACTCCCAGGGGATCACCCCGAAAACCCCATTTCCCAGACCATCGGGCTGGGAGCCGCGCCCGCACCATGGGGGGCATCGGACAGCAGACAGGCAGGCTCCAGAAACTGGGCTATGGCAAAGGACAGTGGCAGAATTCACCCCAGGGGTCCGGGGGCGGGCATGGGAGAGAACAATGGGACTGTACGATATAAAAGGATGGTGTATGTGCTGTTTAACATTAAACCAACTTGATTAAACCTATACTGCGTCTCGACGAGTATTTGGGAAGAGGGACTATCTGCTAAGTATTTCCTTCTGGCCGTCTCTATCTTCCAGCAAGGAACTGACGCCGGCTCGCTACCCCTGCTCACTGCAGCGCTACCCCGACACCTAAGGCGGATCTACTCTCTCAAGTAGCGGCATCCGTCGCACTCTCACCTTGCAGTCCTCTCCTCCTGTTCCCTCCCAACCCTTCTAGATTGTAAATTCTCACGCGAATAGGGCCCTCGTTTCCTCCTGTACAGGTTTATCAAAATGTTGTTCAATGTATTGTAGCGCTGTGTTAAAAATCTTGCTGTGGCAGTACCTATTTTTGGCCACAAGATGGAGACTATCGCGATCAGAGATACTGGACATTGGGACTACAATGCCTGGCATGCTTTGCAAGAAGACAGGAAGTGGGTGGGGACTGGACACACTTACATCCTCTGCCTCGTGGAGAAAGTTCCAGAGCGCACCAGGGAAGCAGAGAAAGCAGACGCACCGAGGAGATCGCGGGAGAATCTAGGCCCAAAGCCCGAGGGAGACCTGTTGTTCCGGTTTGGGTCACCTAGCCTGAAGAGAAGGAGACTCGCCAGAGCCCAGACACTGCTGCAGACCGGCGGAATCGAACGGAGAGCAGGCGGTGAGCTGGACAAGCGGCATAAAGTCAGACAACGGATCCGGCCGCTAGTATCCCCAGTCAAAATCCGGAGGAGAGACGTCCTGGGTCAGAGGAGCCTAAAGCCTGCGTCGGATGGGTGAGAGGCCTCCAAGGCTGTTTGTGATTAAAGGGCAAGCTGCTGTTTTCTCTTTAAAGTCCACAGGGCCCCAACTGACTAGTCGAAGATTTTCCTTAAATAAACTCACTGGCCAGTTGAACAGTACCCGGGTACCACACACACATATACACCTTTCACCTTCTGGGACTTAACTTGTGCAGGACTCATTTTCTTTTATGAATCGGAACAGGGGTTAAAAATAAAGATACGTTCCGAATATATTTTTCCTCTTTTTCCGTTGCGCGTTTACCGTAATACGAAGGGATTGTATGTTTGGGGTTTTGCTACGTGTCCCTTTTTCTGAACTATCGGGAAATTGCATTGTTTTATGTTCGGTCGCGAATATTTTATTTTCCGAAATACGAAGCCTCGTGTTTCGTTTCTTTTCCGCTGCGCGTTTGCCGTAATACGAAAATACTGTAATAATACTTGTGAATACCGTGCTTCAACATCTGCTCAAATATTTTAGTAAACTGTTTAAATGATAAAAACTCACAACTGTGTTGGAGTATATTTATTCCCTAGTGCGGGGAGACTGACCCGTGGTTCATTTTCTCATCTAAAGGGTTAAATATGGATCCAGACACTGTTGCCGAGTGGTGTGGGGAGCACAGTAGCCAGTCAGAATGTTGTATAGTTATGGATATTCCAGCAGACACTTGGGCTGAAGATCAGATTCGCCAGGCCGTGGCCACGCTAGCACCAGATCATCGGGGGTTAATACTGGACATTAAAAAAAACCCAGATACTTCTCACATGTATGTTCTTCTCGAATGGAGAAAGGGTGTTCCGCCATGTTTTCAGGGCACGAGCGTGAAACTGGCCGAAGAGGTGGAAGTCCAACTAATTAAGCCAAGTACGCCACGTGGCGAATCCGCAAGTGTTTCCGCGCCCAGTCTGTTGGCCATGATCGGGCCTGAATTTATCGTGGCTATTGGAGATCTACTGGCTAAATGTCAGAAAACAAGCCCTCCTCACACTAACTTCGGTTATCGACGGTTAAGAAATTTTACAGGAAACGTACCAACTCCGGCGGGAGAAGAAACCTTTGAAGAATGGGTGGAACAGGCGATGCAGGCTCTGTATGAGTGGGATGTCCCTGAGGCCCAGAAAAAGCAAAGGATCACCGAGAGCTTAAAGGGACCTGCGTCAGAAGCGGTGAGAAACCTAAAACTGAGTAGGAAAGATTGTACTGCTTTGGATTATTTAAACGTTCTTAAAGAAGTTTTTGGGCGAACTGAAAAGGCGGCCGAATTGGTATATCAATACGAACACACCTATCAGAGAAGAGGTGAAAGGATGACCGAGTACATGAGGCGCCTGGATAAGATTCTACACCAGATACTCCTGAAGAAAGGGGCCGAACCGGCCGAAGTAGATAAGATCCGAATAAAACAGATTCTGAGGGGCTCTCAACCTCTAGATCCAGTGATGATGCAGCTGAGAAGCAGAGCAGGTAACCAAGAGTTAAAGTACCTGGAACTGATCCGAGTTGTACGAGAGGAAGAGGCTTTACTAGAAGAGAAATCTTTCAGGCGGGGAAAGGGCTTATGCACAACCTGTGAGACATAACGACGGCCTGCAACCTGAAAGCGACTCTCTAGATACCTATGGATCTGATGAGGACGAACAAGAACATCTAGTTGTTTTTAAATCTACAGAGAAGGCTGCCAAAGAGTCGAACCTCCCTGAACGGGGTGAATTGTCCAAGACCGTCACAAAGGTTCAGGAAGCTCAAGTTGAATTGCAACAAGCGCATGCGGAACTGTGTCGGGTATTGATGAAGGTGACAGAGATGCAGGCAGAAATGCAGAAATTCCTCACAGGTATGCAGACGACGGGAGTTGCTGTGGCGTCTGGTCCAAATCCTTTAACCAAATCTCAACAAGCAACTACGTCTCCTCTCTCTAAGAAGAGATGTTTCGGGTGTGAAGAAATGGGCCATTTCCGCGCACAGTGCAAAGGCCGAAAGCCTGAGAAGGATAGAGTCAAGGGACTGTTGGAAGCCCTGGAAGGACTGTTGTCTACCTCACCGGCGGGAAACGCCAGAGGGCACCAGTAAAGGAGCAACCTGAGTGCCCGAGGGTTGAACCCCGCTCCAGAAATCAAGCAAAGACTAAGAGGGCGAGAAGGCCCAAAGTCGAGCCGACTGTAGAGGCTGCCAGGACTGAAAGAGTCACTCCCTTAGCATCCGGGTCTACGTCATGGGGAGGCAATGCACGCCAAAAACCTGCACGGGCCAAGAAAAAGGCCAGGGTACAGCAAACTGGGTCCAAGCGTCCGGATACCGCCACAAAATTTCCCGACCAACTGATAGGTTCTTCTCCTGTTGTGCCAATCCAAGTGGAAGGAGTCTACACCAAAGCCCTGTTGGATTCAGGGGCTCAAGTGACATTGATCTACAGAGACTTCTATGAGAAACACTTAAAGCACATTCCTTTGCAAGAATTGAAGGATTTGGAAATATGGGGTATCGGCACTGAGAAACTCCCTTATGACGGGTACCTGCAGGTGAAGTTGGAGATCGGATCTGAAGTCATCGGGCAATCTGGGGGTTGTGATGCATTGGCTATTGTGTGTCCTCGACCCTCGGGTGCGAACAGAAGCTCCCTGATAGTGGGGACGAATACTGACCTAGTGCGGCGTCTCCTGACGCCTATTGTATTGGAAGAAGGTTCAACTCAAGGAGTACACCCAATGTTACGTCGGGTCTATCAGAGGATAGTCGAAGAACAAAAGGCACCTGCCGAGGTGGGAAGACTGTGGAGACTGGGTGGAACAGAGAAGGTTCTGCAATCAGGAGAAGTAGTGAGTTTCTGGGCTTCAGTCAAGTTGAATGGATCGCAACCAGGCCCCTATGTGGTGCTGGGAACCGATTTTGATCATGGGAGTGAAACCGGAGTCGAAGTAATTCCTGAGATAATCTCCACCAAAGCTCTGAAGAGAACACGAGGAAGAGTCTCGGTCAGCGTGTGCAATGTGACGGATTCTCCAGTGGTCCTTAAAGCACGAATGCCTATCGGGCAAGTAGAGTCTGCTACACCCCTCTCTACCGATTCAGGAGGGGGAGTGGGTAAAGAGATTCCAGATGAAAGATTCTACCCCAAGGACGCTCCCATTTCACCTGAGTAGAAGAAACGTCTTCAGTCTCAAGTCCTAAAGTGGAAGGAATTGTTCTCAAAAGATGAGTTCGATGTGGGCCTAGCTAAGAGTACTGAGCACCGCATTCGGTTACAAGAAGACAAGCCGTTTCGAGAAAGATCAAGGCGAGTTCCGCTAGGAGACTTAGATGATCTGCGAGAGCAGCTGAACGAATTACAAAGAACCAAGGTGATTCAAGAGTCCAGGAGTCCATACGCCTCTCCCATAGTGTTGGTCCGGAAGAAAAATGGTTCTGTCCGCTTATGCATAGACTACCGCACATTGAACCGGAGAACCATCCCCGATCAATATGCCACTCCTCGGATAGAAGATGCCCTACAGTGTTTGTCTGGAGCAAAGTGGTTTAGTGTACTAGACCTGCGAAGCGGGTATCACCAGATACCAATGCATCCGGAAGACAAGGAGAAAACTGCGTTCATCTGTCCACTGGGGTTCTTTGAATTCAACAGGATGCCTCAAGGCCTTACGGGGGCTCCAGCCACGTTCCAACGGTTGATGGAGAAGACAGTCGGGGATATGAATCTAATCGAAGTATTAGTGTACCTGGATGACATAATTGTGTTTGGGAAGACTCTGGAAGAACATGAGCAACGTTTGGAGAAGGTCTTGAAGAGGCTCCATGAAGAGGGCTGAAACTGTCTTTAGAGAAATGCCAATTCTGTCTACCGTCTGTTACGTATTTGGGACATGTGGTCTCAGCAGAAGGTGTTTCAACAGACCCTCGGAAGTTGGAGGCCGTAGCTTCTTGGCCTAGACCCCGAAACGTCACTGAGCTTAGATCCTTCTTGGGATTCTGTTCATACTATCGAAGATTTGTGGGAGGATTCGCGAAAATAGCTCAACCACTGAACAAACTCCTGCAGAAAGAAACCACAGAAGAAGGCTGCAAGGTCTCTGACAAAAACCCGTCAGCTCCGGGGCCAAGGAAAGCTCGAGAGTCTATACAAGGTGAATGGACCAGTCAATGTGAAGGAGCTTTCGTAAAGTTGAAAGAGAGTCTAACCCGAGCTCCTGTTTTGGCCTATGCGGACCCTCACAAGCCGTATGAACTACATGTGGATGCCAGCCGAGAAGGTCTGGGAGGAGTCCTATATCAGGAGTATGATGGATTGCTGAGGCCTGTGGCGTACGTGAGCCGGAGCCTTACGCCTTCAGAGAAGAACTATCCTACTCACAAGCTGAAGTTCCTAGCCTTGAAGTGGGCAGTGGTGGACAAGTTGAAAGACTATCTGTATGGAGCTGAGTTCGTGATCAAGATGGATAATAATCCTCTTACCTATATCCTTACTACTGCAAAACTGGACGCAACGGGACATCGGTGGTTGGCCGCTCTGTCAGGGTTTCGGTTCAGCCTGAAGTATCGCCCTGGGGTGAATAATCGAGATGCTACACTACAGAATGGACTCAGTTGACTCCAGACGGGGTGCAAGCTTTGTGTCAAGGAACAGAACGCCGGGTCAAAGGAGGGATTGAAGCAGAGGCCATAGGAGTTATGGCTGCGGCTGTTCCTGAGTTCTACTGTAACCCTACGCAGTTAAGGGATGAAAGTTTACCTACCTTTTCGAGACAGGACCTGAAAGCGGATCAGGCCAGAGACCCTTTAATTGCCTTGACCATAAAGGCCCTGTCTGCAAACCAGCGAGAGATTTTGTTAACCAACTCCCCGAGTGGAGCCAGATTGGTCTACAAGAGTGGGAGCGGTTAAAGATGTTGGATGGGGTGGTCTACCGAAGGGGCCCCTCGACCAACTCTGAAGAGATTCAACAGTTATTCCTCCTACTAAACATAGGGAGAGTGTGCTGCGATCACTACATGATGAGCATGGACATTTGGGTGCTGAGAGAACTTTTAAGCTGGTGCGAGATAGGTTCTATTGGCCTTGCATGAGAGCTGAAGTGGAAAGTTATTGCCATTCCTGTCTGAGGTGTATCCAGAGAAAGACTCTACCGACCCGAACTGCTCCAATGAGCCATCTGCAGAGCCAGGGACCCATGGATTTGGTGTGCATTGACTTCTTGTGCTTAGAGCCGGATGCTAGTGGGCAAGGGAACATTCTAATAGTGACTGATCATTTCACTCGTTACGCCCAAGCTTTTTCCACGAAAGATCAACGCGCTCCGACTGTAGCCAAGGTGTTGATGGAAAAGTTCTTTGTTCACTACGGACTGCCAAGGAGAATACACTCTGATCAGGGTAGAGACTTTGAAAGCAGACTGGTGGGGCAGTTGTTAGAGCTGTTGGGAATCCAAAAGACCCGGACCACACCATATCACCCTCAAGGTGATGCTCAGCCTGAAAGGTTTAATCGCACACTACTGAACATGCTGGGGACCTTGTCGAATGTGGAGAAGCAGAGTTGGAGTCGTCACATAGCTACTCTGGTGCATGCATATAACAGTACGGAGAGCGATGCAACTGGATATTCACCGTACCGTCTTATGTTTGGAAGGGAGGCTCGACTGCCGGTTGATTTGGCATTTGGGTTATCCCTAGACCAGACATCAGTAGCTTCCCATAGAAACTACGTGGATAGACTTCGAAAGAATCTGGCTTCTGCGTTTGAACAGGCCCGTTTGACCTCGGGAAACAGGGAGCAAAGAAACAAAAGGAACTATGACCTGAAAGTTCGAATACAAGATCTACAACCCGGTGATAGGGTCTTATTGAAGAACTTGGGTGCGGCTGCGAGACACAAGTTGGCGGATAGGTGGAGTTCCCAGGTTTACATTGTCTGCAAACAACTGCCGGGTTTACCAGTGTATCAGATTCGCCCGGATGGAAAGGCTGGGCCTCTTAAGAACTGGCACCGAAATCATTTGTTACCTTTGAGAGAGGCTGTAAGGATGCCGGTTGGGGACGAACTGCCTCGGCCAAATCCGCCTGTTCTATGTTTGCCTCCTGTTACTCGATCTCAACAGACCCGGGTTGCCGAAGAGAGCGAAAGAGACAGTGAAGAAGAGAGTTATTGTCTAGGTTGGATGCGCTCGCCGGAGCCTGAAGAGGTTGTCGTTGTCCCTGAGCGGTGGGAGAGTAACTTGAGGCCTGAAGCTCCTGAATTCTTGTTGGAAGTCCCTGAGACTGTTGATATCCCTGAGCCTCTTGAATTTCAGTTGGAAGTCCCTGAGGCTGTGGGGATCCCGGTAGCTCCGGAAGCTTATTCAGGTGATTACAGTTCTATGCCTTCACTGGAGGGATCATACTCTGAAGAAACGTCTGCTCCAGTGATAGAGAGAAGAATTGAGCCAACGCCTATAGTACTTCCACCTGAAGAGGAACTGATTGAGCCAGAACCAAAACGCTCTGTTCGACCGCCTCAACGACTCACCTACGACTCACCAGGACATAGCACTGAAGAGGCCATCACCACGGTGCGGAGGTTGCCCGAAGTGTCTGCTATGCTAGCTGAGGTAGCCCAAAATATGAGTCAACTTGAGGAAGTGTTATTAACTCACTATATGTATGCTGCTGAACCTGTACATGTTATATAAACTGTATTCAATTATTGGAAATGTAATGTAACTGTTGTACCTCCTTGGAGAGACCCAAGAGTTCTAGGAGGCGGAGAGTGTAGCGCTGTGTTAAAAATCTTGCTGTGGCAGTACCTATTTTTGGCCACAAGATGGAGACTATCGCGATCAGAGATACTGGACATTGGGACTACAATGCCCGGCATGCTTTGCAAGAAGACAGGAAGTGGGTGGGGACTGGACACACTTACATCCTCTGCCTCGTGGAGAAAGTTCCAGAGCGCACCAGGGAAGCAGAGAAAGCAGACACACCGAGGAGATCGCGGGAGAATCTAGGCCCAAAGCCCGAGGGAGACCTGTTGTTCCGGTTTGGGTCACCTAACCTGAAGAGAAGGAGACTCGCCAGAGCCCAGACACTGCTGCAGACCGGCGGAATCGAACGGAGAGCAGGCGGTGAGCTGGACAAGCGGCATAAAGTCAGACAACGGATCCGGCCGCTAGTATCCCCAGTCAAAATCCGGAGGAGAGACGTCCTGGGTCAGCGGAGCCTAAAGCCTGCGTCGGATGGGTGAGAGGCCTCCAAGGCTGTTTGTGATTAAAGTCCACAGGGCCCCAACTGACTAGTCGAAGATTTTCCTTAAATAAACTCACTGGCCAGTTGAACAGTACCCGGGTACCACACACACATATACACCTTTCACCTTCTGGGACTTAACTTGTGCAGGACTCATTTTCTTTTATGAATCGGAACAGGGGTTAAAAATAAAGATACGTTCCGAATATATTTTTCCTCTTTTTCCGTTGCGCGTTTACCGTAATACGAAGGGATTGAATGTTTGGGGTTTTGCTACGTGTCCCTTTTTCTGAACTATCGGGAAATTGCATTGTTTTATGTTCGGTCGCGAATATTTTATTTTCCGAAATACGAAGCCTCGTGTTTCGTTTCTTTTCCGCTGCGCGTTTGCCGTAATACGAAAATACTGTAATAATACTTGTGAATACCGTGCTTCAACATCTGCTCAAATATTTTAGTAAACTGTTTAAATGATAAAAACTCACAACTGTGTTGGAGTATATTTATTCCCTAGTGCGGGGAGACTGACCCATGGTTCATTTTCAGCGGCTCCTCCGGGAGTGAGCGCTACAGTATTGTAACGCAGTCTATATTGTGCCCATTGTACAGCGCTGCAGAATATGCTGGCGCTTTATAAATAAACAATAATAATAATAATAAACACACGTTGAATACTCACTTGACAAAGACCTGGTTGCAGGTCGAAACGTTGTTCTACTGTTGATGGAATAAAACCAAAAAATTTCCTGCCATATACTGGAGTATTTTTCAAGACACGTTGAATACTGTACATTTATTGACCATGCCATTTCCAGTACAGCATTAGTGGAAGCTGCCGTATTGACAGCAAAAAGCACTGCAAGCAGGACGTCCAGCTGCTTCATTGGTGCTGGCTGGGCACAGATATCCTTTATTTTCTAACTTGCTGTTGAAGATCGTACTTGCAACTAGAGCTAGTGTACTGCTCTTACCAGCAGCCCAGCAACCGCAAGAAGAAGAGCATAGGGAGCTTGTCCCACTGAGACCAGTGCTTACTCAGCTGATAGAAATCCTAGTAGGCTCTAGCACCTAGGCCAAGATGAACCATTCTGCTGTGTAATGTGTAATGTAAGAAGGCAGTAGGGTAACAGCATAGGCGACTCTACAGGGAGGCAAGGGGGGGCAATTGCCCCCCTAGGTTATTCCTTGCCCCCCATGTGCCCCCCACCAAAAATCTGCATCCAGCTTACTACACTTATTCGGACCACTGTATCTCTGTCCCTGTGCATCGTATATGGACGATCTAGGTGTCATTAGAAAGGGCAGATTCTGGCCTTTCCAATAATAGCCAACATGAACATATTCAATTTGACTTAAAAGTCATAGAACATTAAATAATAACGGGCACTTAAACTTAAGCATTTTCACAGGGTTGAAATGTCTCAGCAGTGAAGTGGTTAATGTTCAGACTATACATTACATTGTGTATTATGTTAGTTTTTACTTTCGTTTAGTTGTATATTAAGGGTTAATGGGTAGGCTTCATCCCTCACGGTATACATTTTATTTTTTCCTTGATTAATGGCATTGTAGGGGTTAATCGGTAGCTACATGCCTCACAGTGTATTCATTTCATGTTTTACCTTGATGAATGGCATATTAGGGGTTTAGGGGTAGCTAAATGCCACATTGTTTATTATTTTTATTGTATTTCCCTGAGTTTATGGTATTTTAGGGGTTATTATGGAAGTTAGAATCTAAAGGGTCTAATCATCTTTAGATCCTTTGCTTTTCATCACATTTCGTGGGAATTCATTTTGCCGAAAATAAAGTGAATTCCCTATTTAGTGAATGGTCACTGTAATTTGCTAAAAGTGGAGTCGCTGAAGCAGCTATCAGACATTCAGCGAAAACTGCCGAATTGCAGGAAAATAAAGTATCAGGTTAGTACAATAAAAAGGCATCATTGCATCACATTACTCATTGCGTCACATTACTCACTGCGTCACATTACTCACTGTGTCACATTACTCTGGGGTTTTGGAATCTTATTTATATATACTTATTTAGGGCACTATTACCTGGTGTGAGCTAACCTTTGCGTTCGCATGGTTTTGCGTTAGCGCCAGGTTAATGGAGTCTAGCGCCTGACCAACAGATCGTTTGCCTCCGGCTACAAATGGGAAAAATCACTTAGTGCGTTGCTATTAGCGATTTGTACCTCAAGCTTGCTATACTTTCCGCGTCCTTTATTTAACACGGGGAGAGCTAGAGATCTCTAGTGCTTTTGCAGCTAACAGATCACTTGGTGCCAGCGCTAATTTTTTGAGGGAAGCTAATTGCAACATTTTACCTACTGCTCAACCCTGGTGTCAACTCTAAAAAAAACAGATCTTCGCCCAAAATTAACAGACAATTGAAAGGAATGCAGCACAGGCTCTTGGCCCCATACACCATTGTAATAGATCTGGTCCGCATTGTCGTTGCTGTTGCAGTAGGCTCTATTATAAATGTATCCTTTATCTACATATATCCTAATTCTAATATTTTGCCTAATTTTAAACATTTTATGCTGGGGGTGATTCATAGTATGTAAGCGTATGATTATTAGGTTGACCGTGAGGACCATGTTTAAAGGGACACATGAATAAGTCTTGCCCTGAAACATGTATTATTTATATGCTGCAGCAGGGAAATTTTTGTCGCTCACCTGGCCTTCCTTTTAGATCTATTAAATGCAGTGTAATGATTCTACATGCTGCTGGGTGGCATTTATCATGCAATGTCCATCAGCCTTAATATATGTGTGCATCAAAACATGGATGATACGACCACCTTGGAGGCTTTTAATAATGCAGGGGTATGAGGTTATTCACTGAATGTGTTCATATTCAAGCTTGTGAGGGCGGGGGATAGGTATGGCCCGGCACTCTGCACTGGGAAAAAAAACAGTTCTATCCTGTACACAACCACATTAGCGCTGGGTCTCAGAGTTTCCCCAGCGTGCGCCAAACGACCTTGTTCATGGACTACTGCAGACAAGGTGATCTGTTAGTAGGTCGTCAGGCACTAAGTTTTAGCGACTCGCGGTCATTTTTCCTTTAGTGATGGCGTTTTAGCTAACACCAGGTGATAGTTTTATTCAGTGGTATGATTTAGTGGTGAAAATTATTAGTGCCCACCAGTTTTGACTGCGGTATCTTCTGTGCCCCCCCTAAATATTGTTCCTAGAGTCGCCACTGGGTAACCGTATGTCTTTAATAGAGGCAAAGGGGAGCCATAGCAGTAAAATGGGGGCAGCAATGGGAATTAGGCACTTTGGCAGCAGTATGTGAGCAATATGGCAAGTGGTCAGAGAAGCATGTTTCATTCGGCAAATTTAAAGGGCTATTCTAGGTCAGCAACCTTGGTCCTCCCGATGTTGTGGAATTACATCTCCGATGATTCTCCGCCATTCAGCACAATGCCTGCAAGTCATGGGAAATGTACTTCCAAACTACTCTAGTGCTCTAGGCACTATGCCCTCAGTGCAAACGCTCAGCCAGCCGCATACAGGTCCACGATCAGGGTTAATCAAAGAGATCCGAATTGTGGCCGAAAGGTAAACGAACAGTGAAAATCAGCGTTCGGTTACCTTTCCTGGCCATTCGGCTATCCAGAGAGCAGGCAGTTCGGCAAATGTTGGCGAATTGCCTGCACATACGGTGCCTGTTTGAGGGCAGTGAATCCCCATAGAGACGCAATGCTTCGTCTATTCAGAGAACAAAAACCAGCAGGGAAAATTGCCGAATTGCCCTGCTGTTCAGTGGTTTCATTCGACAGGTTTATTCAGGTGAATCCCATAGGCTTCAATGTTAAAAATATTCCCGCTTTAATTTAATATCTAATAAACTGTTGATTATAATATTCTGCAGTAAAAAGTCGCTTTATGTATAGATTGTTTTAGGATCTTTTAGGTATTTTTTCTTTTTTCTGTAACTGACCTTTTTTATCATTCATTGGATCTTATATGTAAATTTCACACATTTTCATTCTGTAGTTTCTTTGCAAACAGCGTTTCACTTCTCAAACATTCAAGCGTACTGTTTGTTTTTTTGTTTCTCTCCATTCGCCCGCATGTCAGGTTTTTCCGGCGGCTGCTCTGCGCTGTGATCGGCGGCTCCTCAGGTTTCTCCGACGTGTTCGGCGGAGTTAATCCAGATGTTTTTGTGGGTTTCGGTGTGCGTTCGCCAGGTTTTGCTGTGAGTGTTCGCCGCAAACCGGGTTTGCGGCGACCTTTCCCTGCACTATGACGGCCCCGTGGTGCTTGCTGAATACACTGCAGGGTTGCCAAAATGGGATCTCCAAATCGCACCGAATTGAAGAGAACGAGAAAGTCACCGAATGTGCAGTGACTTTTCGATTCTCATTGAATGACCCTGAATGTTGCATGCACACAAGGTCCCAGACTCCTTGCTTGAATAAACATAACTTTATTGTGAAAAAGGTCAACGCTTCAGTCCTACATGGACTTTCTCCTTCTCACTCAAGTGTCCAGCCTCCATACCTTTCTTCAGAGGAAGCTGCAGCATGTCATGTCCAGTGCAGCACTGAGGGAGCCCAGCTCAGGAAAAATTGAGTTTTAATCTCTTAGCGCAGCGTGCTATGCCATCCTGGCGGCAGGTGAGCTTAAACGTCGTACAGTGGCATAGTATGCCCTTTGGCTCCTCCAGCCCACCTCCCGTTACAGCGGGCCAAATGCTGTCATTTGCTGCATGGGACTGCCTGAAAGATGGGGTTATTAGTTCTACAGGGTTAAAAAGGAGGGAGGGGCTAATGTTTAGTCACACTGTTCCTTTACCTCCCATTTTAACCCCAGAGTAGTCTTTTTCCCTAATATATTCTTTAAAGGGCACCTCCTAACCTCTTCTGACCCTCTCTGCAGTCCCCCTCCCATCTTAACACTTTACCATCCTTTAAGAACTTAATCCATCCTGGTTTCCCTGATTCCAGCATGACTTGACATGCTGCCTGCCACAGCATGTCATGTGAAAGCAGGTGGGCTGGACACTCCAGCCAATCCAGTGATTCTCTTTTCTGGAAGCCATTGAGAGCCATGGGATGTGGCTGCTTCCCAAAGGCCTGGAACCTTAGATCAGATCCCCCTCAGAGGGGGAGCGAGACAGGGAACTCACAGCATTGTGAACACTCATAATATTGAGTGTTGACACTATATGTAGAGTGTCCCTCTAAATAATGGCTACCATCATCTCTCTCACACCGATCAACCTTCTCCCCACCCTCAAAGCAACACATGCCTAAACTAAAACAAATCACAATGATTTTAGCACAAAGGTGTATAACGGTTTACTGTAATGTCAACTGTCAATTGTAAACGACAGCAAGAACAAATCCAATGATTATTAGACTTCTAATCTGGAAATAGTTTTCACAGCAACTTTTATTTTCCTCTAAAACGACACCGTTTTAATTTTAATAATCATTCTGGATCCAGATATGGATTACTTACAGAAGATGAATGCACCAGTTTGGGGTAATCAAGATATAAACTGTTGACAATAAAATTGTCAGTAAACAATGCAGTATGATGATCTCAGATCTAACGTTCTGTATTTCATGCTAATGAAGAGTTGTCATTTAAAGTACCTTTATTCTTCTCGCTCGATGAATAATAAATGAATTGCAGCATCAAATGCTACTGCTAGTATTTTTAAATGAGTTCTTTCTTCAATTACAGACTCTAAACCTATATATAAATAAGGTAAATATATGGCTGTAAATAGAGAATATTCCCCGTTGCATGCTTTAATGAAAGCATTAATTATTCCCACATTACCACAATCTTGATCTAGCTATGAGCTCAGCAAGTCCTCTTTTGTCCTCCTAGATACAGTTAACCACCTGGCTCAGCACTAGATAGGGGTAAGTGGGGTCCTGGCCCTCGATTCTGGGCCCTACGACCAGGGCATTCAATCTATCTGCAAGTAAATTGATCTATCAAGCAAGAGGTGTGTGCAACAGAGAATGTAACCCTCTCTATCACAGCTGTCACCAAACTATGTTCCATTTTCAGACCCTGCAATTAATTCATAATGGCTCCGGCCGATATGACTAAGGCTACGTGCCGAAACGACGCATTTTACTCTTTGTCTATTCACCTATATGGTTAAATAAAGTCATTGAGTGGAATACACCTGTATTTCCTACCATTGTTATCCACTGTTTGGATATTGTTGGGGGAAGCAAACCCCTTTGGTGGAGCACCAGGTGTCCTGGCTGGTAGATTGGAGGCTCTACCAGTGCCACGCATTTTTTGTTTATGTCTCCAGCCGCTATTCGGACCTTGTCGCAAGGTTTGCTTGCGGCTTGGAAATTATCAGCTGCCCACCGTACATTAATGGCTCCTATACTTTGCAAGGGAGCAGTTATCAATGGCTCAGCTCGGGAACAGTTGGCTATTCCATAGTAGCTCAGTGCTCCAGTGGATATTCGTGAAAGTGAGCAAACTCAAGGTTTATGAGGGTCCTGACAGCAGCAGCACTAGTGGCCTGCCCTATGCTGTGTCACCACTCAGGTCTTATAAGAATTTAGTGCATTGGTGCCATTACAGAGAAGATTTAACTATATGCAAATCAGGCTGCTATCACCCAGAAAGGGTGACCAGTACTGAATTCCATGGAAGTCCTCTCTGCACAAGAAATGCAACAGACCCTGACAACTGTTTTCACCTTGTAAGGTCTCACCAGGAGGGTATAGCTGATACCCTTCTAGGCACCTCAAGCAAGAGGTCCACATCTGAATTACCCTGTACACTTAGAGTGAACAAAGCAAGGATTATGAGGGTCTTGAAAAAGGAAACAGCACTAGTGGTCTTCCCTTCGGTATCGCACAAATACCTCATCAAGGTGCCAAGTCAAAGATGGCTGCCGCAGAAGGTTCTGGCCAACCAGAAGCATGCCAAAGGAAACCACAGTGCTAGAATGGAGGTTTATTACATTATACGTCAGGGGTTAGTAACCATGGCTCTCCAGATGTTTTGGAGCTATGTTTCCCAACCTAATGAGTGGTAGTAATCATGCTACAGTAGATGTAGTTTCAAAACACTTGGGGATCTATTACATTCTGTGCGCAAAATCGCACGCGCAGCGCTATTTTTTTTTGCGCGCAGCGTTAAACGTTAAAGCGCGGAAATTAACGCTGGTATTACAATCCACGTGCATTTTTTCATCCGGCAAAAAATAACACGCAGAAAAAAGATGCGCAAAACCGCGTGCAAATTAAAGCTGCGTGCAGAAATCGGTGGGCGGACTGTTTTTTAACGCAAATCAGCCAATCTGAATTAAGAACCACAATTGTCTCCCTTTCAGTTTTTGCGCTTGTCAAAATCTGAGTATATATGCTGCAGCAATAATAAAAACAAAACACGCACAACTTCTCCATTTTATTGTTTGGGTATGTGTAGAATGTGTAACTATATTGTGCTGTATTTTTTTTCGGGCTGGTGTATTTGGTTTCGGCCAGGATGTTCAGATTTGCCATTAACACCAGCTTTTCAAAGACATTAAAATTATGCGCGCAAACGTTGCCCGTTAAAATTTGAGCATAGATTGTAATACCATCCGCGTACCAGAGCACAAATGCATTTGCGCTCACAATGTTAAGTATAGGACGCGCAAAGTACTTTACGCTTGCAAAGGGTTCGCGCAGGTTCACCAGCGGTAGACATTAATGCGCATTTTTTGCGCAGACATTGTAATACGACGTTCTGCGCTAAGGGTTTTTTCCCTTGCGTTAATGCATTTTTACGCATGCGTTAACATTTGCGTGAAGACTGTAATAGTGCCCTTGGAGGGCCAAAGTTGCCGACCCCTGCTGTGGGCTACAAACATGGGAGGGGTTGGATAATCCCGTGAGAACCCTGTGGTGTAGCCTGAGTGTTGCTTTTAATATATTTCCTAACATTACTGCAGCTTTATAAGTAAAAATCTAAAACATTTAGTAAGTTATAGCTCTGGGAGTGAAATGCATGTCATTTTATGGACATGCCTCACAGCTTTGAACATGATTGAAAATCCTCCTATGTAAGAAAATGTAATAAATTGCTACACTTTTGTTATTTAACCAGGTGCACTAATATTTGCCTTTTGTGTTTGTATATTACATGTCCCAGGTCAATGTACTGAAACCTGATACATGGTCATTATTTCAGTATGATGACGAATGTACAGCTGCAGGTATTTAATTTCACATTATATATATTTTAAACTCTAATTCTGGAGTCACTTTATCATAAGTGTCTATGCCTACACGCTCGCTGTTAAATTTTATACTTATCATTAAGTGGAAAAAAAAAAGGTTTGGTGTGCACAGTGTTACCTCAGGCAACATACTCCTAGTTCTTCCATCCTTGCTCATGCCGTAAGGGCCCCCACTGATGCTATGCCATAAATAAAAATCCATATTTGCCACTGGCTAGACCTGCCCTGGGCACAAAGACACTTGAGCGTCTGTCCTTGGGATGAAGATCTTGGTTGTGCATGCAGCATCACATGATGCCACTTATAGCATGTGAGCTACATGATGACGGTTAGGATGAGAAATCTGGAATGCAATTATTTTTTTTCTGTCAACAGAAAAATATGATTTGACCACAGAGATGCCCGTGGAGGCATGTGAAGGTGAGAGGGAAGAAGTCATGGAACAGTCAGCGTGGGCTTTCTAAATTGCTGTTAACGGTTTCTGCATTGACTGCTGGTCAGTGGTAATCAAAACAGTTTGATCCTCGTTTTTGGTGGCCCCAGGGATGTATTCTTGCAAAGGCCAAAAGGGCCTTGGCTTAGGTGGAAGTTACAGCATTTTATTTTTCCTAATGTCCTTTCGTTTTTCAGGTCCAATATATCTGGGGTGTATGATGTATAACAGAGCAGCACAGCAATAAAACTTCCACTAACGAGTATCTAAACTACGATGTTACTGATGTGGCTGTTGCTAATCACTTGGTGTAAATAAGATATGTTCCCCTTGTTCTAAATTATATTTTATTGACTCAAATGGCCCCTATAGATCATGACTATTAGTCTTTATTTCATGCTTATATTGATGTTTATTTGATTTCAGGAGAGGGGGCTAGCAGAATTTAGAGTACCAAGGGCAGCACCAAGCTTAAATTGGCCCCTGGATGACCCTATAATAAGGCAACAAAGGCAGCCGCAGGGCCGGATTTACATCTTAGGCACAGAAATCTGGAGCGGCCCCCTCCAAACAGAAAATAATAAATATATAATATATATATATATATATTGTGTTTATCATTGCAGAAGCCACTTGCACATCACAGCAATTCAATGAATTGCATCCCAGAGCTCCTGTGCCACATTCCCCATATGCAGCAAGGAACTCTGGGTAGGAGATGCACCTCTGTCTCACTTTTATGCAAGTATAGAAAAAATGGTACCTCCAGCGCTGCAAGAAATGGTGCACTTGTGCTACCACATTTATTTGAAATAAACAGAAAAGGAACACAAAACAAACGTTTCGGGGACACAGCCCTATACACTAGGCACTATACACTGAGGAAGGGGCTGTGTCCCAGAAATGTTTGTTTTGTGTTCCTTTTCTGTTTATTTCAAATAAATGTGGTAGCACAAGTGCACCATTTCTTGCAGCGCTGGAGGTACCATTTTTTCTATACTTGCTCAAGATTTATTACCCTCCTGGTTGGATGTACAAGAGGGAGTTGCCTCTCTAGCAGCAGCTGAGTATATTTTCTAAACTCTTTTTTAAAAAAATTATTTTGGGTACTGTAGATACCCAACCCCATACACACTGCATCTGTGTCCCTTTCACTTTTATGCATCCTGGATCTGTTATTACACAGAACCCTGAAATCATTGCTATGTCACACCATGGCTTTGTAGCAGAGATAAGGTTTATGCAACTGGTCAAAACCACTCCTAGGACAGCACTATTTAGGGTTTGTTGAACCCTCATCAGCTAGGAGCTGGACATAACCAGTTGCAGTGGATGCTTGGACCGTAGGGTAAATTAGTGCCTACAAGGGTTGTGGTGAAGGACTAAAAGTGAGATAAAAAGCCTACACACCATAATAAGTGTGTTTATTATTGCAGAAGCCACTTGCAAATCACAGCAATTCAATGAATTGCATCCCAGAGCTCCTGTGCCACATTCCCCATATAACTCTGGGTAGGATATGCAAATGACCTCTGTCTCACTTTTATGCATATATATTGAAAAAGATCCAGACGCACACGAAGGCTTGGAACAAAAATAAAGTTGTGTTTATTCCATAGGTCAACATTTCAGTCCCCTTAGGGAGTTTTCTCAAGATGTTGAGAAAAGTCCCTAAGGGGACTGAAACGTTGATCTATGGATTAAACACAACTTTATTTTTGTACCAAGCCTTCGTGTGCGTCTGGATCTTTTTCATTTTATGGATATGCAGCTGGACTAGCACCGAAGCAAGTATTACATGCTATTTGTGAGGGCGGGATACCTTGGAATATATATATATATATAAATATAAAGAAGTACCTGTACTCCCGCAACTCCTTCTCCAAGCAAATCTTTTATATCACAAAACGGTGCAAGCCAAAAGACATGGTTATATAGGTAATTGTAGATAATGTCTGCACACGCAAAAATGAAAATAAGAAAATTTATTAGAACAGGTCAGCATTTTAATGTTCTAATAAATTTTGTTGTTTTCATTTTTGCGTGTGCAACCATTATCTACAATTACCTACATATATACTATACAGTATATATACAAATTTGTAAAACAAAAATAGTATTCTAAATTTCTTTTTGCAATTGTTTTCCTTTACATTTTATTTTGGTTTTATATACAAAGGTGCCAATCACACACCACAGTGGGCACTGGCTCCGTAAAACAAAATAAAATTGTGAAAAAAATAAAATAGTAATTGGATTTTTTTTTAATTTCTTACTGCTTTTTGTTACAAATGTACATTTTTGTTTACAGAGAAAAGTGTCCAACACAGGGATCACATTTTTTTAATATATATTTCTCTTTTGTTTAAAACAAGGTGCACCCCTGTGGTGGGTGGCTGTAGGCACATGCCTACTTTACCTAATTGTAAATCCAGCTCTGGGCAGCTGCCTAATGCCTCTCAACACAGGGAATTTGCATTATGGATTTGCATTCTCTGTCATTCTATCATGCAATGCCCCAGATTGACTTGCGTCAGGATTATGAATATTGTTTGTATGTATACTGCCTGCATGGCCAAAAAATAAAGTCCCACACTCTAGTATTCTGTTTTGCATTGATTACAGCACACATTCGATAAGCTTATGCAATGTCACAACATTTCTTTCCGTCCAGAGCTGAATTCATTTTTCACCAAGATCCTGGATTGATGATGGAAGAGTCGGACGCTGAGTAAAGTTTTTTAAAGCACAACCCACAGATTCTCAATGGGGTTAAAGTCTGGACTCTATGGCCCCTATTACATTCTTCACGCAAATTCATCCGCGCAGCGCAATTTTTTTTGCGCACGTTAAGCGATATCGCTCGAAAATTAACGGTGGTATTACGATCCGAACGCATTTTTCGCATCCGTCCGAAAATAACGTTTGTAAAAACGACGCGCAAAACGAAGAGTAATACACGAGCAGTAACGTAGCGCACGCAAATCAGTGTGCAGACTGTTTTTTTCGCCAGATTCAGCCAATCAGAATTAAGAACCTTAATTGACATCAATTTACATTAATTGACTCACTTAAGTTTTTGCGCCTGTCAAAGTAAATCTGTGTATACATGCTGCAGCAATAAAAAAAACACGCACAAATTCACAATTGTATTGTTTGGGTATGTGTACAATGTGTAACTATACTGTACTGTATTTTTTTTTCCTGCTGGTGTTTTTCGGTTTGGCCAGAACGTTCCGATTTGCAGTTACCACCAGCTTTTCAAAGATGTTAAAATTATGCGCACATACGTTATTAGTAAAAAGATGCACATCGATTATAATACCATCCGCATACCAGCGCACAAATGCATTTCATCACGCTCTCGCGCAGGTCCATCCGCGTTAAACGATAACGCGCATCGTTTGCGCGAACTATGTAATACGACATTCAGCGCAAAGGGTTTTGCCCCTCGCGCAAATGAGCATTTGCGCGTGCAAAAACAAATGCGCAAAGAATGTAATAGGGGCCTGTGGTGGCTATTCCATGTGTGAAAAATGATGCCACATGCTCCCTGAACCACTCTTGCACAATTTGAGCCTGATGAATTTTGGCAATGTCATCTTAGAATATGCCTGAGCCATCAGGTAAGAAATAATCCATTGATAGAAAAACCTGCTCATTCAGTATATTCAGGTAGTCAGCCGACCTCATGTTTGGGCCCATAATGTTGCTATACCTAGACCTGACCAACTGAAGGAACCCCAGATCATAACTGGCTTGTACGGTAGGTGGTGACTTTTTTTTGGCCAAGCAATGTATAATTACATGCTTACAGTCTTTTCCATATATGGAACCATAATGTAGTCATAGAACCCTGCGATATTAGATAAAATCATCTTAAAATTATATAGAATTATAAAAAGGCCAACACTACGCACAGTTTTGAGTTGGGCATATTTTTTTTTCCACATGCGTTATCTAATTAAGAGTCTGGCATTGTATAATAGCTCTGAAATCTCGACGTCTTTTCCCTCTTAATTTATAATTGAAATGCACAAATGACCCATTCTCCTGTCCCACGTGAGTTCTAAAGACATTCTGTGTGCGATAGAATTTTTAATTAAAAAATATTATCTGTGAATGTTTCCGTCTTGGGATTTTTATATAGCACTCCAGATTACTTGATGTGTTTTCTTTTTTTCTTATGTTTAATATAGGTCTTAAAGAAAGACTCAACAATGATTGATTCTTTTTATATTGTTCTAAACCTAGCGTTCCACTCATTAGGTATAAAATGGAAATGATAACTAAGTGAATTCTCTTAGGAGGGTTTAATATGTGTCAAAGTGAAAATTGAACCTGACGAAGTGTGGGTAAAGAATCCTCCGATGTGTCGGCTGAAGTTCATATTCCTGTCGGAAGGACTAGACATGGAGGCGCATCCTGCTGTGTAATGTGCCTCTGCATGATTAACGCTTTTATATGGTGATATTTTCACTTGTAATCTAGGAAAATAAAGATTTTTATTATTTATGTAAATTATCTTCCGCTATTTTCTGCCGATTGGATTTAAAAGATTTGTCCCTGTGCTTGGAGGGTTGGTGCAACTCAAGGGACAGGCAGCGTCTCTATGGTAATGTTGCTGCTATTATCTGTTTACCGGCGTTCATGCAGAATTAGAAAGAACATTTACAGATTTTAGAGCAAATAACCCAGTTGCTAATAATGTAGAAAATGTAAGAATATGTACAACTCAGCTAGATTGATCTAAAATTTGAAATTCTTTTTGACACTTCTTCATTAAAAGAGATTTTCTATAAAACCACTGGCAGGACCTGGTGGTTTTATGGAAAATGTCTTTCCAATACCCACACAGTAAATATACTGTATACAGAGCAGTGTCCCTCTTAATATGTCCAATGTACTGTAGGTAAACCCTATTTGACAGAGGGCTCCCTCTGCTGGCCAAAAAGTGCTACTACATTTATATTATTATAGCATGAGTTCCGTGTTTCCATGAAGGAAAATTGATCTCAAAGCTTTTCAAATGTAATTTCGACACATTGGCTGTCATGTCCGATGTGCTGAAACTTTAGGGGCATCTTCTGGAATTCATTTGCATTAAATGAAATTCCTTAGCATTGCTCCATAATGAGACCAGATCATGTATACTCGATATCAGGACACTTTTGAAGAACGAGTATACTCAATAATGGTATTGAAGCAGTTAAAGCAAATAAATCCTTTAATGGTGGCACACCTATCCCAACATCACAGCTGTTCAGAGAGGGACACTTGCATTTTAGGGTATATCACTGGAGGCGGGGCCAGAGACAAGGCTGTTCTGAGAATTTTTAGAAGGCCTTCATGGCCTATTGCGTACTTTTTGTCAAAAAAAAGAGTGCGGCAAAGGAATTTCTAGCAAATATTAGATATTTTACAGAAATAATACTGACTCCTTGCTATTCCTTTTACCGCTTTTGCAGTGCATACACACAGTCTATACAGCACTTATTATCAGGAAATGAGGGACAGAGGGTATGGGATCAAAATAGTAACTGTCCTTCGTAAACAGATACACTTGGGAACTATGAATACGTATCTGCTGAGAGGAGGCTGAGTAAGAATTATTTTCATCTTCTCTATGGCCAACTTCTGAATTCTCCATTATTCAACAATGGATTCAGGGGCAAAAGAAATACTGAAGTTTTTTATCTGCCGTCAGCCTGCAACTTTCATCACGCTGAGAGTGAGACACTATGGGCAGTATTACAAAGTTGGTGCTAACTTAACTAGAGCTGTTGTAAACTTAACAACCTCATAGACTGTAATGGCTTTGGTAAGTTAGCACCAGCTTTGTAATATAGCCCTATATAAGCCTAACATCCCTAGTAGAGGTATTTAATTCACTCAGAGTGATTACATTATGGTTATATATTATTATTAATAATTTGTATCTATTTTGAAGGAATATGTGTCCAGTTACTGACATACAGTGGGCCCTATTACATTCCTAAAGCTAACATTAGCGCACAGCTGTGTGAGCGTTAATGTTAGCTTTGGTTGCCATAATGCGGGCGCACCATATTACTTAACAAACACTAACGGGTAAAAAACCCGTTAGCGATTTGGAGCTTGTGCTTTTCAGCGTGAGGTTACTGTACTTTGTGCTCCCTATGCTTAACAAGGGGAGCGCAAAGTGTTAATTAGCGTTAGGATTACAAAGTCCTAACACTAAGGCTGGGTTCACACCTCAGCATTTTAGGCTAGGGTCAGACTAACGCAGTATTAACGTGCGTTTAGCAGCACTAAATCACGGCCGTGCTAGCAGCAAATGACGTCCAATGCCGGGCTGCATATGATGAACGGCCGAACAAAAGTGCGGCTGTGCAACGCAAGTGGCAAACGAACGCATTTTTTTGAGAATGTGATACCGCTAGTACTGACGTACAGAGTGCGCTGCGTCCACTAGCGGCGTGTGTGCGTGATTAGGAGATGTAAGACGCTGCTCATGTCCGGCCAACATAACGTCCAGACGCAAAAAAGTGTTTTATTGATGATCCGTACAAAATCACGGACGAAAATGCGCATCGTATGACCACTATCGCGTATTCCGTGAAAAAATACATCCATTCGTTCGAACGCACTTTTTCACGGACAACGCGAAAAATGCGTTAGTCTGACCCTAGCCTAACAGTGCGTTCCTACGCACTGCAAAACTTCAAGACACGGAAATCCCATGATTTCCTATGGGACCAGTTCACACCTGGGCGTTTTATAGCACACAGGAACGCGCTGTAAAATGTCCTACTCCCAAAGAAGTACAGGAGCTTCTTTGGGGCGTAATTGCAGCGCGTTCACTTTGCAGTCTATGCACTAGTGTATCTTGGCCTAGGCCAACAAGGCCCAGGCCTAGGGCGGCACTTTCCAGGGGGCGGCGGCCCGCAGGGTGGCCCCACCCCTAAAAAAAAAAAAAAAAAAAAAATTTTTTTTTTTTTTTTACTTTTGAAAACTATTTTACCAGGAAGGAAACATTGAGATGTCACTAATTTTCAAGTATGTCCTGGGTAGGCAAGGCCTAGGCTTTCACTTTCCAGGGGGCAACAAAAAACCTCACCACTAATTGGGTTACTCACAGAGCACCGAAATGACACCAACATTTTGGTGTTCTGTAGTTCCCTGCACTTTGGGGAATAAAATTTCCCCACCCTGCAGTGAATTCACCATTCACTGCAGGGTCCCTAAAGTACATGGAGTCGGCCGCTGAATGCTGCCACCGCAAACCCATGGCCTGCTGTTTTCAAAAGAACTACTGAACGAAAATGTCTGGAATTTACATATAAGATCCTATGATTGATAATAAAAAGTTCTGTTACAAAAAAAGAAGAACCGCTAATAAAAAAAAGGGGGGGAATTTAGCCCAAAAAATTCTGAAAAATCACTGAAAGGTACAAAAAAAAATCAATAAATAAATAAAGACTTTTTACTGCAGATTAAAATAATTAATGGTTTATTAGATATTGCATAAAAAACAGGAATATTTTTAACATTGAAACCTATGGGGTTCACCTGAATAAACCTGCTGATTGAAACCACCGAACATCAGGGCATTTCACTGACATTTCTCTGCTGTTTGGTGTTCTCTGAATAGATTAACCATTACTTCTCTATGGGGATTTGCACTGCCTTCAAACAGCACCGTACTTGCTGGCAGTTCACCAAACTTGTGTGTGAGCATATCACCAGAGCAGTGGTGTACTTAGAGGAGTGGCGGAGGGCAGGCCGCCCCAGGTACCAGTGATTATTGGGGTGTCATTAGGGGGTACTAGGAGGTGCCACTGTCACTGTGTGTCAGCTTTGAGCTGTGTTCTCAAACAACGAGCAGCGGAGCATGGCGTTTGCATACGGAATAAAATCGAAAAGAATAAAAATCCCCCTCTCCTCCCTCCATAGCTCCTCCCCTGCCCCGCAGCAGCTCTAGGAGAGGGGAGGGGGATGTGATTTGTGTCCAGAGAGAGAAGATGACAGTAAACGGCAGGTAAGGGGGGGGGTTTATCAGCAGAATATGAAGCCCTGTCTGCTTACTGCTGTTTAAAGTGGACCTTTCCTTAACCAGCACTGCAGTGATAGAAATTTGTCATTGAGCTGCCTGGCTCCTGGTGAGGCTGCTTGCGTGCAGGTCACACTCGGTCAGGCCAGTCAGGTGGTACTGAGTCTCAGTACCACCTGACTGGCTGAACCACGTGACATGCATGCACACAGCTGCCGCCCTTTCGTTAACATGGACTGTCACTCTATTCTGGATTGAACACCCACCGGGAAGGGAATCAAAGCCACGGTGCACCCTCTGGCAGTGGCACCCCACTGCTGACAAGATGGCTCCACGCACAGGCACAGCTGTGATCCTAACGTGGCCTGGAGGGACCTCCTGCTGAGTCTGTACACAGTCCCTGCTGACTCTGCACACAGCCCTACCGCGGACAGAGGCTGGTAAATGTAGAATAAATAATTGCTGTGTGCTCATATACACTCAGTTTGCTGGGATTTTTATTGCAGTGGATTCTGATGCACTCATACACACCACACATTGCATTGCTGGGAGTTTTATTGCTGTGGATTCTGATACGCTGACACACACCACACATTGCATTGCTGGGAGTTTTATTGCAGTGGATTCTGATGCACTCATACACACCGCACATTGCATTGCTGGGAGTTTTATTGCTGTGGATTCTGATACGCTGACCCACACATTGCATTACTGGGAGTTTTATTGCTGTGGATTCTGATACGCTGACACACACCAAACATTGCATTGCTGGGAGTTTTATTGCTGTGGGTTCTGTGATACACACTGCATAGTACTGTGAGTTTTATTGCCCTGGAGCTCTGGGATACACTCATACACACTGCACATTACTGTGAGTTTTATTGCTGTACAGCTCTGTGATACGTTCATATGCAGTGCACGTTTCTGTGGATTTTATTGTTCAACCAATTAGAGAGGCTGTGTTCCAGTATACTTCACATGCGTGGCTGTTCTTTGTAAAAATGCTTGAATTTAAACATTTCATAATTTTATTTCTCAATAGATACATTTGAAATGGTATACAAAATATACAAGTCGGCACTTGGTATCCACTTTTAATATAAAGAGAGGAAAAGGCGGAGCTCTAAGAGGAAAAGGTGGAGCTTAAAGAGGAAAAGGTGGGGATTAACCAGGAAGAGGTGTGCCCTTGACAGGAGGGGGTGCCTCAAATTTAAATTAGGGGGTGCACGAGTTTAGTCAGGCCTAGGGCAGCACAAAACCTAAATACACCACTGAGTCTATGGCCGTGAACGCGCTGCAATGCCAGTTTGCACGTTTTTTTTACGTTTGCGCGACACGCGCATAAAAACGCGTGTGTTGCGCGCGTAAAAAAACGCACAGGTGTGAACCCAGCCTAATTACCGTCCTGCTGCGGTTATCTCAAAAGTTAACCACAGCTAGGAAATGGTGCTAATGGATTCCGCTTCTGCAGAAACAATTAGCACCAGCTAAAAATAAAACCAAAAAATCAGACACTCACCTCTCATCCTGAGGCTAGAACGGCGGCTTGATCCACCTCTTATGGCCGCCGGGCGCAGAGAGAGACTGGGAGAAAAAAGTCCCCCAGTCTCCCAATGCGAATCACTCCGCCGTCCTGGCGGATCCCGCAAGGCGAGATCTTGCAGGTAATGTGTCCAGCAGAGGAAGCCTCAATGAAGTCCTATGGACTCCATGGAGGTGATGCTAGTGGCGGCGCTTACCACTGCCACGAGCATCCCGAACCTTAGCTTAGCGTTACTGTGCAGGCTACTGGATTAGCGCATGCACTGCAATATCACGTTAAAATGGGAACGTTAAGGAGAAACCTACAAGAGCAGGTTTTCCTCCTTATCGTCCCCGTTTTAGGGTGTTGAATGCAATATGGCCCAGTATCTTTTACATTATTTCCCTTTTTTTTAAATAACAATTTTAATAAGGATGAAAAATAACACTAATACGGGGAACATTACATAAACAACATTCACCATTTGGCTGCTAAGGACGCGCTCAGCGCTTCCACCCAAGTGGTTCTCCTGTGCTATGGACGTGCTGAGCGCGTAGTAGCACAGGAAGCAGCAATCGTCTGGGATTCTGGCCGATTGCTGAGCCCCGGTGCGGGCTGATATCTTGGAGGTCAGCCTGGCGGGGACAAAAGATGTTATCGCACTAGCGCGATGACATCTATTTCAGGCGTCCCCTCTGCGTGTGCGAGGAAGGTGCCTGAAAGGGAGGGGGGTCCTTTGGACTTCTCCTCCTCTCGATCGGTTGGGGGCAGCGGTCAAACGCAGGCACCGTTTGGAAAGGCACAGCCTGCCCTTCCAAACAGTGGCTGGCTTTAACCCCTTGGGGGCCGGATCGCGAATCGGCGCCAAAAAGCGCCAGATTGCGATCCCCTCCTGAAGCTGGCCGACATTTTGGATGTCGGCCAAGCTTCGGGGATCTCTCCCTGATGACTGGCGTCATCGTGCATAGCGACGTCAGTTCTGGAGCTAACCCCTAGCTGCCACCAATGGTGGAGATAGGGGGTTCCAATAAACCCAGTTTCTCCCGATCCCTGGCAGCTAGTGGTTAATGTTTGGTATCATTGGATCGGCCAGAGCATGGCCTTTCCAACAATACCAAACATGATGGTGTTAAAAGTTAAAATTTAAAATAAAAAAATATTTTTAAAAAATAAAGGGTTTTTTTGTTTTGTTTTGTTAATGCAGCAATATTGTTCCCATTTCAATTATAATGTGAACAATGATGCTGCACTAACGATTTTTGTATGGCGTGCGTTTGTTAAAAATCGTGTAATTTTCCCCCAAAAAAATGTAACAAGTCCTCATTTCTAATTTTTTTAACAAGCGCAACTCATAGAAAATATAACTGCAAACGCTCGCATGTTAAAATGTGAAAAAAACACTTTACACGTTGTAAATTATTGAAAATTCAAATTTTATTGCATTTTTTGTTATAATATACAGACAGGTCATGACGTATACATATATTAATGACATATTATGATTCTGCCGAGTCTGCTGGAAAGATTGATATATAATATGTCTGGGTCATATAATAAAATAAGGCTTCAAAACGCGTTTAAACATGATGAGCAAAAGTGGTAAAAATGAGCTCAGCACAGAGGCGGGAAATGGCTCAGCAGCGAAAGGGTTAAAAAATGTCTTAATCAACAAAAAGATAGATTGAATTAAAGCAAAAAAAATACTATAAGATAATACAAGCTGGCGTCTCCTCGGTCTACTTTCTTCCTTTGTTTTCTTCCTCTTTTTCTTTGGTTTTTCGACTTTTATTTGTATTAGTTTCAATAGAAACCGGTTTGTAATTATTTACTTAATGCTGAAACCTTGCTGGACATCTGTACAACGTGTTTGAGTTTACTCTGCAATGTCACGTTACCTGTTATATTCATTGGACAATGAGGAGAAAAAAACAGAAACAAGATTCTGTGTATATCTGACGCCAAATATTGCAATGAATAACGTGACGATTGAAAACTCACACTTGCTGGAGCTATTCCAAGCTCGAAACGGAAGGCATATGGGTTTCGTAGGTCAAACCCAATAAATACCAAGCATGCAGGAACTGGTTCTCTTTAAAAATTTATTAAATAAATAAAACAAAATAAAAACTAGACTCTGGTCCAGGACGCGTTTCGCCGCACAATACGCGGCTTCATCAGCTGGTCTTTACACATTAAGATACGGGTATCAGATGAACGCAGTCAGAGCGCACTCTGCGTGCATGCACAAAGGACGGACGTACTGACGGAGGATACTGTAGACACCACACGGTCCGTTTTTGTTGACGGATGTAGAAAAAAAAAAAGGGAATTATGGGAAACAAAATTAATATGAAAAATTTGAAAAAGGATACGAAAAGCCATTGTGTGCGTCAAGGTGCTGGACGTCGCAAATGCGCTGCGTCTGACATCTCATCCCTCACACAGAACGCTACGCGGACGTGGCGCACTCTGCGCGTCCGTCTAGCATTTTTACGTTCATGCGTAACTTGCGTCCGTTTGCCATGTGCGTTGTTCGTGCGCAGTTCGGTGCGCACATACTTCGTGTGTGGGTCTCTATTGCTCATGATTCTCTGCTGCGACGGACGTTAAACTGTGCGGCAACACGGACGTGATCACTGCCTTCGTCTGACGCTGGCCTTACTGGAGAGGTGCTGGGATTGCTGGGATTCGAACCTGTGTCTCCATGGTTATAGAGCAGTGATTTTACCTCTACTCCATCCACCTTTTTGTATTTTTTACTGAAATTTCTGTTTCCCTTCCTTTAAAAAAAAGTGTTTTTTTAAAATTATGTAACAGACCTTTTTATAATTTTTTTAAAGGACCTTTTTATTATTTAGACACATTTTAATACATTTTTATTGGTTTAAACACCTATTAGGAGAATGGGACAGCTACGTCCCCGTCCCCGTCCCAATTCGTTGGTCTTCAGCGTCATTCACCAACTTTTCGTGGGGCTTCGGCGACTCTATCTTAGGTGCACTACAGTGACACTACGATGAATTGTGAATTCACCGTAGTTTCGGCGAAATGGAATCACCGTTTCGGTGCTTTGTGAATAACCACTCAAGTGTTTTGGATTTCAGATTGTTAAGATAATGGGATATTTGCATATGCTAATGAGATGTCTTGGGGACAGGAATAATTTTAATGATATCATTCCCTGTCATATGAGGTCAGGTGTGGAATTTTCTACTTTTGATTTCACTTAGTTGCTCTAAATTTTTGGGATTTGGGGACATTTCGGATGAGGGATACTCAACTTGTATTTAAATTATTACTGTAGCATCCGCTGGTGATGGATTAGTGAGTACATCAGTGTGGTACTGGAGTATTAGTTTAGGACAGATACTGAAAAGAAAACTGAATAAAACCGCATAGAAAGAAGAATCTAAACCTATACAATATGTATTTTGCTGTTTTTTTGTCTAATAAATTGTGGGGTATTCTTATAAAAAAAAAAAAAGATGCATTCTGTCTGCAAAAAATGAATATGTCACAATAGTGTGATCCCAGATACTCCGGCTCAACAAATATATAAACACAATAACACAAAATATACATAAAATCTATAATAAATGAAAAAATAGAAAATAAAGTCACCACAACATAAATATCAGTCGGGTAGCTCTCTCCACCCTGGGATGAGAAATGTGCCTGGGATTTTTGGATAGACTTATTGTAACGTGTTAAATGATTTTGCAAATACCGGCCCCAGATTAGAAGAAGCACTACCTTGGAATAGCTCGTTCTTCTACACCAGTGGTTCCCAACCCTGGTCCTCAAGTCCCCCTAACAGGCCAGATTTTGCAGATCACCTTGGGGAATTGCAGACTGAATCCTGCAATCACTGAGCAGCAAATTATATCACCTGTGCTGTGCTTCAGATATTTAGTGATGATTAGTGGGACCTGAGGACCAGGTTTGGAAACCACTACACCCAGGCAGAAATTAACAGCTCCTATACAAGGTGTGGAAAATGTCGATATACTGCACTACGGGACTTGATGTGGCTTTTTAAATACTTGTAACTATAATAAGGAGGCGTTATGACTGAGCGACACTGCGTTCGTCTGACCCCAGCCTTAAAAGCAAGTAGAACATGGACCATAGTCTATGGCGTTGCTTAAGAGGTTATTCACTAACCTCTGAATTGGCCCCGAATTGCAACGAACAGTGAATACCACCGTTCGGTGCAATTTGTCTATTCACAAAGCTGTCAATTCGTAAAATACTGTCCCAGTAGAAAAATATTGTGTCTTCCTTTGACAGAACACCAAATTGCAGCTGACCCACTGAACGAATCAGTTGGATAAATCGTTCAGTGGGTCAGCTGTATTGCCAATAAGGGTTCAATACCCTAAATTCTCTGTGACCACCACTTTGTTAGACTTATCCATCTTGTACATTTTGGGTGTCATATTACCACTATTTCCATAGTTGATATCTACTAAGAACACCCCGGGGTAAGAAAGCAGATTGTACAACAAATGCTTATGCCGCTGCCCCGCAAACACACCTCAAGAAACTTACTACGTTGTATAACTCATTCTGCCGCTTTGTGCTACAATGTAACTACATGACCCACCATTGTGACATGTTAAAAGAACTAAACTGACCATCGCTGGAATCTAAGCGCACCCTTCACCTTTCCAACCTGGTGTTTGAGAGCTTTTCTGGGAAGCTACCACCCTACCTGAATAGGCTGCTTCCCTTTCACCAGCAATTCGGATCTCTTTGAATAGCCCTGTTAGTGACTATACTTCCTACATATTTATTTTCTGTTAATCTGTATATTTGTTTTGTGTTAATATCTTGCATTTTACTACTTTGTATTTCTGTAACCACTCAATGTTCTTGAACCCAGGACATACTTGAAAACGAGAGCAATCTCAATGTATCCTTCCTGGTAAAATACGTTATAAATAAATAAATAAATAAACATGAATTGCATCAAAATTCCAGTGAAATGCCCTGAATGTCGGTGTTTCAATTCGACAAGTTTAAACAGGCGAGTCCCATTGAATTGATTTAAACTCCTATTAGGAGAATAGAACGCTTCCTTTGTTTGTTTTTTTTACAGTTCAGTGGAATTACCTTCCTGGTAAAATCCTTTATAAATAAAATTTGCCGATGCCAATTCGGCCGTTATCAGTGCAGTTCAGCGGTTTTCGCCGACATCCAGTAACTGCTTTGGCAACTCCAATTGCGACAAAGTACAGTGACTATTCGCCAAACAGTGAATTCATCGTATTTTTGGCAAAATGGAATCGCCAAAGTGCGCTGAAATGCGACAAAACAAAAATCACTGCAATTGCACGCAATTTCTGTGCTTTGTGAATAGACCCTATAGTTTACAACAGCTCTAGGTAAGTTTACACCAGTTTGAAATACAGCCCCACATCTGTTTTATAATCTTATAATATACAGGGTTATTCAGAGAAAGGTGAAAACCAGGAGAATTGGCAGAAGAGAACAATCTCGACCAAATAGCCGATTTGGAAAGTGAGATAAATGGGAGAATTTTTCTGGTTTGACTATTTTGACCTAGAATTTTCACTTCTCCAGTCATTCTCCTGATTTTCACCTTTCTCTGAATAACCCTGATATTTTTTAATACTAGAGTCTGTAAGTTCTCATTGTAGTGGTTAAATGCCCGGGAGGCAGCTCAAAGGGGATTTACAAGGGAAGGATGGCTTGGACGTCCCAGTTAACATGTCTGTTTTATTTCAAGATACGTGACAGAACACAGCCATCATTGATTGCCAGGACAAGCATTACATGTGCAGAGATTTGTTGGTTGCGGTTCTTTTTTCTATTTTTATTTCCACAGACATACTTCTGAAAAGAAACGGTGCACCCTATTTCTACTGAGCCATTGTGATTAACAAGTGAGCTGTTAAGTATAATTGCCCCAATCATTGATCATAACGGCTCCCGTCCAATTCCGGCTGAGCTGAAAACTTAACTTGCGGCTCCTGGGCCGTTGTGGATGCCTACTGTAAGATAATTCTTTCTATACTTTGTATAGGAAGTTCTAATTTGTGGGGAGCCAGAGAAAAGCAAGCGATTCCACAGACACCCATCAATCTCACCTTAAGCTGGTATTTAAGAAAAAATATTGAGCCCAATTCCAGCTGGGTCAGTAATAGGGAGCTGCTAATAAAAAATGTGGTGCAAGATGTTATCCCTTAGTGGCTCCCTATTACTGGCTCTGTTATAAGTGACCTGATTCATAATACTTCGGAGTGGCTAAGGCTGGCCGTCCACTAGGTCCGTATTTGTGCGATGGTGCATTCATCCGATATCGTCTACCATCGTCCAACTGATCCCACAACTTGGAGGCGAATCAGTCCTCTTCCACTGCCTCTGACTTCCATCAGACAACTTCAGATGATTTTTTGCCACTACAACAGATTAGTGATCTTACCCATTTCAGTGGGATTTGTCGGACGACACCAGGACGATCTGATACAATTTACATAAAAAAGATGAATTGTATAGTTAAACCGCTGTGCTACGAAAGGGAAATTACCCCATAAAGAAGTGATTCAGTTCGACAGCCCATAGGATTCAATGTAAAATTCTATTTTCATTTGTATTCATTTTTTATTCAACCGCTTTTTTTTTCATTATTATTTTCTTAAATCTCAGCAAAGAGCCTTTTTAGTTATTGATCTTTTAGAAAATGTTTTAGATATTTTTCTGTATTTTTTAGACAAAATTTTGGATTCCCATTTTTTTTTTTAAAAAAAAACGAGGCTATATTCCCCCTCGCCGAACATGTTTTTTTTCTTCTTCAAACCAGCTGCATTCGGCGTTGCTGTCCTTCGTGCTGAACCCTATTTCAGCACCAGGGACAGGAGGTTAATCCCCCCCCCCGCAACTCTTGGCCAGTTTTTTATTTCTCAGCTAGGTGCCCTGTACAGAAACAAATCCTGCCTGAGCCCCGCGGTAAGAAAGCAGATTGTGCAACATATGCTTATGCCAGCCATTGAATACGGAGATGTAGTGTATGCAGCTGCCCTTCAATCACACCTTCAGAAACTTACTACATTGTATAACTCATTCTGCCGCTTTGTGCTACAATGTTACTACATGACCCACCATTGTGACATGTTAAAAGAACTGTCCATCGCTGGAATCTAGACACACTCTTCACCTTTCCAACCTTGTGTTTAAGAGATTTTCTGGGAAGCTACCACCCTACCTGAATATGCTGCTTCCCCCAGCAGTTCCCTCATCCTATAACCTCCGATCCAGGATCAGCAACTTACTTGCAATAGCGCAATACAAAAAGAAAGTGGCTCGATCCTCATTTTCCTACAGAGCACCGCAAATATGGAATAACCTCCCAGACGCCATCAAATCTTCCCCTAGTCTAAAGTCCCTTAAGAGTTCCCTATTAACATACCTCAATACAGAATGCACCTGTAAACGCATAACATAGTGACTTTATTTCCTACATATTTATTTTTCTCTTTAATCTGTATATTTGATTTTGTGTTAATATCTTGCATTTTACTATTTTGTATTTCTGTAACCATTCAATGTTCTTGAACCCAGGACATGCTTGAAAACTAGAGAAATCTCAATGTATCCTTCCTGGTAAAATCCTTTATAAATAAATAAATAAATAAATAAATAAGACAGGGCTGTCCTTGGTTCTGAAACCCAGCACCAAGGACAGTTTTTTTTTCTACCCGCAACGTTTCTTTTTTTCATTCGGCGGCCTGTCCATCGGCTGACTTGGGCCATCCACAGACGCTTCCAGTGGATGACCCTGAGCGGCCGACGGTGTTGTCCGCAGGACGACCAAGTCGGTCGGCCGACTATGGACCCAGTGGGCGGCCAGCCTAACACTTCCTGGCCGTAGATGGGTCCATAATATTCCATGGAGAGGAGAGAGAGCTCTCTGTGGGATTGCATGAATGTGATCTCATTGGGGGGGAGGAAGGACACTGATGACTGATGACACCTATTTCCTGTCTAGTGGGTTTGTCACACTTTCCTGTCTGGTTGTTGGATCACATTCTGCTGTCTCCTGTCCGTTAGTTTAGTAGTTCTGTCACATGTTACCTGTCACAATGTATGGTGGTTCATTCACACACTGTATGGTGGTGCTGTCACACTGGACAACGGTTCTGTCACACACTGGTTTATGCACACACTGTCTGGTGGTTCTGTCACATACTGTCAATTCTGCCACACGCTGATGGTTATATCACATACTGCGGTTCTGACAAACTGTATAGTGCAGGGCTGTCAAACTCCAGGCCCCCTCAGATGTTTCTGGACTACAACTTCCATGATTCTCAGCCATCTATTGCACTGATAGAAATCTGGAAATTGTAGGCATCAACATCTAGGGGGCCGTGTGTTTGGCAGTCCTGGTTTAGTGGTTTAGGAAGGCTCTCTTATCGCGTAGTGAGACTGACACTTTGGTTTATGGCTAGTACCAATCCTGGAAACACTAGCGGTCACAGATTGCAAAGCTGGGCAAAATAGTCCAGGCAACCAGACTTTCTTTAGCCTATGAAGACTCTGACAAGTAGATGGGGCTCCTTCCATGTGGGTATGTATCTCACTTGGCCTCCTATAGAAAGCCTCACCACCAGAAGCAGGGTGCTCAGATGTGCTGATTGTTCCTGTCTGTTGTGCTAATTTGTTCCTTATATTTCAGTGTTTTTTGACTATTGGACATGCTACACGACTGTGCACGAACTATACTTGTTCTGAACTTTGCTTTCTCGATTACTCTTATTCCTGGATTGTGATTTGGCATTTTTATGCTATGGATGTACTTGCTACTATCCACATTCTTTTGAGAGCATGATACGGCTGGTTCTATCCCACACTGTGTTGTAGCTGTCACATTGTTGGGTTTGCCGCACTGTCTGGTGGTTCGCTTGCATCATTTGTTGGCTGTGTAACACAATGTCTGGTGGTTGCCTCGCATCATGTGGTGGCTGTATAACAAATTGGTGGTTGTCTCGCATCATGTGGCGGCTGTGAAATAATGTATGGTGGTTCTCTCGCATTATTTGGTGGCTGTGTAACACACTGGTGGTTCTAGTAAGAGACCAGGCACTCAGGTCATATAAGGACAACTTTATTGGATATCATGTAGACAACGGTTCAGCTATGTCAGCATTAAGCCCAGAGAAAGGCTGGCGTCTCAGTCTAAAAAGTTGTCAACGGTCAATATAGCCTTTCATATACTAGATTCTAAAGTTTTGGACCACACTGGAGTCCATGAGGACTGGTCCTTTTTTCCTTGGTATTAATGTTGACTGCAGATTCCCCTTTCTTCAGATCATGTCAGGTGATTCTGTCACAATGGTGGTTGTGTCACAATGAATGGTGGTTCTGACATAAGCATCAAAGGATGAAGACCGGTAACACAAGGCTTGGCTTTAGCAGGAGCTTTATTGCAAGAGCAGTAACGGTTCAGCCATAAACTGAATACCTTTCTCAAGCCAGGAGGAAGACTTTCCAGCCAAAACATTGGGCTTCCAGTCCAGTATCTTGTACATCACCATCACACTATTGTTAAGCTAATGATACTGCATTTATGTTTCTAATTGTTACCCTTAATATTAGGATATATCGCTATATATACTAGGCAATTTTTTTGTAAATTCTGGACATGATACAATATGCTGTATTTAATATATCTATATCTTCTTATGCTTATTTAAATACCATTTGATTTTTTAAATTGATTTTAGGGGTGTGACACTTTTACTTATCACTATACTGTCATATTGGTTATTTAGGGGACAACTATATGAACGCACCCATGCATTTCCCTTTTTGAAGCTTCCTTAGTTAACCCCTTGGATGCCAAAGACATGTGGGGGAATGTCAAGGGGATTCCCGCTATATGCGGAGGATGTTACCCACACGCTATCCGCTAAGGGGGCTCTCCCTTCTCATACTTACCTCTTCCTCCGGGGTCTTGCGGTGGTTCCTTGAAGTCAGACCCTGCTTTTATACCCCCTCCCGGCACACTGACATCATCACAACGGACGCAATGACGTCAGTTTCAGGCTCCCCCAGCAAAGCCGGAAGAGCGCCTGTACCTCCCGATTCGGAGGAGATATTAGTAAAAGAGAGGACTGTCTTTAAGCCCTGAGGTGCCGGTCTGTGGATCACAGGACCTCTCCTGGAGGTGGCGGACATCTTGGATATCAGCCAAGCCTCGGTGCCTCTCCCTGCCCACTGACATCAACGTACATGGTGTGATGAGGTCAGTTGGAGAATTAACCCCTAGTTGCCAAGGGGTTTCCCTATGGAAACTCTATGGTGGAGATAGGGTGGTCCTTTGGAATCCTGTATCTCCCCATCGGTGGCAGCAGATCATGGCCTTTCCAATGATACCAAACATGACCATGTTACAAGTTGTTAAATAAAAAAAGAAAAACAACGGCATTTTTTAAATTAATGCAACACTATTGTTCACACTTCAATTATAATGTGAACAATGATGCTGCATTAACCTCCCTGGCGGTCTAATTTTTTTGAAAAAACGCATCTAAAAGCGGTCTATTTTTTTTGCCCCCCCTAGCGGTATTCTCGAGTGTGGCTCGGGGGTTAAATTCCTATGTTGGAAGCGATAACCCCGAGCAACACTTGGGATGCCGCTGGATACATCACCTCTCCCTGCACTCCCCCGTTGTCCCCTGCAGTCTCCTCCGGCGACCATGACCTCATTACTTCCTGGTTCCCTCCTCGCGAGAAGGAAACCAGGAAGTAAAAATGCTGCGATCGCCAGAGGAGACTGCGGGGATCAGCGAGGGAGCACAGGGAGAGGTGACGTATACAGCCCGAGTGTGTCTCGGGGTTGCCGTTCTCAGTGGTGAAATTTAACCTCGAGACACACTCGGGAAAACCGTCAGTGAGGTTAACAATTTTTTTTTTTTGTTTTAGCTAAAGTCGCCTAATTTCTCGGAAAAAAAAAGGTAACTGGTTTCCAGTTCTATTTTTTTTAAAGAAGTGTACCCCATAGGAAATATAACCGCAAAGGTTTGTTTGATAAAATGTTAAAAAAAATATTTTACACTGTAGATTGGAAATTCACAATTTTTTGTTATAGCATTCTGACAGGGCATGACGTATACATAGAACAATGATACTGTATGAATCTGCTGTAAAAAAAGGATATATAATTTAGCTGGGTCGTATGATAAAACGTGGCTTCAAATTGCATTTAAACATGAGCTCAGCACACGGGGTGAAATGGCTCAGCAGCAATGTTTGGATGTCCCTATTTCAATATTAATATAGTCTGTCTCATTACCCTGGCTTTTTCTCTCCTGCCTCTCTTTACATTTTCTATCCTTTCACTGTCTGTCTCTTTCACTTCCTTTGCTCCACCTGTCCATCTCTTTTCTATTACTCTCTCCTGTCACTCACTATCTCTGCTGACAATCATTATGGTTTCTCTCTTCTGTCTCCGTCTGACTCCTGTCATTCTGCTTCTCTCTCTCTGTCTGACTCCTGTCATTCTGCCCCTCTCTCTTTGTCTGACTCCTGTCATTCTGTCTCTCTCCGTCTGACACCTGTCATTCTGCCCCTCTCTCTTTGTCTGACTCCTGTCATTCTGCCTCTCTCTCTCTGTCTGACTCCTGTCATTCTGCCCCTCTCTCTTTGTCTGACTCCTGTCATTCTGCCTCTCTCCGTCTGACTCCTGTCATTCTGCCTCTCTCTCTCCATGTGTCTGCTTGCCGTCTCTCGGCGCCCTCCTCTCTCCAGCCTGTGTGTGCGTGTCTCTCAGCGCCCGCCTGCCTCGGTGTGTGTGATGCGGTGTGTGTGTGTGTCCCTGCAGGCCGCTGGCTGTCTTTAAGCCGTGTGGGAATGCTGGGAGCTGGTGACGTCACGGCGCTTTGGGTCATTTGAAGGTTAGCAGCCCGGGAAGGGTTCACGGAGAGTTCACGCGCATACATTAGGCAATGCAATCCCTCACTCCGTGTCACCCAGCGAGTAGGAAGTGAGCTGCTCCACAGCAGAACCATCTATTCGCTTCAGCAGGGGGGGGAGCCGGCCGCCGCACGGAACACATGCACTCCTTCTAACACACTCCCAGCTCACTTGTGCCTGGAGAGCAGCTCCAGCGGTCCCACACGGGGCTACCAGCACCTTCAGGAATTTCCAAACATTTCTGCCTGGAGCTGACAGCTTGGATTTCTGCCCCCCCCCCTCCTCTCTGCCTGTGTGTCTCCTCTCAGCCTTCTCCTTGCTGGAATGGCAGGGAAGCTTGGAATATAGTAAATGATCATTTGGATCAATTACAGGCTTTTAGCTGTGTTGTCTGTCATAATTCATGATTCTGCTCTGGGAAAAAGACCAAAAGCCGACGTGCCAAAAATCCAGGGGGGCAGACTCTGATGGAGTTGGGCGTACTTTTAGATGCCGTTTTGCCCTGCACCTAAAAGGGGGCGAGCGAAAAGAGGCGCTTTATTATTTTTATTATTATTTTTTTAATAATCCATATTCTATATACACGGGCCCCGGCCGTCCCGTATAGGCGGGGTGGAATAATGTTTGACTGTATGGATGTACTGGCCGTGAGTCCGGGGCAAATGTTGGATTTCTACACGGCGAGCCCGTCTTCGTGCATGCTCCAGGAAAAAGCCCTGAAAGCGTGCTTCAGCGGATTGGCGCAGACCGAATGGCAACACCGGCACAGTGCTCAATGTAGGTCCACAGACCCGTCCGTCCGTCCGTCTCCTTGTTTTCTCTGTCTGTTATCTCTGATCACCCCTCTTGTTGTTTTTAAGTGCATGCCGTCCACATCCACTACAATATACCCTGTGAATCCTGAATTTTAACCTGGCTGTGATGCTGCCCTCCATTTACCTGTCGCATGGATTTTATACTTTTTGTTTAAACCTTTTCATGGTATATTTGGTTGTATGTTTTATATCTGTTTGCTCCCATTCCCTACAAATG